>JAJEJO010053630.1:226671-314110 GCA_020662805.1 Glaucomys volans
CCCAGGAGCACTCAACCACTGAGCCACATCCCCAGCCCTATTTTGTATTTTATTTAGAGACAGGGTCTCACTGAGTTGCTTAGGGCCTCACTAAGTTGCTGAGGCTGGCTTTGAACTCGCGATCCTCCTGACTCAGCCTCACAAGTGCTGGGATTACCAGCGTGTGCCACTGTGCCCGGCCCTTCATGTCTTTTGATTGGAGAATTTAATTGATTTAAATTTAAGGTAATAATTGATAGGAAAGGATTTACCATTGCAACTTTGTTCATTGTTTTTCTGGTCTTTTTGTAGATAACTTTGTTATCTACAAACTTTTTCTCTTTATCTTTGCATATCTACCATGTTTTTCCCCTTTTGTAATTACCATAAGGCTTACATAAAACAGTTACAAGAAGGATATTTTAAGGTATAACTTTAATCACATAGAAAAAAAAACCTACTCTTTTACCCCCACACACAGTTTTATTTTATTTTATTTTTTGTTTTTTTGGTGCTGCGGATTGAACCCAGGGGTGCTTAACCACCAAGCCACATTCCCAGCCCTATTTTGTATTTTATTTAGAGACAGAGTCTCACTAAGTTGCTTAGGGCCTTGCCTTTGCAGAGGCTGGCTTTGAACTCGTGATCCTCCTGCCTCAGCCTCTCAAGCCAATGGGATTTTAGGCGTGTGCCACCATGCCCAGCTCAATTTTATATTTTTGATGTCACAATTTACACCTTTTTATGTTGTATATCCACTAACAAATTATTGTAACTACATATTATAACAACACTTAATTGAGAATGGCAGTGCTCCAGGACCCACAGGACAAATTTTAATGATACTCCTGTAATAGGCAGTCTTGTAATTTCTCCAGAAACTTATGCAGTACATTTTTTCCTAATATTTTTTCTTAAAAGAACAAAGACATTTTATGTTCCATGTTTTAACCAAAGGTTATCAATGCATAGGTTGTTCTAGAAAGATGTTTTTATCTCCAGCTAGGCTTTAGCTATGGCAGTAAGTTTACCATATCTTTGTCAAGAAGCTGAATCTCACACAAATTGCTGGCTTATGAAAGAAGAGGATTGATGCTATGTCACTTTAGTGAGGTGTTCTAGTCTCATTTAAATTCCATAGACTTGTGATTGTGGCATTTATTTTTACACTGAGAGAGGAATATGAGTACTTAGGTTTCTGTGTAATGATTTTGCCTACTATTTTGCCAGTCAGCCAGTAGAAAATTCTTACTTATTTGTTGTGAATGCTGATGGGCTTCCTGCCAATTCAGTAACAATTACCACACATTGTCATCTGAAAGAATCCTGCTTATGGCAGATTATGAACAAATGTTTACTGAATGCATGAATGATGTGCTTTTCTTGTTTCTTTTTCATGGAAGGTAGGAAATCATGAATAAGTATATCATGGCTCAGCCATCAAGAAATTAGATCCATCATCATTTAAATGATAAGTCTGATGCCAAGTCACTGATGAACAGTAGCATGTATGGGGGCTCTTATGAACGTGGATCATCTTTGTTACTAGCCAAGAGCATGGGACATAGGATCTAGACCAAAGAATCAGGCAAGAGTTAGGGTTAGACCATAAGAGGTAGTAGGTCTTGTGCTCATTTTCTTTATTTCCCTCTCCAATTAACCTCTGCTTAACACCAATTCCTAAATAACGTCTTCATACTGAGTTGCAGTAGTTCCTTAAAGAAGCCTCAGTTATTGCTCTCTGTTGCCCCTTGTGGATGGACACAGGGAATGCAACATTAATTTCCAGATAAAGGAACTAGGAAACAGCTTCACCAAGAGATGCAATTTTAAAAAGACAAAGATAAAATAATGAGAAGTTGAAGATTCCTAGCAACTGTGTTTCTAAGGAACTGCTTAGCAACTTGGCAGTTGGTGAGCAGGGAAGGGTCACTTTTAAATCTGGAAGCTGTATTTATTGATTTCTTGAGGATAGTAATGGTTTGGACGATTGGGCTTCTTGCCCTGACTATTTTGTCTTACATTATTTCCTAGACTTTGTCAGCCCTGTTTTTCTTTACCTCTTTGGAAGTATATTTCAAAGTCCATAAACTCAAACTTAAAACACCACTCATGCTTAGACAATGGTGCCTGCTCCTGGCAACTACCCAGGGAGTGGACAGTCTTTGTGCCAGGTTCAAATTCATTCCTGCCACATTCTTCCTGCTAACTAAATTTCTCACCTGAATTTAGAACCTTGTATGGATCTTTTTTTTTTTTTTTTTTTTTTTTGCGGTGTTGGGGATTGAACCCAGGGCCTTGTGCTTGGAAGGCAAGCACTCTAGCAACTAAGCTACATCCCCAGCCCCCTTGTATGGATCTTTATCATCTACTGCACAATATGATCTGGTCCTTAGTCATTGCACTACCAAGTGTTTTTTTTTTTTTTTTTGGAACCAGGGATTAAACTCAGGGACACTTGGCCACTGAGCCACATCCCCAGCCCTATTTTGTATTTTATTTAGAGACAGGGTCTCACTGAGTTGCTAAGGGCCTCGCTAAGTTGCTGAGGCTGGTTTTGAACTCGAGATCCTCCTGACTCAGCCTCCCAAGTCGCTTGGATTACAGGCGTGCGCCACCACGCCCGACCACTACCAAGTTTTGATATGATATTTTTTTCATCTTAAAGTCTAAGTCTGCTCCTAGGCCTACTTGGCATCAAGTCTGTTTTTGTGGACTTTGTTTGTGCCAAGAGTGGTTTATTATAAGCATTGTAGTCATGAGATTTCCACGCTGGCTGACATACAACTATCATCATAGGAATCATTCAAGAAAGGAAGTGATTGGGGATGATAGACCCAATCCCAACTCCCTTCCTCCACCCACAGAACAGCTATACCCATAATTCTAACTGGGAAATCCTCTCCATTCTCACAGTGATGATAGAAAGTGACGAGTACCATTTACTCAGTGGATGCTAGGCACTTGTCACTTAACATAGAACCCTATAAGGCAGGTATTAATAGTCCAATTTTAATGTTGAAGGACATGAAACTCAGAGAGACACAATACACGTAAAAGTTTATATCACTAGCTTGTGGCAGATGAAGGATTCAAAAGTAGGCCAATTTTGGATCAGAAGTATCAACAAGATGACAGAATAAGAAGTCTACCCACAGAAACAATGAAAACTGTGTCAGTTCGGCCAAAATACTTTGAGAACTCCACAATCCAGGTTAGAAGTTGCAACATCTCAGATGAGCACAAAGCTAAGCAAAATTGCTTTGACATGGGCTTTAAATGGGAAAGAGGAGCAGTTTTACCTTATCCATGTTGATCTCTTTCCCAAGCCAGCACAGCTTAGTGCCACAAGGGATCCATTTGGCCCATGATTTCTGTCTCTGGGAAAGAATGAGTGAAG
The DNA here is from genome assembly GCA_020662805.1 of Glaucomys volans. Classification (NCBI taxonomy): domain Eukaryota; kingdom Metazoa; phylum Chordata; class Mammalia; order Rodentia; family Sciuridae; genus Glaucomys; species Glaucomys volans. Next base: position 230,051 of record JAJEJO010053630.1, read on the forward strand.
CATGTATCCAACATTCCCAGCCTTTAAAGGTACTACCCATGAAACCAATTTCTGACTTACCTCAGAGTGCTGAAGTAAATAGCATGGTAAAAATGTCTGGGAACAGTTAAGAAAAATGAAAAGAAGTGGGAGACTCTGATCAGCCAGCAGGACTCTGAAAGGTTGAAAGCAGATTATAATCCTGAGACTTCTCTTTCAAGAGAAAGGGAGAGAATTGGAGCTTGAACCTAGTCTCTCAGAATCCCAGTGTACTCCCTCCAGAAAAGAGGGTGGATGCATCTCAGTAGACTTCAAGGCACTGTGGGATTAAGAGGAGGCACAGAATTAAGAGATTTCTCCTTTAACAGGAAAGTAGAGAACTGGAACATCCACCCAATATACTGGCATTTCAGGACTGTCCTAGTTAAGAGGCAGGTGGCTCTGTTTTAGTCAGCTTATTGTTTTTAAAAACATTCAAATTCTCTCTTCTAGCTATTTTGAAATCTCAATATAATATTGTTAACCATAGTGACTCTACTGTGTAATAGAACATTTGAACTTATTCCTCTTATCTGCTTGTAACTTCATACCCTTAACCAATCTCTCTATATTCCCCCACGCTCCTTGCCTCTGATAACCATGTTCTACTATCTACCTGTGTGAGATAAATTTCTTTAGATTCTACATATGCATGAAATTACATAGGGATTATCACTCTGTGCCTGGCTTATTTCACTTAACCTAATATCCTCCAGGCTCATCCATATTATCACAAATTACAGGATTTCATTTTTTTATGAATGAATACTATTCCACTGTTGTATATATACCACATTTTCTGTGCCCATTCATCTGTTCATAGGTTGATTTCATATCTTGGCTACTGTGAATGGTGCTGCAATAAACATGAGGGCTCAGATATCTCTTTGACATACTGATTTCCTTTCCCAGTAGTGGGGTCACTAGATCATATGGTAGTTCTATTTAAAAAAAATTTTTTTAGAAACCTCCACACTGTTTTCCATGACTGTACCAATTTACATTCCCACTAACAGAGTATGAGGCCTGGGGTTGTGCCTTGGTGGTAGAGTGCTTGCCTAGCACATGTGAGGCACTGGGTTTGTTCCCCAGCACCACATTAAAAAAAACTAAATAAAAAAAAAGGTAACAACAGTGTATGAGACTCCCCCTTTTCCACACCCACATCAGCACTTTTGTCATGTTCTATACTTTTTAAGTTGCTTATATTCAGTAGGAAGAGCAAGTTCAACACATGGTGATTATAGTACAATATAAAATAATCTTTTTTTGGTGGTGGTGGTGGTACCAAGGACTGAACCCAGGAGTGCCTAACCACTGAACTACATCCCCAGCCTTTTTATTTTAAATTTAGAAACAAGATCTTGCTAAGTTGCTTAGAGCCTTGCAAAGTATCTGAGACTGGCTTTGAACTCATGATCCTCCTGTCTCACCCTCCCGAGCTGCTAGGATTATAGGTGTGAGCCACTGCGCCCAGCTGTATATGCTTTTTTTAAAAAACTATGTTTCTAGTTGTTGATGGAACTTTATTTATTTATTTATTTATTTATTTATTTATTTATTTAATGTGGTGCTGAGAATCAAATCCAGTCCCTCACACCTACTAGGCAAGTGCTCCACCACTGAGTTAAGATCCCAGCTCTTATACTCTTGAAAATCACTAAAAGAGTGAATTTATAAGTGCTCTTACCACAAAAAAGGTATGGGAGGGGAGATGTAGGCCAATTAGCTTATTTAGTCATTCCACAGCATATACATATTTCACAATATATTGTGCACAATCAATATATATGATTTTATCTATAATTTTTATGCATGATTCCATGTATATGAGATATCTAAGATAATCATGCACATAGAAGCAGGGAATCAAATGGTGATTGCCAAGGGCTAGTGAATGGGGAAATGGGAGTTAGTGTCTAATAGGTATAAAATTTCAGTTATGCAAGATGATTAATTTCTAGAGATCTGCTGTACAGCAACGTGTCTAGAGTTAACAATACTTTATTGCCTGTTAGAAATTTAAGAGAGTAGATCTTCTGTTAAGTGTTCCTACCATAATAAAAAATTATTTTAAAGAGATTGATATGCACATTTTTTAGTTTTACAACCAGATGTTTTGGCACTGTGAGATAGAGTCTTTAAAAATGCTGCCAGGTGCAGTGGCGCATGCCTGTAATCCCAGCACTTGGGAAGCTGAGTCAGGAGGATCGCGAGTTCAAAGCCAGCCTCAGCAACTAAGCGAGGCCCTAAGCAACTCAGTGAGACCCTCTCTCTAAATAAAAAATACGAAATAGGACTGGGGATGTGGCTCAGTGGTGGAGTGCCCCTGGGTTCAATCCCCAGTACCAAAAAATAAAAATAAAAATAAATAAATAAAAATGCAGAGAAAATTTTGAAATGGAAGCCAACAATCTGGACTTTAATCTCATTTCTGGATTACCTGATAATAGTATCAATAATTCTGGGTCCTGAAAAAATGCATGCTGATTGGGCTAACCTCATTTTTATTTGTAAGTAAATTGCTATTCAACTGATTGACAAAAAAATTTAGTAGATTTTGTTATGGGATTTTTTTCACTCACAATGATTATCTTTTTGCCAAAATATAATTCATTTTCAACATGCTTCTTAGGAAAAGGCACTTGGCCACATACACAGTAGATGGCAAATTACTGTACAGTTCTTAAATGAAAATTTTCTCTTTTACAACTCTATACTTGAATAGCTATGGAGAATAAAATTGGCAGGAAGTAACAAAATCATAGCTGAGAAAATCATGGCAAAGTACACCAAAACCATTTGCCCTATTGCCTTTTAGATTTGTGCCACAAAATATATAATACCATCTGATATGTGTACATAAACCTCATAGTTTAGAAAAATGTGTTCATTCTGCTTCTCTTTTGATCCTCACAACAATCCTATGAACAGACAATACTATCCAGATCTCACAATGAAGAAACTGATAAATAAAGAATTTATATGAGTTGCCCATTTATCTCAGTAGGAAAAGAAGCAGTTCCAAGACTTAAATATAAGTTTGCTATGGCCTCTTTACCATCCCAAAGCTTTTATTTCCTGTCGCCCTTTATTTCCTGAAGACAACCTTGTTTGTATTGCTCCATTGATAACTAAACCATCCCTATTAAAAATCCAAATGAGATACTTCTTTCTTCCTCCCTTCCTTTATTTCTTTTGCTATTCTTTTTTTCCTTTTCCCTTTCTCTCTTTCTTTTTTAATATAGGGTCTTCCTATATTGCCCAGGTTGGTCTCAAAGTTGTGGCTTCAAGCGCTCCTCCTGCCTCAGCCTCCGGAATAGCTAAGACTACAGGTGTGTACCACCATACCAAGCTCAAATGATATATTTCTTATGCTGAATTTCTCTCCAATGGAAAGAGTTATAGTAAGTGTGACAATTTTAAAATATTTTGAAATTTTAATTTTGACATCCCAGAATGTGTATTTGAATGTGTATTCAGAATGCATGAATAAGAATAGATCAGCTATGTGGTTGTCTGGTCTGGGTAAATAAATTAGGCATTAAGCCTTTTATGTGTTTTATTTGGGGAAAAAGCAATATATCATGAATATATGATTTGTATCATTACATAGTAATAATTGTATGCAATAATGATATTGCTTATCAGATACTGAGCATCTATGTGTGCCTAGACTCTCTGTTGGACACACTGTGTACAAGGTATAACTCACAGAAGATTCCATATGGAAGTGTAGATGATCAATATCTGACAGGTAGATATCAGAATATGTCTCTTCCTACGAGTTACTCACTATTACTTTCACTTTAGAGAAAAAATATTCAGGGTCCAGAGAGATTAAATAACTACCTTGAGGCCATGTAATTAGTATATGGAAAAGCTGGGATTTAAACATAGTCTATCTGACTTTAAAATAAATTTTATTAACAAAGATGCTATACTGATTCTCACATAAGGGGAGCATTTTCATTTCAAAAATAAAAAGAGAATTTTAAAACATAAAGTAAAAAACAAGAATAAAAGCAGGAACACTTAGTCAAATTGTCAATTATTTTGAAAACAGCTTTATAAGGATTATTTCCCAATAGGTAGTTTTGTAGAATTTTCTTTGTCTGTCTTTTGCTTACTCTTTTTTTAAAAAAATATTTTTGGTTGTATACGACACAATACCTTTATTTATTTGTTTTTATGTGGTGCTGAGAATCAAACCCAATGCATCACACATGCTAGGCAAGCACTTTACCACTGAGCCAAAACCCCAGCCCCATGCTTATTCTTGCTCTAGCTTTCACATATGTAAACTTCATGGTAGACAAGAATATATTTACAGGCTGGGATATAGCTCACTGGCAAAGTGTCTGACTTGCATTCACAAAGCCCTGGGTTCAATCCCCAGTTCAAAAAAAAAAAGAATATATTTATATCTATGAATAGATGTACATTGAATACTTTCTAGTTCATATTATTTTTTTTTAATTTTGAAGAAATTTTAAGTACATAATTGATACTTCCAATTGCAATCCAACCCTACAAAATACTTCCTGCCTTGACCCATCTTACAATTTTCTCTCCCTTTTTCCAGTGAGAAGCTTGGTTTCTGACATTAACTCATGTACTCCAATACAAATAAAATAATTTGAGAATTTCTGCATTTATAGTACTACATAAAACAACCAGGATAAAAAGTTAGATGTGGGTACAGTTCTTTTTATGTCTTGATTGAGGATGTATAGATAAGGTGTTGTGTTCAAAAGTTACATGGGTTGGGTGTTTTCAATGTAGTTAGGTTATTCATTTGAAATACAGTTGGGTTCATTTGTTTCTGTTTTCATTCAGTTTTTGGTCTACCTCCACCTCCACCCCTGCCATCCTTCTTGATCCAATTTTTATTTATGGAAATGAAGAACATTAGCATGATTTCTAAAGTTAAAACAATAAAAATGTAAACAATGTGGGTGTCCATGGATGGATATATGGATGAAGAAAATGTGGCATATATACACAATGGAGTTTCATTCAACCATAAAGAAAAATGAAAAATTATGTCATTTTCATGAAAATGGATGGAACTTGAGAACATTATGTTAAGTAAAATAAGCCAAACTCAGAAGGTCAAGGGTAGGATGTCTTTTCTCATATGGGGAAGCAAGAGAGGAAAAAGGAAAAGAAAGGTCATGGGGAGGAGGGAATCCCATGAAAATCAAAGGGAGATCTGTAGAGGAAAGGGACTGGGGAGGGAGCAGGAGAGGGAAAGGGGAAATACTGGTGTTTTAGTCAGCTTTATGTCACTGTGACAAAAAGACCTGACAAAAACAACTTATAGGAGGAAAAGTTTAATTTGGCTCACAGTATCAGAGGTCTCAGTCCAGTGTCTGCTGACTCCATAGTTCTGGGCCCATGATGAAGCAGAACCTCACGTCAGAGAGCTCAGTAGAGGCAAGCAGCTCAGGAAATGGCAACCAGGAAGTAGAAAGAGAGAGCTCTGCTCACGAGGGACAAAATAAAAATCTGAAAGTCACTTACTTCCCTCAGTGACCTACTTCCTCCAGCCACATCCTACCTGCCTATAGTTACTACCTAATTAACCTGTATCAGTGGACAAATCTGATTAGGTTAAGGCTCTCATAGCCCAATCATTTCACCTCTGAACCTCCTTGCATTGTCCCACACATGAGCTTATAGGGGACATCTCATGTTGGCCAAATTATATTGTTATATTTTGTGCATGTATGCATATGTAACAAATCCCACCATTATGCACAATTATAATGCACCAATAAAATATGGAAGAAAATAAAACTACAAAAATATATATTCAAAGGTGTATGACTCCCTCCCTCATGCCTTCCAACCTGTACCCTCACCTCTGAAAAAAACTTAGATAATACATGGTTTGCAACCTGACAAAACTCAACCTTACCCAGCAAAATCTTATTCTTTAGCATTTAATTTTCTAGAGAAGGTAATTTGAAAAAAAATGTCTATAAAGTCTTTTTGTGAGGCTTATCACAAAAAAAGGTTTAAAAGCACTACAATAATCTATTCCCCATAGTTACAATTTTGTCATTTTAAGAATGGTAAATAAATTGAATTATACAACATGTAACCTTTTGGGATTTGATTTTTTCACCCAGCATACTATGCTTGATATCCATCCAAGTTCATTGTGCATATGAAAAATTCTTTTTTATTGTTAAGGAGTATTCCATGGTATGAATATAACAGTTTATTTAACTATTCATCCACTGTAGGCCTTCTGGATTGTTTTCAATTTTAAAGATTATAAATAAAACCTCTATAAACATTTCTGTACAGTTTTGTTTGTGTTTGTGTGAAAATATATTTTCATTTATTTGTTATACATGCCCAGTGCAATTGCAGGGTTGTATGGTAAGCATATGTTTAATTTTTTGGGGGGAGGGAGGGGAGCAAATAAAGCAAGTTTGTTTGGTGAATACTGATGTCAAACATGATCCAAGAAAGACCAGATAGGAAAAATAAAAAAAAATAAAAAAGAAAGACCAGATAGGAAAGGTGCTTTGACAGGGAGCTTAGGAAGCATTTGTTTCACATGCAAATCCTACACAGACTGGGCCAGGTGGCAAACACCTGTAATCCCAGAAGTTAGGGAGGCCTAGGCAGGAGTATCTTGAGTTCAAAGCCAGCCTCAGCAACTTAGTGAAGCACTTAGGAACTCAGGGAGACCCTATCTCTAATTAAAACTTTTAAAGGGCTGGGGATGTGGCTCAGTGGTTAAGCACCCCTGGGTTCAATCACAGGTACCAAAAAAAAAAAAAAAATCTCACAAAGTGAAAGACACAGGCTTAGCAGGCTTAAGGGATACCAGGAATGTCCTTAGCCATTCACTGCCATCTGGATGAACTCATCATAGTTGATACAACCATGGGTGCCCTCCATGCCCTGACACCAGTATTTCTACTTCTTCCTCTCTCATATTCTCATCCAGTATGACAAAGACATGATGGATTTCAGTGCCCATGATAGTACCATTCCTTCCCTGTCAAACACCCGAAGACCTCTGGCATAATCCTCATAGATTTCCTGGTCCTTGTTCTTGGCCACAGTCTGCAGGATGGGCAGGAAGTGCTCATAGTCTAGCACCTTCACATTCATATCATTCTTGGAGTTCCCTAGGACATTGAGCACCACAGAATTGTTGGCACTCACCACATCCCCACACTGGCTATCCAAGATTTTGTCATCACACATTCAGTCAAACAACCTCACTGAATTGTACAGTCTGGTCCTCTGTAAAATCACACATCTTGAGTGCTTGGCCCAGTACATGTTTAATTTTACAAGAAGCTGCCAAACTGTTTTCCAGATTGTCCGTACCATTTTAGATTCCTGCCGGAAATGTAAGAAAGATCCACCTTCTCCACATCCTCAATAGCATTTACTAACAGCAGTATTTTTGTTTTATTCATTCTGATACATGTGTAATAATATTTCATTATGGTTTTAATTTGCATTTCCATAATGACTGATGATGCTGAATATCTTTGAAGATGCTTATTTGCTTATTGGTATTTTGTAACACATGCTCTTTATGCTCTGTTAGAATGATACCTAATTATTTCATTCTATTTGATGATCATAAATAGTATTGATTCTCATTCTAGTTTCCACTTATTCATTGCTAGCACATACAAAAATTGATATTTAAGCTGGGCATGGTGGCACATTCCCATAATCCCAATGGTTTGGGAGGCTGAGGCAGGAGGATGGCAAGTTCAAAGCCAGCCTCAGCAAAAGCAAGGTGCTAAGCAACTCAGTGAGATCCTGTCTCTAATAAAATACAAAATAAGGCTGGGAATGTGGCTCTGACACAGTGGTAAAGTGCCCCTGGGTTCAATCCCCAGTACCAAAAAAGAATATTGATATTTATATGTTTTATCTTATATCAAGTGATCTTGGATCTTGTAAGATGATCTACTTATAAGTCTTGGTACTTTCCTATAGATTCTGTGGAATCTTATATTATGCAACACGACATCTTCAAATAGGGAAAATTTTATTCCCTCCTTTCTTTTTTTTTTTTTTCTTTTTTTGGAACCAAGGATTGAACTCAGGGACACTCGGCCACTGAGTCACATCCCCAGCCCTATTTTGTATTTTATTTAGAGACAGGGTCTCACTGAGTTGCTTAGGGCCTGGCTAAGTTGTTGAGGCTGGTTTTGAACTCGTGATCCTCCTGACTCAGCCTCCTGAGTCGCTTGGATTACAGGCATGCGCCACCGCACCTGGCATTATTCCCTCCTTTCTAATCTCTGTACATTTCATTTTTTCTCTGGCCCTTTTGTACCATCCAGGACTTCAAGTACTATGGTGAATAGGTGGTGAAGGTAGACATCCTTGCCTTCTTCTTGGTCCTGTTTGAGGGAGAAAGCATTCAGTATTTTACTGTTAATTAAGATGTTAGCTATAGGTTTTTGTAAATGTTCTTTATGAAATTGAGGACATTTTTCTTTATTCTTAGTTGGGTGATCATTTTTATGATGAATGGGTATTCAATTTTGTTGAACGTGTTTTGTGAATCAGTTGATATATATGTTTTCTTTAGCTTATTAATATAGTAAATTAGTGGATTTTGAATATTGAACCATTCTTGCATTTCTGGAGTGAGCCCCATTTGATTGTGGTATATAATTCTTTTAAAAGGTTGTTAGATTCAATTTGCAAATATTTTCTTGAGGATTTTTGTGTCTATGTTCATATGATATACTGGTTTACAGTATCCTTATTTCGTTATTTTTTTTTACTACCTTTGCCTATTGTTGGTCTCAGAGTACCACTGCCTCATAAAATATGTTGGGAAATGTTCCTTCTACTGCTGTTTTCTGGAAGAAATTGAGTAAAACTGGTGTCAATTCTTTAAATGTTTCATATAATTCCCTATCTCATGCTTTGAAATTTCAAATATCTTTTATGAAATTTTAAAATTACAAATTCATATTCTTTAATAGTTATAGAACTATTACATTTATGTATTTCACTCTGGGTGAATGTTGGTATTTTGCAGGTTTGAGGAATTGATTGATTTCATCTATACTGTCAAATTTCTCTGTATAGAGTTATTCACAATAATCTCTTATTCTCTTCTTAATGCCTGTGATATTGGTAGTGATATACCTTCTTTAATTTCTGATATTAGTAATTTGTTTCATCTCTCTTTTTCTTCAGCATACCAAGAGATTTATCAATTTTATTGGTCTTTCCAAAGAACCAGCTTTTTCATTCATTGATTTTCTCTGTTGTCTTTCTATGTTCAATTTCATTGACTTCTGCTCTTACCTTTACTATTTTCTTCATTCTGTATGCTCTGAGTTCATTTTTCTCTTCTTTTTCTAATTTTGTTTTTGTTTGGCACTGGGTATTGAACTCAGGGGCACTTAATCACTGACCCACATTCCCAGTCCTTTTTGTATTAGAGACTGGGTCTCACTGAGTTGCTTAGGGCCTCACTAAATTGCTGAAGCTGATTTCAAACTTGTGATCCTCCTGCCTCAGCCTCCCAAGCCACTGGGATTACAGGAGTGCACTACCACTCCTGGATTTTTTCTAGATTATATTCATTGCTATAAATTTCATGCAGCTGAACATTAGCTGCATCCAACAAATTTTAATATGTGGCCTTTTTTTTTTTTTGGTACCGGATATTGAACTTGGGCACTTGACCACTGAGCCACATCCCCAGCCCTATTTTTGTATTTTATTTAGAGAAATGGTCTCATTGAGTTGCTTAGTGCCTTGCTAAGTTGCTGAGGCTGGCTTTGAACTCGTGATCCTCCCTGCCTCAGCCTCCTGAGCCTGTGTGACTACAGGCATGCACCACCGTGACTGGCAATATGTTGCCTTTTTGTTTGTATTCCATTCAGCATAGTTTTGATGTTCTCTGAGAGTTCCTTTTTTAGTCATTAGATTATGTAAATGTGTACTATTTAATTGCCAAGTATTTGGAGATTTTTCCTTTGGCTCTCCATTGCAGACTCCTAGTACGACATCATTATGGTCAGAGAACAATCTACTGTTACTTTAATTCATTTAAAATGTTTGAGGTTTTTAAAAATTACCATGACCTAGAATATGGTCCATTTTGGTCAATGTGTCATGTGCTTTTGGAAAAGAATGTATATTCTACTACTGCGGGGCAGAGCATTAGATTCATTCTTGCAATTCTGGAGTGAGCCCCAGTGGTTATGGTTGTACTAGTTTTCTATGGCAACTATAAACAATAACCACATACTTAATAGCTTAAAACAACAGAAATTTATCATCTTACAGTTCTGTTATTCAGACATCTAAAATGGATCTCACTAAGCTAAAAATAACAGGACTGCATTCCTTTCTGGAGACTCTAGGGAAAGCCCATACTCTACCCTTTTCAGCCACCAGAGGCTGCCCATGTTATTTGGTTCATGGTCCTCCTGCTCCATCTTCAAAACCTGCTCTGGATTGAGTTCTCTTTACTTCACACCACTCTTACCTCTACTCTGTCTGCTTCTTCCACATTTAAGGACCACTGTGATTACATTTAGCCTGCTCAGATAATAAAAAAAAAACCTCCCTATTTTACGACTAAGTGGTAAGCAACCTTAACTCCATTGGTTACTTTATTTTCTCTTTGCCACACAATATAAAATATTCACCGGTCCTGGAAATTGAAGCACGAGTGCCTTTGGGGACTGTTATTCTGATGACCACATGGTGGTTTTTGGTTCTAATGTATGCATGATGATATTCTATGTAATATTTCTATCAATAGCTGAAATGGAGATTGTTAAAATCCCCAACCATCATTGTGGATTTGTTTATTTCTCCTTTCATTTCTATCAGTTTTTGCTTCATGTATTTTGAAGCTCTGCTCCTTGGTGTAAAAATTTAGGATGACTCTGTCTTCTTGGTGTATTGAACCCTTTGCCATTATGCAACATCCCTCTTTATCTCTGGTAATATTTGCTCTGTGGTCTACTTTATCTGATTTTAATATAGACACTACTGCTTTGTTTGATTAATGATCACATGATAAACCTTTTCCTTCCTTTTACTTTCAACCTTCCTATATTGGTATATTCGAAGTGCGTTTGTGTAGAGCATATAGTGGGGCCACATTAATTTATCTACTCTGCCAATCTATCAGTAGATACTTAAATTTATATTTAATATGAATACACTGGGGCTTAAGTCTTAGATCTTATTATTTATTTTCTCTTGATTCATTTTCTTTTTCTGTCGAGGTAAAATTAATACCATTTAAAATTAACCATTTTGAAGTATATGATTCAGTGTCATTTAGTCCATTCAGTGTTGTGCAACCATATCTGTAAGTAGTTCCAAATAATTTCATCACTACGGAAAGGAATTCTGTGTCCATTAAGCCGTCTTTCTCCATTCCCTAATCACCCCACCACCCCACCCCAACCTCTGGTAAACACTAATCTATTTTCTGTCTTTGTGAATTTGCCTATTCTGAGTATTTCACATAACATGTGACCTTATATATCTGCAGACCAAATTTTTTTTTTTTTTTGCTATCCTGAGGATTGAATCCAGGGCCTTGTGCTTGTGAGGCAAGCACTCTACCAACTGAGCTATATCCCCAGCCCCCAAATAATTCTTAAATTGTATGTTTCAGATTTAATCAACTTCATAGCAATTCTTTGTGAATGGCTACATCCAGATTTCAACTACAAGATTCCTACTTTACTCATTTTTCTTTCATTTCTTACCTCTTTCAGATACAGTTCAAGGTAGAACTTGTCCTCCTGCTGTTTTACTCTCTGTTCTAAAAGAAAGATATGCTGCTTCATGGTCAGATCCAGTGCTGACCATGATAGTGTGAAACATCCTATCATTATAAAAGTCTCAGAAAGCCTTCTTATGACTTCTTTTATATCTTTATCCTCACTTGTTGTGTTTTTTCACATTAAACTCATTTATGGAATCCCACAATATTGTAATACCATTTTCAATATTATCAGACTACCAGTCTGACAATGCAACAGTAGGCTTGCTCACCATTTTGACCCAAGAGCCTAAATTTTTATTTTTATTTTTTTTATTTTTTATTTTTTATTTTATTTTGGTACTGGGGATTGAACCCAGGGCACTCAGCCACTGAGCCACATCCCCAGCCCTATTTTGTATTTTATTTAGAGACAGGGTCTCACTGAGTTGCTTAGGGCCTCGCTAAGTTGCTGAGGCTGGCTTTGAACTTGTGATCCTCCTGCCTCGGCCTCCCAAGTGCTGGGATTACAGGCGTGCACCACCACATCTGGCAAACTTTTATTTTTAATTCACAAATAATTGTATGTAACTATGGGGTACAATGTGATGTTTTGATACATGTATACATTGTGGAATGTTTATATCAAACTAACTAATGCATTTTCCACGTCACATAAGTGATTTTTGTAAAGACAACCTTTAAAATTTATTTTTTTAACAATTTTGAAATATATTTTCAAATATGATCATTATGTTATGCGATAGATTGCAAACATTTATCCCTCCTGTCTAACTGAAACTTTCTACCCTTTGGTCAACATCTCTTCATTTTCCAATCCATCTGTAGCCTCTGATAACCACCATTTTTCTCTCTGTTCCTATGAGTTTGACTTTTTTAGATTCCATTTATGGGGTGACATCATGGAGTATTTGTGTCTCTGTGTCTGGATTATTTAACTTAATATAATACCCTCTACCTTCATCCACATTGTTGCAAAGGACAGAATTTTATTATTTTTAGGGCTGTATACTACTCCATTGTGCATAGCTCCTACATTTTATTTACTTACTCATCTGTTGATACTCACGTAGGTTGATTTCATGGTTTGGCTATTGTGAATAATGCTCCAGGGGAATGCAGACATCTATCTCTTCAACATATTGATTTCAATTATTTTTTTTCTGGTTAATGTGCGTTTTTTTTATTATTATTATATCTATCACCATACAACCCCCACCCCTTTCTCTCTCCGTCTCTCAATTGTTTTTAATATATACAAAGAAATGGGATTGCTGGATCATGTGATAGTTCTATTTTAAGTTATTTTGAGAAATATCCATACTGTTCCCCATAATGGCTACACTAATTTATATTTCCACACATTCTTGCTAATAACTTTCTTGACAACGACACAAGTACTACGCTGGTTTTTAAATTTTTTTTTAAATTTTTAGTTGTAGATGAACACAATATCTTTATTTTATTTGTTTATTTTTTATGTGGTGCTGAGGATGGAACCCAGTGCCTCACATGTGCTAGGCAAGTGCTTCACAACTGAACCACAACCCCAGCCCCATACTATGTGTTTTGATTACTGCATTTTTTTTTGTATCAGGGATTGAACTCAGGAGCATTTAACCACATCCCCAGCCCTTTTTAAATTTTATTTAGAGACAGGGTCTCACTGAGTTGCTTAGCACCTCACTAAGTTGCTGACGCTGACTTTGAACTCACCATCCTCCTGTCTCACCCTCCTAAGCCACTGAAATGACAGGTGTGCACCACCGTGCCCAGCCTGTTTGCTCTAGTTTTTGTAGTATATTTTGAAGTCTAGTGGTGAGATGCCTTCAGCTCTGTAACCACCCCCAACACATACAAGTTTGCATTGGTTGTTTGGAATCTTTGGTGGTTTCCTCCAAATTTTAAGATTTGTTTTCTATTTCTGTGAAAAAGTGCCGTTGGGATTTTGATAGGGGTTGCTTTGACTCAGTAGATTGCTTTGGGTAATATGGACATTTTAACAATTTTAATTCTTCCATTCTGTAAATTCAAGATATTTTCCGTTTATTTTTGTTCTCTTTGATTTATTTCATCAATGTTTCATTACTTTCACCATGCAGATCTTTTACTTTCTTGGTTACATTTATTCCTAAGTCTTTTTTTGTAGCTATTATAAATAAGGTTGCTTTTAATTTCTTTTTTGGAAAGTTTCTTGCTAGTGTCTAGGAATGTCCCTGGTTTTTGTAGGTTGATTTTATATTCTTAAATTTATGGCAATTTATTAGTTCTAATTTTTTTCACAGGGATAATTTAACATCTTCCATCACAATTTGGATGCCTCTTTTTTCTGGCCTAATTGCTCTGGTTAGGAGTCCCAAAACAATAGAAAATGGAGTGGTGACCCTGTGTGTCTTTGTCTTGTTCCTGATCTTAAAGGAAAAGCATTTATCTTTTCCCCATTATGATGTTAGCTGTGAACTTGACATATGTGATCTTTATTGTATGGAAGTGCATTACTCTATGCCTGATTGGTTGAGAGCTTTATCTTAAGAAAATGATGAGTTTTGTCAAATACTTTTTTGGCATCTATGGAGATGATCATGTTTTATGTCCTTCATTTTGTTAATGTGGTGAATCACATTTATTGATTTTCACATATTGAACTATCCTTGCATCCCAGGGATAAATCCCACTTGATCACAGGGTATGATTTTTTTAAATGTGCTGTTGTATTCAATTTTACTACTGTTTTATTGACAGCTTTTTGCAATTATGTTCATTGGGGATATTGACCTGTAATTTTCCTCTTTTTTGGCTTTAATAAGGCTGGTCTTGTAAAATGAGTTTGAAAATATTCCCCCTGCTTCAATTTTTTGAAGAATTTTTTAAAACTGTTCTTCAGAAATGAAGGAGAGAGAAATTCTTTCATAAAAAATAAAAGCTGAGTGACTTCATTGCCCCTCAACCTCTTTTTTATGTGTGTGAGACTAGTCTATGTCAAAGTCTCATTGAAATTGCCTGGTTATTTGTGTATTTTTGTGATAGAGTACAATTAAAATTTATTTATGTATTTATTTAGTAGATTCACATAGTGACTTTGTTCTCTAGGGCATCCTTATTTTTTCAGAAAGTAATGAAAACAGAAGTATGGCACAGTGTTCTTAAAGGTTTATGTTGGGTTCTGTTTCACATTTTATTCCAAATCACACACACACACACACACACACACACACACACACAGAACAGGACATTTGGGTAATTCACTACGTAAAAACTTCCTGACTCAAGTTTTCTCATTATGGCAGTTATAACATATGAATTCCTAAGCATTAGCCTAGAAAAATTAAAAAAATAGAAAATTTTATTATTAATTCTGAACTCTTTTGAAAACTGTACAAACCTTACAATTTGTTCTCAGGTACCACTCTTAAATCTAAGAAATTTTGAGTTAACTTGCCTGCACCAATGACGTCTGTTTAAAAAGCACTTGGGAATATTTCAGTTTCCTTTAATAATGCATTAGACTTCCCTTAGCCTTTATATCCTGGGAGTCTAGGCCACTGTTTTGCTCAGTTTTTATACAGAGGAATTGGAGTAGAGTTTGGTGTATTTGAATGATGTGGTTGTTAAAGTCATGTGTAAATTTAATAGCTGAAAAGGAAACAAAGTCTCCCAGATCAACGTGTATTTGATTTCAATTAATTCTGTTTAGGTCCAAATGTGGCTAGATGAAGAAATTGGAAGTAGGTGGGAGATGTGTAGTCTTCACATAATCTCTTGGGTAAGAAAGGGAAAAAGCATTTAATATCATCATAGACTCTTTACATCATAGAATAATTAAGAAGACTTAATGGTCATCTAAAATCACCCTTATGGAACTGGAGTTGTAGTTCAGTGGTGGAGCACTTGCTTAGCACGTGTGAGGCACTGGATTCAATCCTCAGCACCAAATATAAATAAATAAAATAAATGTATTGTGTCCATCTACAACTAAAGTTATATATATATTTTTTTTTCACCCATCTGATGCTAGAATCTCCTTTACAACACTGTCACTGAATTTTTGCTTAAATATCTACAATGACAGTTATTGAACACAATTCCATTTTTCCTACATTGATCCAAAATCTGCAGCTTACACCCATTATTTCTACTTCTATTCTGTGAAGTCATTCACAAAATGTCTAATGTCTTTTCCACAAACATTTGAAGTCACCTCTCATATCCTCCACATTATAGCATCTCTAGGCTGAATATCTCTAGCTCCAAGTGCTCCTCCTACGACAGTGGAGGTGCTTAATAATATTTGTGAAATGAAAGAATGAGTGGTTACTCTTCTTTGAAATATTAATTTTCTACATCATCTTAAAATTAATATTTGTAAAATAGTTACTTATGTGTTACTTCCTTTTATCTTCACTATTTATTGTGCTTATTTTACAGTTAAGGAATTTGAGACATGGAAAGGCTAAGTCACTTGCCCAAAATCATAGACATAGAAATAATGAAACTGGAATTAAAAGTATAGCAACAAGGGCTAGGGCTGTAGCTCAGTGGTAGAGCGCTTGCCTAGCATGTGTGAGGCACTGGGTTCGATCCTCAGCACCACATATAAATAAGTAAATAAAATAAAGGCATTGTGTCCATCTACAACTAAAAAATACTTTTTAATGAGTGTAGCAACAAAGTTCACGTTATACTATGTTTCACGGACTGCAATGCCAGAGGAAGGCCTGGTACACCAGCTCAGCACCACAACCCGGATGGAGGCCTGAACACTGCAATCATGGGAAGGACTCAGTGTACACTCTGAAATCTGAGAAGAGCTTTATTTGGGAGAGACAAAGCACCTGTCAACAAGGAAGCTGCTTTTGTCTTTATTGTGTATTCTACATTCTTAAAAATGTAGCTCAGAAAAGAGCACCAATATCTTAGGTGTGGAATAGAGTAAAGCAAGACTATCTTTGTCTTTTTAGATGTTACATTTTCATAAACTTAGGGCTGGGGATATAGCTCAGTTGGTAGAGTGCTTGCATCGCAAACACAAGGCCCTGGGTTCAATCCCCAGCACCACACACACACACACACACACACACACACAAATATATATATATATATATATATATATATATATATATATATATATAAACATTTCCCCAAACTTAGCTTTAATATCAATTTAATGTTTGGGGAGACAATTAACATAGTTAACACACTTTGGGCTTACCCTTTTAAAGTGACAGCATTTACAACCTGAACTCATGCAGTTAGGATTTTTAACTCAAATATACAACCTTATATTTTGCCCCCATGAAATTTCATCTTTCTTGATTCAGTTCATATTTCTGACTTGTCAATCTTTTTGAATTCTAATCTTGCTATCTAATAAAGCCATCATTCCTCCATGTTGTGTCAACTGCAATACAAATGGGTCAATAATACTTTCTATATCTTCTTGAGAAGATTGATGATCAGGAGAACGTTGCAGAAAGACACCTGTGAAAAACCACTAGAAACTTCCTTCAAGGATGCCATACTTTCGGGGCTGGGGTTGTGGCTCAGTGGTAGAGCACTTGCCTCGCCCATGTGAGGCACTGGGTTCCATCCTCAGCACCACATAAAAATAAAATAAAGGTATTGTGTCCATCTACAACTAAAAAAAAATATTTAAAAAAAAGGATGCTATACTTTCACTTATTAGCACCCTTTGAGCACAAGCACAATCATTCAGCCAGTTGGCAGTTCATCAGATTGGCTAAACAGTCAGCCCATTCCTAGTTGAAAGGTAGAAATTACACAAATGTCCATCAATAAATGAATGGATACGCAAAATGTGATATATGCACATACAGTGGAATATTATTCAGCTTTAAAATGGAATGAAATTTCAATGCATAATGCAATATGGATGAGCCCGGCAAACATGTTAAGTGAAATAAACCAGCCACAAAAGAACACATACTGTATGATTCCACTTATATTATTCCCTAGGTTAGTCAGCTTCATAAAGACACAAAGTAGAGTAGATGTTACCAGGCACTGAAAGGACAATAAAAATAATGAGCTATTGTTCAATAGGTGCAGATTTTATATTAAGGACAATGAAAAGGTTCTGGAAATGGATAGTGGTGATGGATTCAGAGCACCATGAATGTATTTAATGACACTGAATTGTACATGTTGTTATGCTCTATATATTTAAGCACAATTTTAAAAAGTCATCCAATATTTCTCTATTCATAAAACAGCTCTGTCAAATTCTTTACTGAAGTTCAGAGGCACTATGTCTACATTTTATGATTAACCAGTTTGGTAGTCCAATCTTCCTAAATGACCTGTTTCATGAAAGAAATGAAATTAGTCTGATATCTAGATCTATTTATCTATAAGTATACAATTCCAGTTGGTACTGTCTTTACCCAAGAACATAAAAGCATTTTTTAATAATCCTTGCTAGAATTTTATTTTGCATCAACAGGTTATTTTTTAAAAAATCTACCTTCTTCTCTTTGGAAAAAAAACTCTATCATGTATTAATACATGATAATAATGAATAATAATCATTATTCAAAGCCTTTCCTTCCATGTTAAGTATATCTTCATTTTATACATTGGAAAAAGGGAGACTCAGAGAATTATTTATGTGACTTAACTGAAGTCATACATTAGTAAGTGTCATATCCAGGATTCATCACATCACTATCTAGTTCTAATGTCCTTGTTATTCCTCCAAGCTTCTTTGTGTATTTCTACTCTTGGAGGACATCTCTTTTCTCCAATCAGAGAAATAAAGGAGAACAATCAGACTTAGAATTATTCCTTCTCTATGTCATCCATCAAATAGCATCATTAGACCTAAATGCGATGTATACATCTTTCTTAATCTCTTTCCTCTTGCTGCTCTGAATAGAGATTCCCTAAAAATCCTTTTTGGTTTTCAGCATTTATTGCAAGTCTCTGATCATTTAGAGGTCTTTATTGTCACTATTCATGAATACCTGTGCCGTCTGCTATGTATTTGTCCTTGGTCATATATTCTTGCCTTCTTGTTTTCAATTATTCATTCAATCAGAGGATTGTAACTAAATACCATGTGGGTTAGGCATTGAGGGTATGGTGGTAAGTATGATGAATGTGGTTCCTGTCCTTATGGAGTTTGTAGTCAAGTGAGAAAGGAAATTGAGAAGGCATTTATATTGCAATGTGGAAAGTACTAGATAAAGGTGAAGCACTGAGTTCTGTGAAAGTTCAGAGGAGGGAAAAACAAGGGTGCATGATGGGACAAGTGATAAGAGAGAAGGCAGGGCCATAGAAATCTTCCTGGAAATGACACATGAACTGAATTTGAAAGGATTAATAGTAGGTCTGGAGAAGAGGGCAGGGAAAGGATCACAACAGAGGAACCAATATGTTCAAATCCCAGGAAGGAAAGGAGAGCTTGATGGCTTCAAAAGAATATGAATAATGTGGTGTGGTTGGACTTGAAGATGAAAGCAGAGGAGTGCTCTGGTTGGAGGTGGAGATCGCAATCTGGATCACAGCCCTGCAGCACCTTGTAAACTATGCTAAGGCAATTACACTTTATCCTGAAAGTTCTAAGAAGTGTTTGCTTGATTTTAAGCAGGGGAGTCTGTGGTAAGATAAATGTCTTATTTTCTAGATAGTCTGGAAGCAAAGTGAATAAACTGGGTGAGGCTATGAAAAATTAAAGTGTGAGAGTCAGTGCAGAGGAAGCTACATGGGGTGTGAAGCTGAAAGCCTAAGGGGAAAACTTAGAAAATCAAAGCAGGGTTTTCTAGAGTTTCCTAGTGCTGAGGAATCAAGAAGCAGCATTAAGGACTCCCCTGGGGTGGGCCTTGGCAAATATTGCATACCCTGAGGGGCTTTGCTTGAAAACAAGGGAAAACCCAATCAGCCCAAACAGTACCCAACTGCAACCCACCCTCATCTGCTCAGACCGACTGGGTTAAGATGGTTGTTCTGACTGATCACCCTTTCCATCTGCCTAGCAGATAAAAGTTCTAAGAAAAAATAAATACTTTCTGAAGGAAAACAGAAAACAACAGCAGGAGTCAGATTCTCTATATTTTTATCTGTGGTGTTCCATGTTTAATTAAAAATTATTAGGTGTTCTATAAGGAAAAAACAAACAGGGGATCTAGAAATTTGAGTTAACAAAGACTTGAAATTATTGATGATTAGCTGGGTTTAGTGGCACATGACTGTCATTCCACCACTTGGGAGGCTGAGGTGGAAGGATCACATGAATCCAGAAGTTTTGAAACAAGCCTGGGCAACTCAGTGAGATCCCACAGTCTCTCATCTCTTTTCACTCTTCTACATATGTATCTTACATACTTACATACTTAAAACTGTATAAAACTGTATATACTTAAAACTATATGTATGTACAAATATGTAGAGAAGTGATTTATGTGTTGAAGAAATGTAGAAAATAGATAATAAGATGGAGAATTTCATCAGAGAATGTGAATTCATAAAAAAATCATCAAATAGAAATTCTAAAACTGAAAACCAATGTCTGAAATTAAGAACTAAATATAAACACTTAACAAAATAGACCTGGTGTGGAAGCCAGGATCAGTGAATTGGAAGACAGGTAAATATACAGCCTCCAAACCAAAGTACACTGAGAAAAAACAGATATGTGGAAAATATCTAATATATATTCAATTAAATCTCAGAAAGGAGAGAACAAATGGGGGAGAAGGGGTATTGAAAGAGATTATAAGGGCTGGGGATCTAGCTCAGTTGGTAGAGTGCCTGCCTCACAAGCACAAGGCCTGGGTTCAATCCCCAGCACTGCAAAAAAAAAGAGATTATGTTAAATACACACACATCAAAGACTAGTTCTTAAGAGCAGTCAGAGGCAAAAGGACAAATTATCTTCAAAAAAGTAAAGTAGGTCTTAAAACAAACTTCTCCCTCCACACATTTTGAAATCTACTAAACTAAAATCAAGGACACATTTTTAATGATGCCTTTAGCTCTTTTCATTACAATTCTGATTTACTGTTAATACAGTCACTCTCTCTCAGTGCCATCACCACTTCCATATTATCAATGGGTTCTCCAAAATGGGCAGCCATTATGGTCTTGTGGAGATAGCACAATTCTGTCTCTAACAAGCTGTGTGACCTTGGGCAATTTAGTTAACCTCCCTAGACCTCAGTGACATTACTTTTCTGTAAAATTAGTGTCCACTTTGTGGGGTTAGTGTGGCAATTATGTGAAAATTGCTTTTAGTACAATATACATTGCAATATAGGAGTTCTGTAAAAAGCAGTCAATATCTTCTTTTTATTTGCTTTGTTTTGTTTCTTAAAGACTTTTAAGTGCCATTTTAGGTTTCACAGCAAATTTGAGAGGGGAGTCCAGAGATTTCCCATATGCAGCCTACCTGCCCTCACACATGCACAACCTCCCAGTATTCACAAACCAAGTCAGGTTTATCTGATTCTTTCTGCTAAACCAGAAAGGGAAACAAGTTAAATCAGCTGATGGCAAAGAGGATGAGGGTGCTGATGATGACTATCAATTATTTGGAGCAGTCACTTCGTGCCTGTTTACCTTCGTTTACCCCCAATAGCACCCCTGTAAAGTAAGTTCTATTATCATTCTCATTTAACAAGTAGAGAGACTGAGGAATAAGGAGGCTAAACATGTTTAAAGTGACAGAGCCCAGATACAAACAATACGTATCTGGCTTTGCAGTTTGTGTTTGGGATCTTAGATGATCCCACCACCACTTGTTTATGCCGGGTTGGCCATTGTCCTTAGCAAGCTTCTTCACACACTTCATCTGGAAGATTTGTGTTACACACCTCAGTGAAGCTACTTCCATGCCTCCCTCCATTAGCCTGACACAGTTTTCTCTGTGATTTCTTCACTCTTTGTAATTTGTACATTGATGCCTCTGAAATCTCAAAATAAGACATTTCCCTGTGATTTTGCTTTTCAGTGCAGTTATCATTCTACTCGTTGAACTTCCCTTTCCCACTTTGTGTTTGCTCCATGATGTCTCAATTCATTCTCACCAGTTCTCCATGTTCTTCAGTGAGTAATACAGCTTCATTTTAGTAGATAGGATTTGGTTGGGCTGATATCTTGCTTCACTCTTTGATTATATCCAAAGTTCTCTACTCTCTGGACAGGGAAAAGTTCTCAGCATGGGCCTAAAACAGGGTTGAGAGTTTCTTTCTCCCTTGTTCTCCCTTCCCTCTTCACTGCACTGAGGCATTTTGAGTTGGGATAGGAAATAGGAAGAGGAAAGTGGACTGTCATTTTCTCTGTCTGAGGAAGGTTTCTTTCCCCTACTTATGGGTCATAATAATAGTACACTCCATAGCAAGATTCCCAAATGGATATATACACCCAGGGGAGGTGCAAGATGATCCACTTGAACCTGTAAGAAAATATTGGAACTTCTACCTTTAACTTTTTCTAATCCAAAGAAAAGTTTAAGAGTCAACTTCAGTGATGTTTAATGTACAAATTGACATCAGAACCCTCCCTGGATTCATATATCAAGAGGTCACACAAAAGGTTTGGGGGAATTCTTGGGTAAGTTGGGGGTTCTACAAAGCAAATGGAATACCATTAGTACTCACCCATACTCCTTGACTTTTGGTTTTTCAATCTGCCTGTAGAGAGATGCTATGTCTTGAATGACAGTATCTCCTACAAAATTCATGCTGAAACTTAATTCCCAATGCAACCATTTAAGAGATATGGCCCTTGGGTGATGAATAAATCACAAAAGCAGAGCATTTGTGAATGGGGTTAGCAGCTTTATAAAAATGCTCAAATTGTAAATTAGTACAACCACGATAGATTCAGCATGAAGTTTCCTCAAAACACTAGGAATGATGAGCTGTACCACTGCTCAGTATTTCTCTTACAGAACTAAAGTCATCTTACTACAATGATACATGCTTACCCACGTTCGTAGCAGCACAATTCACAGTAGTCAAACTATGGAACCAGCCTAGGTGTCTGTCAGTGGATGAATGGATAAGGAAAATGTGGTATTATACATAATGGAGTTTTACTCAAAAGAACTTTTGAAGTTACACAAAAGAGTTTTACTCATAAAGAAGAATGATATGATGGCATTTCAGAAAAATGAATGGAACGTGCAAACATAATGTTGAGGGAAATAAGCCAAACTCAGAAGGTCAAGGGTCATATGTGTTCTCTCACATGAGGAAACTAGAGAGGAAATAAGGAAAGCAAGGTGGGAGTGGTGCATGAAAATAAAAGGAAAATCAGTTGAAAATGAAGGGGACCAGGGGTGGGAGGAGGGGAAGGAGAGGGGAAGTGCTGGGGAGAAATATTGGCCAAATGATATTATTATTTTGTGTACACAAATGAGCATATAATAATAAATCCCATAATTATGCAAAAGGATAATGTACTTTTTCCATATTAAAAATATGGAAAAAGTAAAAGCACTCAAGGTAGAAGGAATCATTCTTTTTCCCTTCCCCCTTCTGCTTTGTGAAAGCACATTATTCCTCCCCCAGAGGATGCAGCAAGCAATGAGGCATGATCTTGAAAGTAGAGACAAGGCCCTTACCAAATAGCAAAACTGCCAGTGCTTTGATCTTGGACTCTCAGCCTTGAGAACTCTGATAAGTAAATTTCTTTTCTTTATAAATTATCCAGTTTGGAGTATTTTTATAACATCTCAAATGGACTAAGACACCGGTGAAATGTATTTATGCATAATATTATCAAATCTTGGCTAATCAACACTGACATAATGTAAAAATTTTCTTAGAGGTTCTTTGCAAAGAATCCATGGATTGAAGTAAATGCCAATAATGCAAACACAAAGAAAAGGCAGAGCATGTATTTCTCAATCCCTCAGTGAGCACTTCATCTTTATTTCACAGTGAAGACTGAGATGCTTCAATCACATATGAAAAAAGTCAGTCAAATATTTTCTAATTATCACGAAAACTATTAGAAATATGGATTTATAATGATATTTTACCTCAAGTTTGCTTTACCATGTAGTTCAATTCCACACACTTCAAAATAAATAGTTGAAATGTAAGCACCTCTCCGTATACATTCCTGTTGCCTAGTTCCTTTGTTTTCTGATACAATTAAAATAAGTGGAAGCAAAAAAAGGATTTGCCAGGCACAGCGATGAAGCACACATCTGTAATCCCAGGGACTGGGGAGGCTGAGGCAGGAGGATTGTGAGTTCTAAGCCAGCCTCAGCAAAAGCAAGGTGTTAGGCAACTCAGTGAGACTCTGTCTCTAAATAAAATACAGAATAGGGCTGGGGATGTGGCTCAGTGGTCAAGTGCCCCTGAGTTCAATCCCTGGTACTCCCCCAAAAAAGGGAAAAAAAGATTCCAAAATTATTTCAAAATTTCATTCTAGGTGATTGGATGAGTTACAAAATGGTGGATGATGTTGCTTTTGGACAAGTTAAGTCTGAGGTCAGATGAAGACAACTAAAGAAACTGAGCAATGTATTATATGCACAAATACAAAATGGTGCAGATAGAGATATATACTTAGAGTTCCATTTTGAAGAATTTGAAAAAATTGATTTGGAAATTCAAGTTTCTATAAATGGAAGTGTATTACCACAGGATACCAAAGCAATATACCATATTTTATTTTAAAAGCACACATTTTAAATGTTAAGTGTATTTATAACTAACAACTCATTTTGAGTGAAAAAAGTTAGTTCCAAACTGGTGGTACATAAAAACATGTAAACACCATACTATTTTAACTAGACATTTTGGAAATGAAACATTGCATTAAAAGAACTGACTTCTCACCGGATGTGGTGCTGCATGCCTGTAATCTCAGTAGCTCAGGAGGCAGAGGCAGGAAGATCTGGAGTCCAAAGACAGCCTCAGCAATGGCGAGGCACTAAGCAACTCAGTGAGACCCTGGACCCTGTCTCTCAATAAAATACAAAATAGAGCTGGGGATGTGACTCAATGGTTGAGTGCCCCTGAGTTCAATCCCTGGTTCCAAAAAAAAAAAAAAAAGAACTGCCCTCTCAACAGATACAATGAAAGCTGAGACACAAAGGAATGGCATTGTCATACTGTAAAAAAATGACCACAAAAGAATATGGTCATAATCAGTAAAAAATTGCCCTTAAAGATGAAGCACCATAAAGGCACGTCAGACAACAAAATCTGAATGAATTTACAGTCAATAAGCCTGCATTGAAGGGAATTCTTCAGGCAGAAGGGAAATAATCCCATATGGACACTAAAAGATATAAAAAGGAATGAAGACTGATGAAGAGGTAAATACATGGAAAAAGGGAGATTAATTTGATTGTAGAAAACAATAATAGTAAAATTTAGTATGGTTTAAAATATACATAGAATTAAAATGCTTGAATTTACTCATTCAGAAAAACTTTTGGGAGGTAAAGTAGATTATAGAAGGAAAGGTTCATATATATTATTTTCAGTCCCATATCTTTCCAAGAAATAAAATTTTACTGAAAATTTAAAAATAAATGAATAGAACACAGAACAGCACTATGGAGTTTGGGTAGCCTTGCCCAATCCCCAACTTCAGGGTTGGGCATGTGATATACACCCGGCCAATAAAATATCATGATTGGTTAAGTGAAGTATATGACCAAAGATGGAACCATAAGAATCAGCAACCACCAGCTCTGAAACTTTGGCTGAAGTGTTATGATACAGGCACTTTTGTTTCACAAGAGTCTCTTTGCAGTGGGATGTAAGTCTTGAGATTCCAAAGGCCATCTTATCTGAAACTAATCCAAAACAGAAGGAAGCAGAGATGACAAGTGGAGAGAAATGTTGGGTTTAAGCACCTAGAACCAGTCAAATCCAGAACTAGTTCTATCTCTGGTATTTGCAAGTTTGCATGTCGATGAACATTTCCTTTTTTAAACATTAAAGTATGACTATAATAAGACAACATGGGAATGTTCAATTAAAAGAGCTAAAGAGCTTGAGAATTATAACATTATCAACAAAGTGGGAAAGAAGTTATTTTTCTTAGGCTGTAATAAAAAAGCATGTGTAGGGCTGGGGATGTGGCTCAGGGGTAGAGTATTTGCCTAGCATGTGTGAAGTCCTGGGTTTGAGCCTCATCACCACAAAAATTAAGTAAATAAATAGAATAAAACAAAACTTACATTTGGCATTGTCCAGAAAAAATTTTTAAAAAGAATGCATGTGTAATCTCTACGGTAACCACTAGAAGAATAACTAAAGAATGTACAACCAACCAAGATAATATAACAGAAAAACTGAATTATAAGAAAATATTGATCTAAACAAAAGAAAAAGAGAAAAATAATACAGGCCAGCCAAATATAAAAAAGTGGGTGTTAAAAGCACAAATATTGCTAATTTCATTAAATGTAAATGGACTGGTGAAGAAAATGTTCTAAGATATTGTGGTGATGCTCACATAATTCTATGAATATGATAAAAGTCATTGAATTGTATACTTTAAGTGAATGAATTGTGTAGTGCGTGAATTATATCTCAATAAAGTACTTTAAAAAATGAATAGACTATCATTATCCTATGTACATGTATGATTACATGAATGGTGTGACTACGTCGTGTACAACCAGAGAAATGAAAAGTTGTACTTCATTTGTGTACAATAAATCAAAATGCATTCTCCTGTCATATATAACTAAATAGAACAAACAATAAAAAAGCAAAAAAAGTGAATAGACTCAATGTACTAAATTGTCAGAAAAAAATAAATCTCAACTACATAAAATTTACAAGAGAATGGAGATAGATATTTCCTATTAACACTAACCACAAGAGAGCTAATGTAGCTGCACTGATATTAGACAAAACATGACTAGAGATAGAGAAAAATATTTCATAATAATAAAAGAATCAATCAACAAGGAAAATATAACAAATTCTAAAGCTATGTATGTCCATTACAGATATAAAGCAAAAATTGATAAAATTCAAAGGAGAAATAGACATATCCACAACTTATAGTAAGAGTTTGAACATAATTCTATTAATAATGAATAAATCAAGAAAACAAAAAATCATTAAGAAGATGGAAGATCCAAATAACAAAATTAACACACTCCCTCCCCTCCTTAATTCTGCTTAGAACACTCTATCCAGCAAGAGAATATATACTCTTTTCAAATGCAAATGTAACATTTACAAATTTGACCATATACTAGATCATAAAATCAGCCTCTAAAAATTTCAAAGAATTCAAATCATTTAGATTATGTTCTCACCAGAATAAAGGTAAGCCAGAAATCCATAACACAATGATGATTAGAAAACTGTCAAATGCAATCATGCATAGCTTAACAATGGGGATATTTCTGAGAAATGTGTTATTAAGCAATTTTGTCACTGTGTCAACACTATAGAATATAATTACACAAACTGAGACAGCTATGACGTCACTAGCCAATATAATCTTATGGGACTACTATCGTGTATGTGCTGTGTCATTAGCTAAAATATCATTACGCATAATACATGACTGCACTTGGTAAGTAGGCAACATATTTCTAAATAACTAATAAATCAAAGAAGAAATATCAATAGAAATTCAAGAACATTCTAACTAAATGAAAACGAGCATTCAATATTTCAAAATTTCCAGAAACAAGCAATGCTTACAATGATATTTATAACCTTAAATGCGTAGCGTACAAAAGAAGAAAATCTGAAAACCAATGGAAGGAAATAATGAAAATGAGAATAAAAATTAATTAACTAAGTATCCAATTAAGTGTCAGTTGGTAGAGTGCCTCCCAAGCACAAGGCCCTGGGTTCAATCCCCAGCAAAGCAAAAAAAAAAAAAAAAAAAAAAAAATAGACCAATGTACAAGACAATTCTTTCAAGTATTTTTTAGTTGTCAATGGACATTTATTTATTTATTTATTTATTTATATGTGGTGCTGCGACTTGAACCCAGGGCCTCACACATGATAGGCAAGCACTCTACCACTAAGCCACCACCCCAGTCCTGAACTAGACAATTTATATGAAATAATAAATTGCTTGAGAAACACCACTTAACAAAAAGTGTCTGCTGTAGTCTGAACGCATCCCGCCAAATTCACATGTTGAAACTTAATCACCAATATGATAGTATTAGGATATGTGGCTTTAAGAGGTGATTAACTAGCTGGACATGGTGGCGCACACCTGTAATCTAAGCGACTTGGGAGGCTGAGTCAGGAGGATTGCGAGTTCGAAGCCAGCCTCAGCAACTTAGTGAGGCCCTAAGCAACTCAGTGAGACCCTGTCTCTAAATAAAATACAAAATAGGGCTGGGGATGTGGCTCAGTGGCTGAGTGTTCCTGAGTTCTGAGCTTTCATGAATGAGAGTAGTGACCTTATTTAAAAAAGCTTCAGAGAGCTGCCTGGCCCTTCCATATTTTCTCCCATGTGAGTCTATAATGTCTGTTTCTTTTTGCCTTTCTGCCTTCTTCCATGTAAGGACACAGCAGCAGATGCTATCTTGGAAACAGAAGTAAGCTTTCACCAGACACTGAATCTGCCAGCACTTTGATCCTGAACTTCCGAGCATCCAGAACTGTGAGAAATAAACTTACACTTATAAATTACCCACTCTGAGGTATTTTGTTATAGCAACAAAAAATGAACAAAGACAGTGGTACAAGAAGAAATAGAAAATCTAGTTATCCATTATAGAAATTGAAGTACTTATTAAGCACCTCCCCCAAAGAAAACCCCAGGATCCAGGTGGCTGTATTCATGAATGCATGTCAACATCTAAGGAAAAAAAACTAGTCTTTGCAAATAGTTCCAGAGAATAGAAAAAGTGAATACATACAAACTCCTTTTATAAGGTCAAAATGATTTTTTAACAAAATTTGACAAGGATTATAAGAAAGGGAAATTACAAAAAAAATCTCTTGAGCACAGATGCAAAATTCCTAAATGCAGGAATAGCAAATGAGTCAAGAAGTTTACACAAAAGACAATACAACAGAAACCAGAGAACTTTATTCCAAGAATGAAAGGTTAACATTCTAAAATCAATATTTAACCATTAACCATATTAACAGAAAAATGGGGAAAAAACATGCTTATCTTGATAGATGCAGAAAAAACTTTGAAAATACAATATTCATTCACTTAGAAAAAGTACTCCTAGCAAACAAATAATAGAAAGGAATTCTCTTAATCTTGCAAAGTGTATCTATAAAAACATTAAACATCATACTTAATGATAAAATATTGAAAAGTTTCTTTCCTGGAATCTGGAATGAGAAAGTATTATCACTCTTTTTACTGAATATTAAACTTAGTGTCCTAGCCAATGCAATAACACAGGAAAAAAGTAGTAAAGAGTATATGGTAGGAAAGGAAGAACCAAAACTCTTCCTATTTGTAAACAGTGTAATTGTGCACAAAGAAAATCCAGAAGACTCTTTATAAAATCAGATAGAATTAATGAGCAAATTTATTGAAGCTACAATAGCTGTACTCCATTTGTGTTCAATGGATCAAAATTAAATGAATAATAAAAAAATTATCAAAGCTGCTGCATAGAAGATATATGTAAATAATCAAGTTAATTTTTATATATCAGCATCAAATAAATATGAAATGGATGTTTTAAGAATACTTTTTGCAAGGACTGGGGATATAGCTCAGTTGGTAGAGTGCTTGCCTCACAAGCACAAGGCCTGGGTTCAATCCCCAGCACTGCCAAAAAAAAAAAAAAAAAGAATACTATTTGCAATTGTATCATAAATGTCAAATAATTGGGAACAAATCCAACAAAAATGGCTAAGAACTTTATACTGAAAACTACAAAATATTGAGAAAATTCATTTTAGAAGAATTTTAAAAGTAAATTAAGATAAAAATAAATACCATGCTTATTGATTACAAAAATCAACGTGGTACAGAAAATTTGATCAAATTTTTTCTCTCATGTGCAGAAGCTAGAGAAAAATAAGGGGGAAAGAGAGAGGTCAGATATTACAGACACAGGGAAGATCAGTGGAGTAGAAGAAGGAGGTTGAGAGGAAGAAATGAGGAATGGGAAAGGGGAGAAAATGTGGAATGAATTTAACAAAATTCATTATATGCACACAACATACGTAAATACACACAGGGAATTCCACCTTTGTGTATATATAAAAAGCACCAACCAAAATAAATAAATGAGTGAAAGGAAGATCAGCAGAGTAAAGGAAGAAGAATAAGGAGAGGGAAGAGAGACGGGAAGTACGAGAATGGGGACTGAAATGAAGTACATGAAATTCCATGCATATATGACTTTGTCAAAATGAACCCAACTACTAGGTATAACTATAATGCTCTAAAAAAAGTCAGTATGGTAAATATGTGAATTCTCCCCAAATCGATCTATAAACACAATGCAATATCAGTCAAAATCTCAATAGGATGTTTTTATTCCACTTTAAAACAGCACATTGTCAGGCACAGCAGCACACACCTGTAATCCCAGCAGCTCAGGAAGTTGAGGAAGGAGGATCACAAGTTCAAAGACAACCTCAGGAATTTAATGAGGCCCTAAGCAACTTAATGAGACTCTCAAATTACAAAACAAAAAGGGCTGAGAATGTGACTCAATAGTTAAGTACCCCTAGGTTCAATCCTAGTACAAAAAATTTTTTTGACACATCGATTCTAACATCTCTATGAAAGTGCAAAGAGTCAAGAATAGATCAGGGCACTGGGGATATAGCTCAAGTGGTAGAGTGCTCCCCTAGCATGCACAAGGCCCTGGGTTCAATCCCCAGCACCACCAAAAAAAAATAGCCCAGATGATCTTGAGGAAGAACAATACTGAAGGACTTACATTATAATATATTAAGACCTATTATAAATCTTTAGTGATTAAACAGTGTGACAGAAAAACAAATAGATTAAAAAAAGGAAAGGACCATAAACACGTTCACATATATATGGCCATCTGGTTTATGGTAAAGTGAAATAGAATGAGAAAAAAGAAGGTCATTTTAGCAAATGGTACTAGATAATTTGAATATTCCTCTCTATATAAAACAAATGAATCATGATACCTTACCTCACACCACACAGATGTATTGAGAATCTAAATGAAAATGGTAAATCAATAAAACTTCTATAAAAAAGCAAAGAATATTTATGACCCCAGCAAAAACTATTTTTTCCAGATGGCAGTTTTGTGGTTTTATTTAAGTACAAATTAAATGTACTCATGAGCCATCTTTTCATTTCTCTCTTCACTGTGCAACCTGCCATTAGTATTAGTAACTCTGGGGATCAAATTGACTGCTCTTTCCATGATGGCTCCACTGTTCTTGAGGAAAACACTGAGCAATCTCAGCACAGAAAGATTTAGTGTACATCATTAGTAATTCCAGCTCCTGGATATTGTGGACCAGGATTTTCCAGAAGCCACTGGGAAGCATGTGCTGTTTTCTTGTTGCTCCCATAACCAATGTATAGCCTCAAAATCTGATCCTTAAATCTTTTTTACACCAGGTTGTTAATACTTCCAGGTTTCCACTAGTTACTTAATTTTGACATATGGGTCTGACTGTGCTAAATTAAACTTTTTTTGTACCAGGAATTGAACCCAGGGGCATTTAACCACTGAGCCACATCCCCAGCCATCTTTTATTTTTTATTTTGAAACAGGGTCTCACTAAGTTGCTTAGGGCCCCACTAAATTGCTGAGACTGGCTTTGAAATTATGATCCTCCTGCCTTAGACTCCCAAGCTGCTGGGATTACAGGTGTGTGCCACCATGCACGGCTGAACTCACTTCTTGGTCTGGTTTTTGATAATCTTGGGCTTCACAAGAGGTCTGATGGCAGCCTTGATTCTGAATAGGAGAGGCTGCCACCTTCATAGGAAGCACTGAAGAGCAATGATTCCTTTTAAAAGACCCAAAGACAATAACCATAGGAGAAAAACACTGACAAACTATACTGCATTGAATTCAATTAAGTCTGTTATTTAAGTAACACTAAGGAAAGAAAAAGCAACTGGGGATGCAGCTCAGCAGTAGAGCACTTGCCTAGTATGCATGAAATCATGGGTTCAAACTCAAGTACTACAGAGAAAGAGAGAAAATGAGGGAGAGGAAATAAGGAGCAATGCAGAGTTGGAAACTGTATTATAAATTACATAATTGACAAAGGCTTGCTTGTATCTAGAATACATAAAAATTCCTACAAATAATTAAGAATGGGGTAGACAAACCCATAGAAAAATTGTGTGGGATTTGTGCACAGAAAGACAAATGCATTAGCAGGGCAAAAAAGGACCAGAACACACGTGAATGCATGCACACAATTTAGAAACTTCTGTACAGCAAAGGAAACAACAGAGTGAAGAGACAGCCTATGCAGTGGGAGAAAATCGTGGCTGGCTACCATTCCAAAAGTGGGTTAATATCCGGAATATATAAGGAATTTTTAAAAACATAGCACCAAAAAAGAATCCAATCAATAATGGGCAAATGAAATGAACAGGCATTTCTCAAAATAAGTACAACTAGCCCACAATTATATGAAAAATACATTCAACACCTTAGCAATCAGGGAAATGTAAATCAAGATTATACTGAGGGGGCTGGGGATATAGCTCAGTTGGTAGAGTGCCTGCCTGGCAAGCACAAGGCCCTGGGTTCAATCCCTGGCACTGACCCCCCCAAAAAATTATACTGAGATTCCATCTAACCCCAGTCAAAATGGCAGTCATTAAGAATACAACAACCAAGAAATTCTGGTGAGGATATGGGGAAAAACAAGCACTTATATGCTACTGTAAAATGGTGAAATGTAAACTGGTATATCCCCCATGGAAATCACTATAAGGTTCCTCAAAAAAATCTAAGAATAGAACTATCATGTGTTCCAATTATTCCGCTGGTGTGCATATACCCAAAGGAATTAGTCAGCATACCATAAAGATACCTGCATGCCATGTGGATGGTGGCATGATTCACAAGAGCCAAGCTATGGAATCAGTGTAGGTGCTCATCAACAGATGAATGGGTAAAGAAAATGTAGAACATATACACGAGAGAATTATTCTGCCATAAGGAAGAATGAAATCATGTCATTTCCAGGAAAATGGATAAAACCAGATAACATAAACTTAACTGAAGTAAGACAGATTCAGAAAGACAAGTATCATGTTTTTCCTGGACTCTAGGAAATCTGGGGTTGGGGGAGGATGACATGAAATGAACAGGTAGACTAAAAGAGGCAGGGGATGAAGTGGGGAGGAGAGTAAGAGGAGACGAGGGATGGATATGATTAAAGTATGTTATATGCATATATGAATATGCCACAATGAAACCCAATATTCTATATAATTTAAATGCACTAATTAAAACCAAAAAAGTGATACATTGAAATGTTGTACTGAATTGTATTAATGCATACAATTAATGCATGTTAATAAAAAATTAGATAAATATATTTTTAAAAACTGACACAAGTACAGGGAGAAATTGGAAGACTCAATGATAATAGTTGGAGACTTCAATATCCCATTTTCAATAATCGATAGAAAAGTTAGATGAAAGATAAAAAGGAATTAGAAACCTTTTTAATTTTTAATTTTTGGTGCCAGGGATTGAACCCAGGGGAGCTTAACCACTGAGCCACATCCCCAGCCCTATTTTGTATTTTATTTTGAGACAGGGTCTCACTGAGTTGCTTAGTGCCTCGCTGTTGCTGAGGCTGGTTTTAAACTCGTGGTCCTCCTGACTCAGCCTCCCAAGCCGCTGGGATTACAGGTGTGCACCATCGCACCTGGCCACCCTTTATAATTTTTTTTTTTTATTCTGAGACAGGATCTCATGAAGTTGCTTAGGGCCTCGCTAAATTGATGAGGCTGGTTATGAACTTGCAAGCCTTAATTCTCAGCCTCCCAAGCTGCTGGGATTATAGGCATGTGCCACTATACCAAGCTGGAAATAGTATTCTTAAATAACACTATAAACCAACTAGAACTAACAGCAAAAAGTAGAAAATACATTCTTTTCAAGTGCAAATGTAGTATTTTCTAAAATACACCATATATTAGGCCACAAAATAAACCTCAATACATGTAACAGGAGTGAAACATACAATGTATGTTCTTCGCTCAAAGGAAGTGAAATTATAAATAAATAAGACAAATTGGAAAATTCACAAATATGTAGAAATTAAATGACACATTCCTAAATAAACAATGGGCCAAATAAGAAACCTCTAAAGAAATTATAAAATATTTTGGGAGGAATGAAAATGTAGACACAACATATAGAAATTTATGTGATACAGCTAAAGTAGAAATTGTAGGGAAATTTATAGCTATAAACACCTATATTAAAAAGAAGATTTGGGGCTGGGATATAGCTCAGTTGGTAGAGTGCTTGCCTTGCAAGCACAAGACCTGGGGTTCAATCCCCAGCACACACACAAAAAAGAAGATTCAGCTGGGGCTATAGTTCTTGCTTAGCATGCATGAGGTCCTAGGTTCAGTTTCCAGCGCTGCAAAAAGTAAACATGAAAAAGAAGATTCAAATGAATAACATAGCTTTCCACCTTAAGAAACTAGAAAATGAGAGCAAAGAAAACTCAAAGAGAGTAGAAGGAAATAATAAATATTAGAGTCAAAATTAATAACATAGAGAATAGGAAAAAATAAATGTGACCCAGGTATCCCACTCCTCCGTATTTATCCAAAAGAATTAAAATCAGTACACTATAGCAGTACAGCCACTTCGGCATTTATAGCAGCATAAAAATTCACAACAGCCAATTTCTGGAATCAACCGGATGCCCATCAATAGATGAAAAGATCAAGAAAATGTGATGTACACACACACACACACACACACACACACACACACAATGGAGTTAGCCATAAAGAAGAATAAAATTGTGGCATTTGCTAGTGTATGGATGGAACTGGAGACCATCATGCTAAGTGAAAAAAGCTAGACTCAAAAAAAAAATCAAGAGCCAAATGTTTTCACTCATATGTGGAAGCTAGAGCAAAATATGGGAAAGAAGTTGGTAGGGGAGAGGATAGGATATTATAAAGATATAGGGAAGATCAGTGGAGTAGAAGGAGAACAAGAGGGAGGGAGAAAAGAAGGGGAAGGGGTAAAAATATGGAATGAATTAAACACTAGCTTCTTACATGCATATATAAATGGACCAAAAAGAATATATATATGCAATATATATATATGCAATATATATAATATGTATATTATGTATATATATGCACATATGTGGAAATTACCATCAAAAATAACTAAATAAGGAAGTGAAAGGAAGATCAATAGAGGAGAGGACAGAAAACAGGGGAAGGGAGGAGGGAAGCCAGGAATGGGGATTGAAATCAAATTCCCTGCATGTATAATTATTATTATTTTGGTACTGGGGATTGAACCCAGGGGCACTCGACCACTGAACCACATCCCCTGCCCTATTTTTGTATTTTATTTAGAGACAGGGTCTCACTGAGTTGCTTAGGGCCTCGCTAAGTTGCTGAGGCTGACTTTGAACTTGCAATCCTCCTGCCTCAGCCTCCCAAGTGCTAGGATTACAGGCGTGTGCCACTGTGCCTGCTTCCTGCATGTATTATTTGCAAACGAAATTTGGCTTTTTGAGAAGATCAAGAAAATTGAAACGTAGTTAGTTAGATTGGACAAGGGGAAAAAATCTCAATTTAATAAAAACATGAATGAAAGAAAGGACATTACTATCAGTCTTGCAGATATACAAAGGATTATAGGGGAATACTATGAACCACTATATGTCAACAAATTAGATAAAACAGATGAAATGAATAAATTATTAGAAAGACACAAACTATAACTGATTCTGAAATATCCTTTCAAAAGTATCTGAGCATGGAATACGGATTTTACCAAGTAAAAGTATCAGGTTTTTAGGGGTTAGCTCAGTGGTAGAGTTTGTGTCTCACATATATGAGGCCCTAGATTTGATCCTCATTACCACAAACAAATAAAAATCAGGTTTTTAGATTTGTAGGAATTAGTTTCCAGCTTTTGAAAAATGTCTATTTACTTGATATATTCAGGCTACTTTTGGTAGACCGGTTATTTGCCAATTGGATCCTTTGTGTATGTAAATTCATCAAATAGCTTTGTTCATATCTGCAATGCCCATTGTTTTTAAAGAATACAGAGCACATTGGATGTCATTATAAGTTAACTCTCTCCTAGAGAAAAACGGTTTTAAAGTACATAACTTGAAATTGTGAAATCAAACTTGATTTCAATTAAGTTAGAATTTTAGTAAAGAAATTGAGAAAGGCCTATTTAACTTGACTGCCCTTTTCTGTTGACATGTTTTTTGAGTTCTAAAGCTGTCTGATTTCCAAAATTTACATTTTCACTGTCTGCTGAATATGCAAATAGATGAGCAAAGTTTAGTGGTACTTAGACAAGATATCAAAAATCATTTTTATTTCATATTTTTTGCAGTTTTGTTATGATTTTCATAAAAATCAAGATGATTTGAATCTTACTTTTCAAATCAATGTACCTAAGGCATAGGTGAAGGTGATTTGATATACCACTTTATACACCACAGAAAAACTGATGTGGTAAGATCTGACAGAATCAGTTCTACATGCAAGAGGCCAACACATCTTGAATCAAAAATGCCCCCAACCAGACATCTTGGTTGTAAATTCTCAATCAGGAAATGTAACTTTATTCGGATTCATAAAGCAGGCAAAGAAATTAGACAATAATGCATGTTTGTTCATGTGGCATGCGAACACTAAATTAGTGGCTACCAATTTCAAATTAATAGTTGTTGGTTCTTTCTTTTGTAAAACCAAAGGTTTTTGATGGATTTATAAGTATTTATCTCTCATCTTGGAATTGTGCAATTTGGTTTCTGTATGTTCTTTCATATTCCCTCCCAAAGTCCGAAATTGTTTTCTACTTATTGTCTAGTATATTCTATTTTGTTTTTTTACCGCTCTAATTCAGTTTTAGGTATCCCTCCATCTGTCATTAAAACAACATGGCCATTTAGCTTTCTCTTTTGTGTGATTTCTGGGTCAAGCTGGAATTGATATGGTAATGTTCTCTTTTTCTTTATCTGAATATTTAAAACACATAGTAATCATATTCATAATGTTAAGAAGTAAAGTAGCACTATCTGTAAACAAATAATAATAGCGGATCCACAGACAAAATCAAAGACCAAGTTAAAGCTCATGATTATGAAGCACTTAAGTTGCACATTCAAGTTGCATCACTCTGAGGGATGCAACTTGGATGTTCCATTACTGTGAACAGCAAAGCTCTGTTACTGACATAAGTGGTCAGGGTTAAAAACAGTGGTAATGACTATGGATAATCTATTCTTTGACTTTTACTTTCAGCTTCTATTTTGGGGGATGCAGCATGGGTTTGATACCTATCCCCTAATACTTGAGTACTTATTGCTGAAAAATGCAGGATTTCAGCACTACAAGCAAGACAGTACCAAGGAACTTAGGATGATTGGTCATCCTATCCACTCAGTGCTCTATCCAGAGAACTGAAAGGATTGTTTTCGACAGTTTTGTTCAAATTTAAGGTTGCTTTTGGAGAAGAAAATTAATTTTCTTAATTTCTAATTTCAGAAGTTAATCTCTGATACTATGTATAGTACATATCATTTATAATGTATCTTTCTGTCTCACTAAAATGTAAATCCCATGACAATAAGGGGTTTGTCTGTTTTGTTCGCTTCTGTATTCCCTATGTTTGACATATAGGAGGCATTCAATACATATTTTTCATGAATAAATGAATTAATGCCTCGTGCAGGAGTATGGAAAATAGGTTGGAGGCTGGAAATAATGAATTGCGATAGTTTAGTTAGTAAGCTAGTGGAATGCCCCAGATTAGTGATGGTAGAGGTACTGAAAATAATGATACATGGACTTATTCAAGGGAGAGTTTAGGAAGCAAAATTCCCATGATTAATGATGGAGGAGAGATTAGAGGGGAGAGTGAAGTAGAGGGTCTTAACCTGCAGAACTGGGTGGACCAAGGTGCTCTTCAGTAAGAAAACAGTAGACAAGTACCAGGTTTACAGGAAGAAGATCGTGAATTCTCTTTCAGACATATTGTTTCAGATGACTTTGAGATGACTAAGCAATTTCAAATCAGCAGCAAAAAAAAAAAAAAAAAGCAGTTGGATATCTGATCCTAGAATTTAGAGGAGAGATGTTAGCTAGAGAGATATTGGCTGAGAGATAAATGTATGTGCCATCCATCTCAGTAGGTAGTAAATAAAATGATGGCTATTGATGATTAGCAATGAAGAAGGAGGAGAAGGGCCTAAGATTATTCTGCAACTGTTACTCTGCACACTCTTAATCACTCAAATTAGTGAAATTACTTGATTGTAAACTGGAGCCTAAGTTAGAATTTTAAATTGCAAATATTTTAAAGCTTTTGAAACATAATAATTAGAAGAGATTTCCAGGTATTCTCCAATATTTCTTTAGGAAAAATTTTCCCTTTTTTTTGTGGAAAAGGGGATTGAACTCAGGGGCACTCCACCACTGAACCACATCCCCAGCCCTATTTTGTATTTTATTTAGAGACAGGGTCTCACTGAGTTGCTTAGGGCCTCGCTAAGTTGCTGAGGCTGGCTTTGAACTCACCATCCTCCTGTCTCAGCCTCCTGAGCCACTGGGATTACAGGCGTGCGCCACCACACCCGGCTAAATTTTTCCATTTTTAAAGATGAGGCATGTTTCACAGCAGAGTTGGGTGTCCATTGGTTGTTTGGTTTGGTTTTTTCATTTTGGTTAAGAGTGATTATGGAGAGGGATGGTTCTGATTTTTAGATATTTATTACATTCTCCTGTGTACTCAGCACTGTGCTAGGTGCTATGAAGAATATGAGATAGATATCATGCTTTCTCTTAAAGAATTTTCAAATCATTCAATGGAAGAATTATCTGTTAAAATTGAAGACACCTGCCGGGCGTGGTGGCGCACGCCTGTAATTCAAGCGACTCGTGAGGCTGAGTCAGGAGGATCTTGAGTTCAAAGCCAGCCTCAGCAACTTCGCGAGGCCCTAAGCAACTCAGTGAGACCCTGTCTCTAAATAAAATACAAAATAGGGCTGGGGATGTGGCTCAGTGGCCAAGTGTCCTTGAGTTCAATCCCTGATTCAAAAAAAAAAATTGAAGACACCTTAAATATCACTTAGTCTGATTCTTTTGAGTTTTACAGAACAGAAAATTATGCCTCAGAAAAGTGAAGTGACTTTCCAAGTTCAAAATGAAATGATAGAGATCAGATTAGAATGCAAGGCTTTTAATGTCTAGTGTAAGGAAATGCACTGCTTCTAATGTCTAGTGTAAGGAAATGCACTGCCTTTTTTCACTAAATCGATCATTCCCTCAAAAATATTTCTTGAGTTCCTATTATATGAAAGTGCTGTTCCAGGCACTTGTGATAAATCTTCCTGCTTTTTCATTGGCATTAGCTTCTGGTGACTAACAGTGTTCACAATGCCCTTCATGTTTAGTAAGCAGAGTTCACAGACAGTTGGGTGTGGCTTACAGCTGGATCATCCACTTTCAATTTATAATCATTTCTTCTCTTAGTGCCTGAAGGAAGAGGAAATAAGTGGTGGACTAAGATATGAAGTAATTAGAGAATAATATAGTATACAGCATATAATTAAATACTAAATTGCATTGCCTGAGTTCAAGTATAACAAGGAGGTACAGGATCCAAGGCCCAGAGAACAAGATGACAACCTTAGATAAGAATGAGTCTTCCAAAGTAGTAACCATCACATGTTTACATGAGAAAGTTCAGCAAACATTTATTGGGCAGGCACTGGGCTAAGTGCATTGATATAAAAAAAGAATAAGATGTGGATCCCTCTCCCAAAGAGCTCACTGTCTAGAAGAGAGAGAGAATGAAGTACATATAATTTCAATATAATATGGTAAATAATGAGATATAGGTATGACCAGGATGGAGAGCTTTGCGCAAAAGGATAACAGAAGACTAATGTGAAACTCAAGGCCAACACTGAAACTGAATATTGAGAAGTTGCTAGGTCTTACATAGTCCAAAAAGTTGTAAAGCCAAGGTTTTTTAAAATGAATTTCTTAGTTGTAAGTGGACACAATATCTTTTATTATTTTTAAAATTTTTTTGATTCATTGTACACAAATGGGGTACAGCTGATGTTTATCTGGTTGTACACAAAGTAGAGTCACACCATTTGTGTAATCATACATGTACATAGGGTAATGATGTTTGTGTCATTCTGTTATTATTCTTACCCCCCTCCCTGATCTCATCCCCTTTTTTCCCCTATGCAATCCATCCTTCCTCCATTCTTGCCTCCCTCCCACCCTGCTTTATGTATCATCATCCAATTATCAGAGAAATCATTCGACCTTTGGTTTTTTGGGATTGGCTAATCTTACTCAGCATGACCATCTCCAACTCCATCCATTTACCTGCAAATGCCATAATTTTATTTTCCTTTATGGCTGAGTCATATTCCATTGTATATATATACCACAGTTTCTTTATCCATTCATCTATTGAAGGGCATCTAGGTTGGTTCCATAATCTAGCTATTGTGAATTGAGCGGCTATGAACATTGATGTGGCTGCATCGCTGTAGTATGCTGATTTTAAGTCCTTTGAGTATAGGCCAAGGAGTGGGAGAGCTGGGTCAAATGGTGGATCCATTCCTACTTTTCTAAGGAATCTCCACACCACTTTCCAGAGTGGCTGCACTAACTTACAATCCAACAATCAATGTATGAGTGTACCTTTTTCTCCACATCCTCGCCAACACCTGTTGTTGCCTGTATTCTTAATAAAAGACATTCTAATTGGGGTGAGATGAAATCTTAAGGTGGTTTTGATTTGCATTTCCCTTATTACTAGGGATGTTGAACATTTTTTCATAAATCTGTTGATTGCTTGTAGATCTTCTTCTGTAAAGTGTCTGTTCATTTCCTTGGCCCATTTATTGATTGGGTTATTAGTATTCTTGGTGTAAAGATTTTTGAGTACTTTGTAGATTCTGGAGATTAGTGCTCTATCTGTTATGTGTGTGGCAAAGATTTTCTCTCACTCTGAAGGCTCTCTCTTCACATTGCTGATTGTTTCCTTTGCTGAGAAAAAGCTTTTTAGTTTGACTCTATCCCAATTATTGATTCCTGCTTTTATTTTTTGTGCTTTGGGAGTCATGTTTAGGATATCTGGTCCTAAACCCACATGATAAAGATTTGGACCTACTTTTTCTTCTATTAGGTGCAGGGTCTCTGGTCTAATTTCTTGGTCCTTGATCCATTTTGAGTTGAGTTTTGTACAGGGTGAGAGATAGGGGTTTAGTTTCATTTTGCTGCATATGGATTTCCATAGAAAAT
Source organism: Glaucomys volans (assembly GCA_020662805.1). Taxonomy (NCBI): domain Eukaryota; kingdom Metazoa; phylum Chordata; class Mammalia; order Rodentia; family Sciuridae; genus Glaucomys; species Glaucomys volans. The sequence continues at coordinate 271,266 of JAJEJO010053630.1, forward strand.
CTTGAAGACATCAACAGGTTCCTAGAGGCATTTGAGCCACCCAAACTGAATCTGGAGGACTTACACAATTTAAATAGATCAATTTCAAGCAATGAAATAGAAGAAACCATCAAAATCCTACCAACCAAGAAAAGACCAGGACCAGACAGATTCTCATCTGAGTTCTAAAAGACCTTCAAAGAAGAACTCATTCCAATACCCCTCAAAGTATTCCATGAAATAGAGGAGGAGGGAACCCTTCCAAACTCATTCTATGAAGCTAATATCACCCTGATACCAAAACCAGACAAAGACACATCAAGGAAAGAAAATTTCAGACCAATATCCCTAATGGACACAGATGCAAAAATTCTTGACAAAATTTTAGCAAATCGCATACAAAAGCATATTAAAAAGATAGTGCACCATGATCAAGTGGGTTTCATCCCAGGGATGCAAGGTTGGTTCAACATCCGGAAATCAATAAATGTAATTCACCACATCAACAGACTTAAAGTTAAGAACCACATGATTATTTCAATAGAAGCAGAGAAAGCATTTGATAAAATACAGCATCCCTTCATACTCAAAACACTGGAAAAAATAGGGATAGTAGAAACATTCCTTAACATTGTAAAGGCTATCTATGCTAAGCCTATAGCCAACATCATTCTAAATGGAGAAAAATTGAAAGCATTCGTCCTGAAAACTGGAACAAGACAGGGATGCCCTCTTTTACCACTTCTGTTTAACATCATCCTTGAAACTCTAGCCAGAGAAATTAGACAGACTAAAGAAATTAAAGGGATACAAATAGGAAAAGAAGAGCTCAACCTATCCTTATTTGCTGATGACATGATTCTATATTTAGAGGAGCCCAAAAATTCCACCAGAAAACTTCTGGAACTCATAAATTAATTCAGTAAAGTAGCAGGATATAAAATCAACGCTCATAAGTCTAATGCATTTTTAGTCATAAGTGATGAATCCTCTGAAAGTGAAATTAGGAAAACTACCCCTTTCATGATAGCCTCTAAAAAAATAAAATACTTGGGAATCAATCTAACTAAGGAGGTGAAAGACCTCTACAATGAGAACTACAAAACTCTAAAGAAAGAAATTATAGAAAATCTGAAAAGATGGAAAGATCTCCTATGTTCTTGGATAGGCAGAATTAATATTGTCAAAATGGCCATACTTCCAAAAGTGCTATACAAATTCAATGCAATTCCAATTAAAATCCCAATGACGGACCTCATAGAAATAGAGCAAGCAATCATGAAATTCATTTGGAGGAATAAGAGACCCAGAATTGCTAAAGCAATCCTTAGCAAGAAGAGCGAAGCAGGGGGTTTCACAATACCAGACCTTCAACTATACTACAGAGCAATAGTAACAAAAACAGCATGGTATTGGCACCAAAATAGACAGGTAGATCAACGGTACAGAATAGAGGACACAGAGACAAACCCACATAGATACCATTTTCTCATATTTTTTTAATGTGGTGCTAAGGATCAAACCCACAGCCTCTTGTGTGCTAGGCAAGCATGCTACCACTGAGACAAAACCCCAGCCCAAGCAAAGTTTTAAGAAGCAAGAAGAGCATGAATAAAGAAACAAAGGCCTTTTGTCTACTCTACTTGTCAGTGTATCGGGGGACAAATAAGAACTCCTTAAGTGGAATGAGATAAAAGCTACTCCATATCACTGATGACATATAAAGCTAGCTCTTGCAGCTAATATTTATTGAAATCTATGGACCAGGTACTGTGTTAAGTGCTTTATCTGGATTATCTCACACAGTCCTCATAAATATCCTTGAGAAAGATACTCTCATCATCCTCAATTTACAGATGACAAAATTGGGACCCTGAGAATTTGATCAGAAGCTCAGGTTTGTGCATAAGTCATTTGGTTTTTGCATCCCAGTCTAGATTATGTTATTGTGAATATTAGTTCCCCATAAATTTTATCCATAATCTCTCTTATCTTTATCTCTTTATCTTTTCATCTTATGATTATAATACTTGAGAGCACTATAGGTCTGTCTGATCATATTATTTAACCAATAGCCTTAATAGTGCCCCCACCCCCCAAAAAAATACCCAAAGACGCTCAAGATTGATTACCAGGGGCACAATGGCAAAGCCAGTTATTAGTATATGTCCCCACTAAAGCATATGTCTAGGAATGATGTTAATCTGAATGTGGTCTCAGGCAATCCAATGTAAGTCATGAGATGCCAAAGTTATAATAATAATGATAACTATTATTATTTTTATTATTATTATGGAACTGGGGATTGAACTCAGAGGTACTCAAACACTCAGCCACATCCCCAGTCGTTTTTATGTTTTATTTAGAGACAGGGTCTTACTGAGTTGCTTAGGGCTTTGCTAAGTTGCTGAGGCTGGCTTTGAACTCATAATCCTCCTGCCTCAGCCTCCTGAGCCGCTGGGATTACAGCTATGTGCCACCACACCTGGCTGAAAGTTATAATTATTTTTTTACTTTTTACACTTATTAACTGTAGGTCATTAGATCTCAAAATTTTGTGTACTGTGAACCACATTCTTACCTAGGGAAGTTTGTTAAATATACAGTTATTGGGCCCCATTTCACACTTATACTAGAATCTTTGGGGTAAAGGCTTGACCTGTTTACATTATTAACAAATTTCTACTTGGATTTGGTGGCACATGCTATAGTGTCAGCTACTCTCTCCAGAGTAGCTGAGGCAGGAAGATCACAAGCTCAGATCCAGCTTGGGCAACTTATCGAGACCCTGTCTCAAAATAAAATTAAAGGGGTAGGGATGTAGGTCAGTGATAGTGCAGTCCCCAGTAATATCAAAAAAGATAAATTCCTGAAATTATTCGATTCCACTAAAGTTCCACTTTTACCCATTCTTCATTACATTCTCTTCCCAATTCTTCATGGTCTTATCCCATTAAACATTTATTGAGTACCTAGTATGGACCAGGCAAAAAGTTCTAGGGACTGGGGATAGAGCAGTGAATGACAAAACAAAGCTCCCGCCCTGGTAACACTTCTTTCCAGGAGACAGATGAAAAGCATAAACAAATAAATAAGAGGTGGTACAACATTGTATTTAAGAGCCTGATCCCTGGTGATTAATCAAATTTTGAAGACTTGAACCATGGTTCTTCCTTTTCCTAACTGTCTAACCTTAGGCAAGTTACTTAATTGCTCAACAATTTCTTCCTCTGTAAAATGGAACTAAGGGCGAACTAAGCGCATTCCCTCACAATCCCCTCCGGGCTGTTGTAAGGATCTGACAAGGTAACATACTTTCGAAGAATCTAACAAGATAATGTACAAAAAGTAGTGCAGTACAGTAATTGTTCGCAGCCAGAGTTAACTCATAATTTTGCAAGCACCAATACTATGAGGTTTATTTACTTCTCTAATATTGTCCATCAATATATCAAATTAAGCTCAGTTTCTGGGTTTATTCAACATTCAACAGACAATGTTTGGGGGATGTGTATGGATCTCTAAATCACTCCTCTGCCCATAATCCCAGAGGCTGGGGAGGCTGAGGCAGGAGGATCCTGAGTTCAAAGCCAGCTATTAGGGGTAGGGGGGGAAGCCAGCTTCACCAATTTGGTAAGGCTAAGCAACTTAGCCAGGCCCTATGTCTAAATTAAAAAGTATTTTTAAAAAAGGGCTGGGAATGTGGCATGTGGCTCAGTGGTTAAGCACCCCTGGGTTCGATTTCCAGTACCAAAAAAGTAAATAAAAATTATTCCTCCGCCAGAGATGCTTGTTTCCTGGACAGCAGCTATACATACCCAACCTCAAATTGCCAAACACAGAAAAGATATCAACAACAAGATCTACCAGGATGAGCAGCGCCTCAATTAGGTACCTGAGTAGCTCCGTAGGCTGGACAGTGTTGGGAATGTTAAAGCCTCACCAATATTCAGTGAAAGTTTGAAAATAAACAACCAAAACTAAGGAGAACAACAAAGGGGCCAAATGATGAGAGCCAACTAGTGGGAAGATCAACTAGCTGATATGAAGTAAGGATACATACAAAAATAACAGTTCATATTTGTTAGGCCAAGAACATTCACATACATCATTTTCTGTCTTCATGCCCCATAATAACCTTGGGCAATATTATTATTGACCAATTTATAAATTAAAACTCAGAATACTCAAAAGAATAGCCCAAGGTTACTCTGCTAGTTAGTCTTGAGCCAACAATTCAAAACCAGTCCTTTTTCTTGTGCTGCATTGCATACAAATAAATACCATTTTTTTAACAAAAATATTTAAAATACTAATCTATCAACTTTAAAAATAAAAAATAGAAAATAGAAGTTGTGTTCATTATACAAGATGGGAGTAGATTTTAATTGTTTCAATTTTCTAGTAACACTTCTTTTGAACTTGTCATAATTACAGTTTTACATTTGTTTATGTGATTATTCTTTCTCCCTGGCTACACCAAAATAAACCATATCCATTTTTATCTAACCCATAGTAGGAGATCAATACATGATTGATGAATGAATGTTGATCCACTGGTGCTGATTATAGCCAGAAGGTCATAAGGCATATAGGTGAATTGAGCCCTTGGTTTATGTAGAAGGAGTAAAAACACTAGTGGTATCTTATACTAAGATACTAAAAATGGGTGAAGGGGTTACTCCTTAGTTGGCAGAGAGGATAAATTTGCTTATACTGGATTTGGTGATTTAAGGTCAAGGGTAGGTGTGATCTAAATAGAGCAAATGCAGTAACTAAGCAATTGTTTACAGAGTAGTGAAAGTCAAGAGACTGTGTTAATTTAAAAAAAAAAGAATGAAAGGCAAGGGCTGGGGATATAGCTCAGTTGGTAGAGTGTTTGCCTTATAAACATAAGGCCCTGGGTTCAATCCCCAGCACCCGCCCCCCCCCCCCCAAAAAAGAATGAAGGTCAAATTCTTAACTGAGTTTCTTTTCTGTCATCCTCAACAGATCTGCTGCAAGAATACCTGGGTAGTTTAAGGAGACAGATTCCTGGACCCCAGGAAGGGATGCTAAGAGAGGATGCACAAATTTGTATTTTTAACAAATTCCTCAAGCAATATTCACTCCCAAGGTTTAAAAACTGCTGGGGGTTGGGGTTGGGGCTCAGAGGTAGAGTGCTTGCCTCACATGTGTGAGGTACTGGGTTGGATTATCAGCACTGCATATAAATAAATGCATAAAATAAAGGTCCACCACAACTAAAAAATATTTTAAAAAAGAACTGCTGGGCCTAGAGCAACAGACCATCAGAGGGTATAGTGCCTGAGGAAAAATCTACATTACATTATAAAATGAGAAAAAGAAGGGAAGACTACAAGGAACCAAAATAGCCAGAAAGTCAGAGTCAATTCACTGTTATGATCCTAGAGAGGTGAAAGTTTAAGAGGCAGTAGATGGCCCAAAGTGTTAAATGTACCAGAGATATTAAGAATGAAGATGAAGAGAGCTGGGCGCAGTGGTGCACACCTGTAATTCCAGTGGCTTGGGAGGCTGAGGCAGGAGGATCGCAAGTTCAAAGTCAGCCTCAGCAACTTAGCAAGGTGCTAAGTAACTCAGTGAGACCTTGTCTCTAAATAAAAAATAAAAAGGACTGGGGAGGTGGCTCAGTGGTTGAATGTCCCTGGGTTTAATCCCTGTTACCAAAAAAAAAAAAAAAAAGATGGAGAAAAGTTGTTGAATATTGTAAGAAGATCCAGTGTGGCTGTTTTTGTTTTTTTGTTCTTTTTAATGTCAGCTTTATCACTGCAGTGACTAAAAGGTCTAATAAGAACAATTTTAGAGGAGGAAAAGTTTATTTGGGAGCTAACGGTTTCAGTCCATAGACAGCCAGCTCCATTCCTCAGGGCTGAAGACATGATGATCAGGAAACAAAGGGACACTCCACTTACCAGATACAAAAGATATACCCCAAAGGCAGGCCCCCAATGACCCAACTCCTCAGCCTCACCCTACCTGCCTTCAGTTAGCACTCAGTTAATTCCTATCAAGGGATCAATTCACTAATTAGGTTAAGATTCTCGTAAGCAAATAGTTTCACCTCTGAATGTTCTTGCATTGACTCACACATGAGCTTTTCAGGCACACTTCACATCCAAACCGTAACATTCAGCCTTGGCCCCCAAAAGTTCATGCTCATCTCACAATACAAAATACATTCAGTCCATTTCCAACAGTCCCCAAAGTCTCAAAAGTTTCAAGATTGTCCAAAAGAGTCTAAGTCCAAAGTCTCCCCTGAGACACAAGGCGAACTCTAAGTGTGAGCCCCTGTAAAAATCTAAAGCATGTTACATATGTCCAATATATAAAGGTACAGAGTAAACACTCCCATTCAGAAAAATAGGGGGATAAAAAGAAGAGATGGGGCCAAAGCAAGACTGAAACCCAGCTGGGCAAACAAGTCCTGTGGCTCCATATCCGGCATCCGGGGCACATGGCATCATGATGTTCTCTCCAAAGGGCTTGTGTAGCTCTGCCTCTCTGTCGCTGTTGGTTGCAACCCACATGGCCTTTCCGTTGGCATGTCTCTCCTCAATTCCTGCAGTTTTCCTAGGATGATCCCCCACGTTACTGGCATTTCTTAACCTTGGGGGTTTCCACTGCAGTTTAGGCTTACTCCTCAGATCTCCATGCATTGCTGGCTCAGGGGCTGCCTGCAGGGACTCACACCCTGCTGCACTTTGCCTGGCTTCCCAGGCCTTCCTTTGAAATCTTGGTGGAAGCCTCCATGACCCTTTAACTGCAGCATCCTGCAATCCTGCACCATGTGGTTGATGCCCAGGTGTGCCACCATCCTGAGCAGTAGCCAAGCCTCCAGGGATGCTGGCTGCAGCAGTCTGTGAGAGCCTGGGCAGCAGAGCCTGTTGGTAAGACTTCCTAGGCTTCTCTGTGCACACAGGCTGCCCCACTGTTTTCTCAAAGGAATTGTTACTCCCTTGAGCCTGAGATGGGTGTGGTCTTGCCAATTCCTGAGAGGCCCTCAAGCCATCTTTCTCATCGTCTCTGCAAAGTCTTTAACATTTCTTTAGTGGTGGTAATGTCTTTAACAGCTGCAACTTCCTTAGCCCCAGTTTTACACCCACCTTTCAAGTCCAAATCTTTCTGCTCTGCTTTCTGCTTCTGAATATAACAATAAAATTGGATAAAGGCCACCAGCAATATCCAATGCTATGCTGCCTAGAAAATTCTTCCGACAGATTAAGAAGTCCATCACTTTTAAAACTGGCCTCACAAGCTGGGCGCGGTGGCGCACGCCTGTAATCCCAGCACTTGGGAGGCTGAGGCAGGAGGATCCCGGGTTCAAAGCCAGCCTCAGCAACTTAGCGAGGCCCTAAGCAACTCAGTGAGACCCTGTCTCTAAATAAAATACAAAATAGGGCTGGGGATGTGGCTCAGTGGTGGAGTGCCCCTGGGTTCAATCCCCAGTACCAAAAAAAAAAAAAAAAAAAACAAAAAACAAAAACTGGCCTCACAGAAAGACTCAAGACATGGGCAAAATGCAGACAACTTCTTAGCCAGAATGTAATATCAATGACCCCCAGTCTAACTTCCAACTGAGTCCTCCTTCTCTGAGACCTCATGAGTTCTGTCACTGAACACAGTCCTACATGCATACTAATCTTCTGAGCTCACACCAGAATTGCCTATTAAGTTCCACTTAGAACAATATAAAACTTTTCCAGCTTGCATTGCTAAACTTTCCAAAATTCCTCCCACAAATTCCAAAAAACTTCAAAAGTTTCTGAACCACATGGTCAGGTTAGTCACAGCAATGACCCCACTTCTCAGTACCAATTTCTGTTTTAGTCAGCTTTTTCACTGCTTTGACTAAAAGATCTGACAAGAACAATTTTAGAGGAGTAAAATTTTCTTTGGGGTCTCATGGTTTCAGAGGTCTCAGTCCAGAGAAGCAAGGCTCTATTCCTCAGGGCAGGAGGTGAAGTACAGCATCAAGCTGGAAGAGTGTGGTGGAGCGAGGGGCTCACATGATGATCAGAAAGAGAGACTCCACTCACCAGATACAAAAAATATACTCCAAAGTCATGCCCCCAGTGCCCCACCTTGTCCATCCACATACCACCTGCCTTTAGCTACCACTCAGTTAATCCCTGTCAGGGTATTAATTCTCTGATTGGGTTGAGGCTCTCATAATCCAATCATTTCACTTCTGAATGTTCTTGTATTGTCTCACATATGAGATATTGGGGGACACCTAATATCTAAACCATTATAGTGGCTTTTCACATATTGTTAGTTTAGTCATGATGACAGAATTCAGATTTTTAGGGACCCTGACCAGTCCTTTAGGATCCAACTCAAAACAATGCCTGAAACCTCATGATCCCAGAGGTTTGGGTTACCACCAGATCTCCACATTTGTCTATCTTTCATCTTTTTGGGTTATCCCCAGATATCCAGAGTCCATCCACACTTGGGGTGGAAAGAGTTCATCAATCCTTGGGGTATGTAAATCTATTACAGCAATTCATCTGTTGAACTGAAATTGTTTTTTACCTGTTTTTCTTCCTCATTTAGACTGAGAATTTCTTGAAGTCAAGAGCTATTTTCATCTTTTTCCCCAGGTTTACTGAGATATCGGTGATAAATAAAAACTGTATATATTTAAGTTGTACAACTTGCTGTTTCGATAAGTAGCCATATCTCATTCCTTTTCAAATCTCCAGAGTGTGGCATAATACTGGCATACAGGAGATCTCTCTTAATGCCGGGTGCATGAATGACTGGGGAGCAATCGGAGACAAAGGGCACAGTCTAGCAGTGAAGGTAGATGAATCTTATGTTTGAAGGCAAATGAAAGCACAGCAATTGATGCTACTAGATCAAGGAATAAGTAGGGAATCAGTTCCTTCAGAGCATCGAATAGATGCAACTAAATACACAGCTTTAGATTTAGAAACAAGGAAGGACAGCTCTTTCTCTTGAGTCTTGGAGGAAACATGAGAGGGTGGGGGTACAAGATGAAGTAGCTTAGCTCAGATGGCCCTTTTCCAATAAGTCATGAAGTTAAGGCCTTTGCTGAATGAGGTACAAAAAGTGGAATCCAGAGCCTAAAGTAAAAGACTACAAGAGTATTGGTTGAAGTGTACTGGTGAATCAATAAGAGATTAATAGATCCCCTGCTGTATTCCTGGGCATTAAGAGCATGTTATCACAATCAGACTTCTGTCTGTAGCCTGCGAACTAGCAGGCTATATCTGTAACTCATGCTGATTGGGAATGGTTACCATACCTGGGGCCTGAAAGTAATTGAAGTCACTGATCTGTCCCTCTCCTGAATTTTCTGCACTTTTTTTTCACATCTCAGTTTAAGAAACTTACTGCAGTGAATCTACTATTGTAGCTATTTGTCTCTTTCTTACTAGACTGTAAATAGTTGAAAACAAGGGCTATAATTTATTCATTTTTGTGTTGTACGTTAGCATTGTGCTTTGTACATAATAGGCAGAAGATTCTGTACTGGGCACACATCTCTAATATAGCACTTATCACATCATACTGTATTTGTTTTCTTGTCTGTCTCCCCTTTAAAATCATGAGTTCAAAGGCAGGGAAAGTTATATTGGTTTACATCTCCCTTGTGTTTAGAGCTTACTTTTGCAAATGTTTGTTGAATCCAATTTTGTTGAAATGAATGCATGGATGAAAGAATGAATAAGATAGAAAAATGTGAAGATCTGGGAGTAACCCAAAAGGATGACACACTGCACAGGCACTGCATTTTTGTCGCTTACATAATCACCTCTCTAACCCTGACATCAGTAAGTCTGTAAAGCTGGTGGGAAATGATGCTGGGGGACCTGTTTTCACATACACTGCAAATGTTTGGAATACACATTCCAGATCTTCTTATGCAAATCTGGACACTCCCTTTTACAGCACAGAGCTTAGGTAGAAGGGCTGAGGGTTCCTTGCAGCTAAAAAACTGATTTGTCTACCCTTATTGTGGACCTATTTGAATAGGATAGATGTTACCCCACTATGGTCACTGTTTTCTTGCAGATTACAATTCAAGGTTGATATTGCAGAGAAAAATTAAAAGCTTGGTGAAACAATGATGTAGAAACAGCACTGAATCAAACCTGGAAATCAACATTCATTGCAGGAAAAACAGCTAACTTGAAGGATATCTTTAAATGTTCACTGGTTAGGGCTTTTTCCTTTTTTAAAAAATAAGACTGGCTTGCAGTCTGTGAGGTCAATAGAAAATAACAAAAACTGACCCTTACTTACGCATTACTTTGTGCCCTGGCATTAGTCTGTGAATTACATGTTAACTCATTTCTCACAACCACCTTTCGAGATGGATACCAGTATGATCTCCATTTTGGACAAGATGAATCTGAGGGACGGAGGTAATAAATAACATGATCAAGGTCACAAAGCTAGAAGTAACGGGAGCTGAGATTCAAACCCAGTCTGGCTCTTAAAGACTTAAAAGGAAAGCACTGGTTTAAAGTGTTTGGTTCACCTGTGTGAGTTATAAAGAGAAAACACTTATCTTTTCTGACCATAATGATCCCAGCATTTATACAGAGCCTGTTACATGCCAGGGATGCTAATATGCGCTTTAGTTGCATGTTCTCATCCTTCCTCACAATAAGTCCCTCAGGTACTATTTTATCCCCATTTTAAAGACAAAAAAGGATTTAAGGTTCAGAAGTTAAAATGATTCGCCCAAGGACTGAAATGCAGGCAGGCTGACTCGCTACGAGCTTCTCAGTCTTCCCTGGCCGTAAAATGAGGCGAACGGAGGACCTCAAAGGGATGCCACGAGAGTACAATGAAATAATGGATGTGAAAAGGCCTCGGTGAACAAGTGCAAGGGATAAGGCCTACCCACTTGAATCTCTGTTGAAAACCGGTTACACAGGGCCCTTGTCCAACGGTTCTAGTCCCAACCCTGCCCCTTCTTTGCCCAACACACAGTGATATCTTTGAATCTCTTTCTCTATCTCCTCGATCCTGCCCCCAAACACTTGGCGGAGCGGCAGAGCGGAGAATAGAAGGTACGCGCGCGAGCAGGAGGCGGAGCCTGCCACCCCGATCCGTACAGGGGGTGCCCATGCACATGCGCCATGGCCCTGCAGCTTCAACTGCCCCGTCTCTGCGACCAATCAGGGCCCGCGGCGCGCTCAGGACGTATCAACGCTGTGTGGGTCGTGTGCGTGCAAGGGGGGCGACGTAAGGGCGCTCCGCGAGCCCGTCTCTCCTCGAATGAAAGGAAACAACCTCCGGCGACAGAGCCCCGCTCTTAGGCACTGCTGGAGAACCGAGACCGACTTCTTTCTCTTTCCCCTCATTGGCGCTTCCCTCCTGCCGTCCGCCTCTGGGCCCGGCTGGTGAGTACCCACGGAACCCAGGGGCCCCCCATTCTCTGCCCGGCGGGAGAAGACAAGGAGGATGGCGGTGGCCAGGCCGCCGCCCCTGCCCGTTGTTACGGGGGGGACTCTTGGTGGTCTCGCTTTATTGTCAGGGACCCCAGAAGCGCCGTTCATTGTAGGCACTTGGGAGAGAGGCTGCTGAGAAAGTGCTTTGGAGGTGCGAAGGGAGAGGTTAAGCCTCAGCCTTGACTTCGGGGGAGGGGGCGCAACATTAGAGGAGGGAAAAAACTGGGGATTTTTAGTCTTTGCTGTAGCTTAGGACATATTTGGGAAGAAGGGAGACTCCCAGTTTGGGAAGAGTGAGAGGAAGAATTGTTAGGATGCAAAGAGGGTTAACCTTACGGAATGAGGAAAAACTCCGGGGTGGGGGGAATTAGGGGTGAAACTGATGTATAAGGCGAAGCGTACAGCGAAGACTGTTAGAGGAAGATCTCCTGGGGGAGGGGGCGTACAGAAAGTGGTAGGATGATATTTTCCTGGATTCGTGCGGATTGGAAAAGGACGATTAGGGGACCCTGACTTTACGACTGAAAGGAACCTGCCGAAGTGTTTTAGAGGAAGATAGTTTTGCGAGTTTATCTTAGCGCTTGATTAGAGGGAGATCGTGGAGTCTAGTGTGAATTGGGGACTAAATAACGGAGTGGTTCCGGTATGTTAGGTGTACCATTTTTTATTATATGGATGAAGAGCCCGGTATTCTTTTGCAATTTCCATTCGCTTCGATCTTCTGCGTGGAAGTTAAAAAAAAATCTTTTGTTTTTGAAAAACCTTTTTATTTTCATCTGCTTGCTACGTAATATCAGGTCTTATTCATACAGTTCAAATTCTTTCTCTAGCCTTGGGTTTGAAACAACTGGAAAATTCCTTTAGTTTCCTTTTGAATAACCGCAAAAAGCAGTGCGAAGCATGTAACAATATCGTGCAACCAAATTCAGGTGCCCTTCCGGTACATCTCTTATTCGTTTATTTCTCTCCACTGTAACTTTCCTGGTAGAAACACTGCATCTTTTGAGGATCGCGTTCATGTATTTTGACCTGTATATTTCGACTTGCTTGTATGTGGAATGTTTCAGTCTTCCGGAACTGCAGTTTTTGTTTTGTTTTGTTTGTTTTTCTGTGAAAATGCTCTTTCAGATAGGCATTGGATGAGCTCTCCAGTTGGTTCTTGAACGCTCTCCTTGAGGTTTCAGGTTATTTCTACCTTAGTGCTTCACAGCATCTTGTAAAATCGGAAGCATGATTGCTTCAGCCGAACGAGTCTGGCTTTTATATTTTTCCAGATATTTAAATTGTGTTTTTCACGGTTATTGTTGCTTCTTTATTTCAGCTTTGTAACTGTTATCCATAGTGATGTTTTCTTTTAAGGAAAAGGTTTCATTGTTGGGTGAACATATCAAACTTTGATCTCTGCATGCCCTGAAAAACCTTTTAGACTAAAATTAAAATGCCCTATAGCTGTGGATCATGATGACCCCCCCCCATTGATCCTTGGAATGCCCTTATTCTACCTAACTAGAAACCACAAATGTGATGACAGCATTAGATAAAAATCTGTATTTTTATGATAAAGACATTTTTTGCTAGGAGTCATTGTTTCCATGATGTTTTCTACTTCATGTTTTATAAGGAGACTGTAAAAAAATTAGCAAGATATGCAGAGATGCATTATTTGAATTATAGTGGAAAAATCCATTTAGTCATTGCACATTGGGGAAAGTTTTTAATTGGTTTGTTGCACTTTTTGTGTGGTTCTGTTCACTTTACAAATTAAATTTAAACTGATTATATGAAAAATACACTAGAATACTTTTTAAGGGAAAATAAAGTGTACCTTTTTTCTCTTTTAGATTTTGAAGTCTCTAATATCCAGAAACCCAGGTTCTCAAAATTAGGATGAAAAATGTACCTGTTTATAAAGTGAAAAAGGCAGAATTCAACATGGATGGAATTGGGGGGGATTCCATTTCCCAATTTTGAGAATAAAAACTGATTTTCCACTCTAGGAATTTCCTTTATCCTAAGCCAGTTTTATAGCCAGTGCTAGGATTGTATAGAAATTACACATTAAAGATGTCTGTACAGATTAGATTTATAATGTGCCATCCTTTCAACTAGCCAGGATGACCGGGAGAAATGCTGAATACATTACAGTGACTTCAGAGTGCCTATTATTCATTGCATGGTAGTAAAAAAAAAACTAATTTAGAACCCAAACAGCATATTTTGGTGCTATTTATGAATCTTGGTATTTTGTATAGCTAATTCTAAAGATTTGGGTAGCTATATTCTTGATAAAGCAACTGAACACATACTTGCCTGAGCAAATGCAAACACACTTCCCCTTTTGTTTCTTTTGTTTCTGTTATGTCCTTTTTCCCTTTAATCCTGAAAGTATTTGCTGCCTGTTTTCAATCAGTTTCACGGTTTATAGGCACTGCTATGAATTCCATACTATTGTAAAGTATCCGATGCCACTTGGAAGACTGAGATTTAAAATTATAGATAACATTAAGAGTTTAATAAACCCATCAAAGCAAAGATTGTCAGAGCCTTTGAAGTTTTGTTAAAAAGAAAATCCTAGATATAAATGACTGAGATGACATGTTTTCTTTGTGGCTTTATGTTAAATTTTGATTAAGTATCTGAATTTTTATATTGAATAGTGCCAAATGATTTGTAGATATAGTGTTGCTGCTGCTACTACTATTCTTGTTGGTGAACAGATGCTTCTCAGACAACTACAGTGTACTGTTAGTGAGTCAGTTTTTTCAACGGTGTTATTAAAATGTTTGAATGTATAGAAAATGGAAAGAATTTGATAAATTAATTTTAAGACAGCAGCGTGAGATTTTATTGATTGTGATGATGCATGTTATGGCAATGAGGGGGTCTTGAACTGCTTAGTCCTATTGACTTGGGAAAACAAATCAAATAACTGATTTTTAAATTTGTTTAGTATTGTTCTAAAAAATCCATGTTGAGAATGATGACCTAAATCTGAAACCTACTCTGTTAGAGCTTTTCTTCCCTTTTTCTGTTTGACTATACTACCTATTATTATAACTTAATCAAATTTAAGGCTCATTCAGAAAATTTTCCTTCCATTACACAATATTACTAATTTACATATGGAAGTTACTGTACTTAGAATACCAGTGTCAGTTTGTGACTTTAATTAATAAGCAGACCTGAAGTAAGTCACAATCATATAAGTGGTTTTATAAATAATGGGGTCCTAAAGACTGGATTTTTTGATAGATATTATTAGAAGCAATTTTTTCTTGAAAAAAAAAGGAATAGAATAGCAAATATCAATTTATTAAAGATCATATACATGCTTTTTTAGCTTGGAAATAATTTGAGTTTTAAAAATAAGTGTTCCCGAGTTATTATTAAATAAATTTATATTACTTTTATTGTTTTATCAATATATGGACTTGAAAAAATTGTGCAGTTATAGAATTCTCTTCCCTCTGGATATGTTGTAGTTCTGTCAGTAGTTTTTGCTCTATTACATATATATAATTCTTTGTCTCCTTGAAGGGGCACCTAGTCATATTTGAAAAATATTTTTCATTACTTACAAAAGCAAATGATGATTTAATATTGTACAATTTTTTATCCACACAGAAATAGTTCTAATTATTTCACATGTCCCCACATTTGGGAGCAGTTTGATTCTTCTCATTAGATTAGACTTTATTTAGTTCTATCTCTGTCTATGTGTGTGTGTATAAAATGGAGGCATCTTGGGGTTTAATATTAATTTATCTCTACTAAGTAACTTTAAGTGTATGTATTGAAACCTAGTTCAAACATTACACTACTTACACAAATATATATAAACTGATATTAAAATGAAATTAACTGTTTTGTTGCCATTTTTCTCTGTAGCATTTCTTGAGACTTTAAAGTGGCATTCTAAAGGCAATTTAAAAATCATGTCAAGCTCAATTGAACAGAAAAAAGGGCCCACAAGACAGCGCAAATGTGGCTTTTGTAAGTCAAATAGAGACAAGGAATGTGGACAGTTACTAATATCTGAAAACCAGAAGGTGGCAGCACACCATAAGTGCATGGTAAGTATACAGGCAGCCAACCAAGAGACCTTGAAACCATTCATGAGAGAGAATCTTAATAACACATGAATATTCCCGAGTACTTTAAAAAAACACTCAGTTAAATTTTTAAGAGATGGCTTAACACTAATGATATGCCATTTTTACTGGAAAATTTCTTTTTAAATTTAACAGCTTTTTTCATTGTTTTACTATAATTAATTTATATGTGAACCTTAACTTTATTTTAAATGTGATTTATAGCTCTTTTCATCTGCTTTGGTATCATCACACTCTGATAATGAAAGTCTTGGTGGATTTTCTATTGAAGATGTCCAAAAGGAAATTAAAAGAGGCACGAAGCTGGTAAGTTGGTATTTCTGCCTCTTGAGTATAAAAATTACTTTAAACTCATTAAGGAGGAAATTGCTTATTTTAGAGTGTATTGCATTATTAACTGAGTATAATTTTAAATTGCAGGCTTTTTTTCTGAGCCAGCAGAATCCAATGCTGGGTTTAATTTATTTACCACTCAACAAAAAAGAATGAATCAACATTTATGTTATTCAACTATTTTTTTTCTTTTCTAAAGGAATTAAGATCTTCTCAGAGGCTTTGTTTACTTAGAAAACAAGCAGTTTGCTTAATTTGCATGTATGTTGTGTTAAGGTCCTCATTCAAGTATATTTCATAATTCTGGTATGTTTTCCTTTTCCCTCATTAGTTATTGTGGTCATTACAAATGAAGATGACAGTGTCCCCTCAACAGGGAAGTGTTGGCACTTGCTGAACAAAGTATTTTACTGTGGCTCTGCTATATGACACAGCATTTATCGCTTTGGATAACTTGGTGAAATTTATAGGAGGTTTTCTAAAACTGTGCTAGACTAATGTTCCTGTAGTTGTCTTTACTACCAATAACCAGATGGGCAAGGATTTGTTTCACTGTATTGGAAAAGTACTGTTATCTCAATTAGTGTTTATGATACATGGTTTATTTTAAAACATTTAATTAATTGAAAGATTTATTTTCATTTGATTATTTTTCTTGTTTGAGCTCTTTATTGAAATTACATCCATAAATGTACCTTCAGGATCTTCACTGTTCAATGTTTTATTATTTTAAAGATGGTTTTGGTGGAGCATATATCTGTGTTCTTAGTCACTGATAATCTAATTCATAAAGAGTCTGAGATGTTCAGATGAAATGGTTATGGGAAGAGTTTGATGATAGGGATAATGTATTTTGAAAAGTAGTCTTTAATATTGGGGTAAAAGCAATATAAAGAAATACAAGTTCAAAGAACATTTTCTTTAGAATAAGTAGTCTCAGATCCTAATATCAGTATTGGTACAAATGAGAATTCAGCCATTATTGTTGTAGTGAGACCTTAACTGAAAACCTTTATCCTCTCTACCCCTTAAACTGTAAATAGTAATAGAAAGTTCCATTTTTTAATACTTTTTTTTTCTTTTTTTTTTAATTTATATGCAGTGCTGAGGATTGAACCTAGTACCTCACACGTGCTAGGTGAGCACACTACCACTGAACCACAACCCCAGTCCCTAGATAGTTCCATTTTTTTAAATATGATTTTTAATTGATAGTTTTCTGTTTCTTCATGTTACCACAGTATGCTGGGTTTTAAGAACCAGAACATAATGTTTTATTTCTTGGACCTTAAAACAAATTCAGGTTAAAGAAAGAATACTATTTACTTGAATTAATACTGTAAACCTTATTACCTGGTTATTTATTCCTTGACATTATGAATATCCCTGGAAAATGCTTCTTTATTTTGACTTGTTCTCATTTTGGTCATTTGACATGGCTTCTTAGAACAGGAACAGTTTTGGTCTCTTATGTTGAAATATTATAAACAAATGCAATGCCTGGTTTTATATGTTACATGATGCAGCAGCATACATCTGGCAATATTGCTAAATTCAGTGGAGATTTAATTTATTTGAACCTGTTTGTAAAGTCAAATATCAGTACTTGATAAGAGTTTCAGTATCATAAATTTTTGATTAAGTCTTAATATTATAGTATAGGCTGTTAATTTTTCCCCCAAGCGTAGAGTTTTAGAAATAACTTGTTCCTTGATCTGGAGAGTGGAACACTGTTGAAGGTTCAGAGTATAGGTACAGTAAAGACTTGAGTTTGAATCCCAGCTCTGTCATTTACAAGCTGGGTGACCTGAGCAGGTTATTTATTTCTCTCCGCCATGATTTTCTTATCTGCGAAAAAAAAGGGATAATGACAGTACTTGCCTCGCAGAATTATTGCCAGGATTAAAGGAGAGAATATATAGGACTGAGCATGGTGTTTGGCACATAGTTAGGACTTGATAAATGGTGGCCACCACTGTAGTTATTGTGCTTGCAAATTAAAAATAAAATCCTTTTACTGTCATTGTAGGCCAATGAGAAGCATGGTAGTCTGACAAGTCATGAGGACTGTTTTTAAAAAAAACTGGTGCTGGGGATTGAAACCAGGGCCTCATTGATGCTAGGCATGCACATTACCACTGAGCTACACCTCCAGCCCCAGGGCCTATTTTTAAATAACTGCTAAGAACATATTATATAACCTTATATAAGCCATTAACTTAATTGTCTTTTCACCAACTGTAAATAGATGTGCTATATCACTGTTTACTACACAGTGATATTGCATGACTAAAAAGGTCTATAAAGATATAATTACCTTAGGAAAACTGTTTCAGAAGCCCTTCGACAACATTGGCATGTAGCATTGAGGAATACCACAGAAGGGGAGCACTTCTGATCCTGGGCATATCAGTTTGCTTCCTTTCCTACCCCCCAAATGTCAGAATTTAAATAACTTATTTAGGGCATAGAAGGATAGCATTTATAGATGTTGCACTTATTTTTTCTGCAGGATTAAACTCACCAACACTCTGCCACTGAGTTACAACCCCAGCCTCTTTTATTTTTTATTTTGAGTCAGGGTCTTACTAAGATGCAGAGACTGACCTCGAACTTGTGATCCTCCTGTTTTAGCCTCCCGAGTCTCTGGGATTACGGGCATATGCCACCACACCCAGCATGTATTTCACTTTGAAATAGTTTATAAGACTCATTTTAGCCTTCAGTTTTGCTCCTTCCATTATATTGTTGATTTTTTTAAAAAAAGTGATACCAAGTAACCAAAATTCCAGATTTTAGTTTTGTACTTTGCTTTTTCCTGTATAGATTCATCTAAGCAATAGAAGGGCTGTAAATCAAATAGGAAGAGAAAAAAAATGAAGAGTTTTTTGTAACTAGATAAACTACATATAAACTAGACAAGCAACTTCCCTAATTGACTTTTTAAGGCATTTTATCCTGTGAGCCTGTTTGCCCTGGTTCCTGTTCATCTGGATTTCTAGGTGAAAAGTAGGTCATGAATACCCATTGAAAATAATCAAAAACAGGAACACTGGTTCCTGAGTGCTTTTGAGACAGATTCCAGTCTGTACCTGGTGTTGGCTCCAAAGGTGCTTGCTTGCCCCAAAGATAAGGACAGAGGGTAGTGTTGAGGGCTTAGAGGTGAAAGGATCTAGGCAGCCAGTTGAGTCAGACCCTTGTAAGGAGGGGAGCACTCAGTAAGGCAGGTGGTAGAGGTATGTAGTTCTTAAGTTCCTTCAGCCATAGGCAGTTTTCCAAAGTTTTCATGTCATCCAAAAGGATCAGAAGAGGAAAGGTATTTTGCAGGAACATATTCATCATTTTAAAATATAGAGCACCAAGATGAACCAGGAATAATTTGCCAAAGTGTTAAGGCTTTTATCATTTGAAGTCCCGTTTTTGAAGTTTAGACAGATACATGTTTTTCCAGAATGATTTCCAGTTCATACTGAAACCATATGGAGATTCCACATCTGTACCATCTATTCTTATTCTCTAGCCATCTAGCCAAGAAATGCAAATTTCCAAGTAAAATTATGAGTTGCCATTGCTTTTTTAAAATTTGTCTAAGGAGATTCTTGAGCAGCATATTTGAAGAACATAAACTCTTTTTTTTGGGGGGGGGAACCGGGAATTGAACTCAGGGACACTCAGTCACTGAGCCACATCCCCCAGCCCTATTTTTTATTTTATTTAGAGACAGGGCCTCACTGAGTTGCTTATGGCCTCGCTAAGTTGCTTGAGGCTTGCTTTGAACTCGCGATCCTCCTGACTCAGCCTCCCGAGTTGTTTGGATTACAGGCGTGCGCCACCACTCCCGGCTCGAAGAACATAAACTCTTTGAAGATGAAGCTACTTGGTGAAAGCACTAAGAAGATTGAAATTGGATAGCAACTCTTACTAATTGGTACCAGTGTCAGATATATCACAGATTGCAAGAACAGAGAGTTCAGGAGGCCAGCCATTTAGTTCACCTTCCTTACCCCTAGGCAAGATTATCTGCAAGCCATCTGAGATAAGATTTTTTTGTCTGCCCTGTTCTTAAATACATCAGGAAATTGTGATTCTACCCAAGTAATTGGAAAGAGGACCAGTAATATATAACATTCTTTAGAGTTGAGAAATGCATCCCTCTGTATAACTCAAATATCTCTTAATTTAAAACCATTTATTCTAGGTCTATTTCTTTCCATTAAAGAAATAGTTGGGATTTTTTCTTTCTTACTGAAAATTTTTCATATGCTTGATGATCATTCTTGGGTCACTCCTAAATTTTCCCTTTTTCAAACTAGATTTCACACATATATCTTATTAAATCCTCTGATCATGTTCTCTACTTCTATTAAAACAAATAGCTAATCTTTATTGAATACTTAATATGTGCTAGGGACTAGGCTAAGTATTTTAAATATGTGATCTTATTTGTTTATCATGATCAAACTGTGAGATAGGAAAGTATTCATTCTCACATTATACAAGGAAACAGGCTCAGAGAAGTTACCTGACTGTGGTCATATAGCTAGTTAGTGACAGAGTGGGGATTTTGATCCAGGGCTAGTTAACTCCAAAGCCAGAACTGGTAATCACCAGATTATACTGACTTGTTGTTTAAGCTGCACAACCAAAAAAATCACATTTTAAAAGATGTAATGAGTAGGGCTGAGAATGCGGCTCAGTGGTAGAGTGAGTGCTTGCACGAGGCCCTAGGTTCGAGGCCCTGGGTTCAATCCCCCGCACCACCAAAAAAGAAAATGTAATGATTAGAGCTCAGCGTTTTCTAATAAAAATAGAAATAGTGCCAAATTTAGGACATACTCAGACTCCTATTAATTAATTAATTAATATGTTCTGTTAATAGCATTTTCTTGTTAATTTTTTAGGACAAAAACCCTATACAAACCCTAGATAGGACTGTTCTGATTCCTAACCTCAAGATTGTTTTCTAAGCCTCTGAAAATGGAAAGACTTAGTTCTGCACATTCTTTATTTACTTAGTACCAAGGGACTATGAGACACTCTGGAGTAACAGGGTGTCTGACTTTGAGGTAGATACTGGGCATGCCATGAATCGGTGTGTGAGGTTTTTTTTATTTTTTTATTTTATTTTTTTTTGTGGTGCTGGGGTTTGAACCCAGGGCTTTGCACATGCCAGGCAAGTACTCTACTACTGAACCACATCCCAAGTCCATGAATCTGCATGTAAGATAATTCATAATATGTACCTTCCTATTTAGGAAGTTAAGACTCTTTCCTAGAGATAGTAAGATTTAAAAAAAAAATGGAATGAATGCAGGAAATAGGTGAACCATACCAAAACAGGTCACTGAGATCGATGGTAATAGATTAGAGTAGTAAGGTGAGAAGATTGCAGGGTCATCAGACAGGAATTTCAACTCAGATAAGAGGGAATAGGGAAAGGCAGAACAGGATTTTTCAGGAGAAAAGTGACATACAATAGGCAGTGTAAAGAATGAAATATGATGGCAGCATATTTGTCTGCTCTGCGTAGATGTCCTGCGGGCATCTTAAACTTAACCTGTCTAAACCAGTATTCATGGCCTCCCCGCCTTGAAACCTGATTCTCTTTCTGAATCTTACCTTCAACTTTTCCTTCTTCTACAGAGGTCAAGTTGATTCTACTTGAGGGATGCCTCTGTCTTCTTCCTTAATGTGACCCTATGTCCAGTCTTCCTCTTCCCATCCTTGCCACACACACTACTGGTTGTTGCCTGATCTCTGCTTTTAAGCACTACTATCACTCCGTGACTTTTAACCTTTAATGATTGCTTACCACATACAAAGTAATATCCTAAAGCTTTCAGCCTGCTTGTGATAAGTCCTGTCTTAATACACCTTTTCCATCTGTATCTCATTCTCTCATCCTTTCCCAAACATCCTCTGTGTGCTTGTACCCCTTGCTGTGCATGTACTGATGTACATCTCTGTTTACAGTTCCCTTTTCCTCTTAGCTGCTTCAGAGAAGTTCTGTTTTCTGAGTTCAGCTCAGAATTCAAACTTGCCTCTGCCATACAGTAAGTACAACACTGTATGCATTGCATTTGGTGCATGTGCACAAGCCTTTCTTCCACATTTTGCTATGGACTCCAGGAGAGTAAGACTATATTCTCTTTGCCTAGCATGGGATTATGTAGGGGTAATTCATGGGGAACACTTAGCATGGTGCTTGATGTCTCCTTTGTGCTCAATAGTATTCTAACAAGTAAGTGGGCACTCCGTTGAATTTCAAGAAAGGACTTCAGTTGCATAATGGTGTGAAGCCTTAATGATGGGCTTGGTGGAAATTGACCAGGGAAGTCATGGCATAGCATAAAATTCCTGTTTTGGTTAATCACTGTTTTAGTGTTGTTTGAGCTTTCAGCAGTTTGGAAAGGGAGGAGGGAGATATAGGTAGAAAAATTAGCTTGATTATTTCTTCAGGGTGGTGGAGAGCTGTATATGAATGAATTATGAGGGTTTCAGGTTTCTTCACCCTTCACTCTCCAAGTATGATGTTATTTTTGTTGTTTCATTAGGCATTATATTTGTCAAGTCTTCTGTATATTACAGTTTCAGTTTATGTATCTATTTATCAAATACTTAAGTGCCTGCTGTGTACTGGGTACCATGCTAGATACATTGGGTATAAACATGTATAAATACAGTTTAGCCTTAGAAGTAAAGTATGCCACAGGAGAGCCGGGAAAGAGGGCCACAACTCACTACCTGAGAAGGCAGGAGGGTTCGTAGAAAGTGACATTTTAAACATGTTCTACCTGGAGAGTGATATTAAAGAAATCAAAGGGGGAAGAGTTTCGAGGATAAGGAAGTGGTCGAAAATATTAAAAATATGCCAGGCGTGGTGGTGCACGCCTGTAATCCCAGTGGCTCGAGAGGCCGAGGCAGGAGGATCTCGAGTTCAAATCCAGCCTCAGCAACACCAAGGTGCTAAGCAACTCAGTGAGACCCTGTCTCTAAATAAAATATAAAAAAGGGCTGGGGATGTGGGTCAGTGGTTGAGTGCCCCTGAGTTCAATCCCTGCTCACCCCCCATAAAAAAATTAAAATGTTAAATAAGTACTAAATTCCAGTGCTGTTTAAAGTGTAGTGTGTGTGGCTCATTTAGCATTTGGTAAGGGCAAAATGAGGTGCCCACAGTGTCGGGAGTGTTGCCATTTGCTTTCTACATATACAGAAGCAGAAGATAACAGGTGACCATTAGTGCTACTAAATCCTTACAGCAGTGGTACTTAACCAACTCGGCTAAATCAGAAAGGGAGCCAAAGGGAACTTTGCAGTCAATTACCTTTGAAAATGGTTCTCAGGTGACTTCTGATGTATGTCCTTGGTTATCCACCATTGCCCTAGGACAGGGTGGGCAAACTTTTTTCTGTAAAGCACCAAATAGTAAATAATAAGGATTTTAAACCATGCGTTTTCAGTTATAATCACAGACAATACACAGAGAAATGAACACAACTGTGTTCCAATAAAACTTCATTTATAAAAGCAAGTGGTAAACTGGAATGGATCCATAAGATACCTGCCATAGGATATTTGGAAAGAAAAGAGATAAATTTTCTTCCTGAAATTTTGTTCATTATCTGTGTAACCAAGTGTACATGTGTTGTGAATATACCTATATAAATGTAATTTTTTAAAGGCTCCAAGTAGGGTTAGTGGCATAATGCTTGCCTCGCGTATGCAAGGCCCTGGGTTCAATCCCAAATACCAAAAATTAAATTAAATTAAAAGGCTCTAGTTATGGCAAACATTATTTTTGGTGTATATAGATATTTTACCTGTCATTTATATTAAAATGAACTCTACTTTACTTTTGAGGTGATTAAGCAGAATGTAAAGCCAAAGAGAAACTTCAAGTCTGATGATTGAAAAAATTGAGTCTTTGGCTCCTAGAGAATAAGTTTGTTTGTTTAAATGTACAATTTTTTCTTTGCCTTCATTTAATAGTTTTTTTTGTAATTGGGATTACTATAACTTTGTGATTATATAACTCACTTACCTTTGCTAATGGAGAACCAAAACCATAGTATAATTTATGTTTGGTTTAGGGGATGTCTTGGTCCTTATTTAAACATGGCTGTATTTGTGGTATTCTTCACGGATTGTAGCAAGCAGCATGACAGTGTACAGTGCCCTCAGCTGGAAAGACCCATGGCTGTGAAGATCTGGAACAAAAATACCTGGCTTAGAAAATGTCTGAATCTTTCAGATGAAATGAAAAGAAACACCAGCACCTCTAATAAGAGAATTTATTTTTCTCATCAGTCATGATTCAGAAAGTTGGATGGAGTTGGAGTATGTGATACTCAGAGAAAGGTTAGGAGATTAAGTTAAGCAAGAACTTGATAGGCTTAGTTAATTATTTCCCTCCATTTTCCAAAACTTCGGAAGTGATCTCTTCAGTAACTGCTTAGATTTAGTCTGTTAGTCTAGTAAAAACAAGTGGTCTTGATCTTTAGAAGCACATGGAATTTAAGGTCCTACTCTATTTTTCTAGCAACCTTCCACTTTTCAATGATTTTGACAGCTTTCAGATTTCATTGTTTTCTGGCTTTCCATTTAGACCTCATTCATGTTGAGTTTGCGTTTACATGAGAACTCCTTCAAAACACTGTTTCAAAAAGTAATAGTAAACCTGGTGCAGTGTTGCACGCCTGTAATCCCAGCACTTGGGAGGCTGAGGCAGGAGGATCGTGAGTTCAAAGCCAGCCTCAGCAACTTAGAGAGGCGCTAAGGAACTCAGTGAGACCCTGTCTCTAAATAAAATACAAAATAGGGCTGGGGATGTGGCTCAGTGGTGGAGTGCCCCTGGGTTCAATCCCCAGTACTAATTAATAATAATAATAATAATAATAATAATAATAATAATAATAGTAATAGTAGCTTCAGGATCAGAATTCATGTTATGAATTCATGTTTCACCCTCCCATGCAGTGGTACTCTTCTTAGGAATTTTTAACAAATGAATTGGATAGCTGTCAACCAGATAGTTCAGAGGCCACTCTGCTGTCTAACTATGTTGGACATGTGTGACTTTACTATAAAAGCAGTGAACCTAGAGTAATGGAGCATTTGGGGGCCATTCTCTGAAAACTTGCCCCTAGTACACTGTCCAGCTTTTTAGTTCTTATTGGAGATAGAGATATCTTCTTTAAAGCAAAGCAAAAAGACAAATAACTGTAAGGTGAGCTGCTTCTACTTATTTTGACTTGTATCTCCTAGAAAATATCCTTGGTACCCTGTCTCCTCCAAGTGCTTTTGGCAATTTTTTCTTTGCCTTACAGGCTCAGGAACATGGCTGCTCTTTGTACCCTCCTTTACATGCTATGTGCATTTGTAAACATTTTCTTGAAGCAAAGTGTCTCCAGAGTAGTTAAGTACAGTACTTTGCTGTGAGAATATGAACCTATAGCCTGGTAGTCAGTTACAGAACTGCATAGTCCATATTGAGCAGTAATGCTGAATGAGTTAAGCTGTAGAGAGCCCTTCCTCCCTGGGTTCCATATGGCTCTGTTCAGCCACAAGATTCCAGCTTTTTCCCCCAAACCCTCTCTTTCTGCCTATATTAGAAGTTGGCAACCTCATTTTCTGTTTTACTCCCCTATAGCTACTGAGAAAGCAGTGTCCTTCCTTTTGTTCCTTAAGACTTTTTGCAAACTGAATTTCAGTCTTGGCCTAGTTCAGTTGACTGAGGAGGAGGTATGTCCCAGTCTTTGGTTCCTACTGTACTTAGCTAAGTCTTAGTCCTTTGAGTTCCTTGTGTCCCCTCTCATGCATGACTTAGTTCCTCTTTCATCTGTGGTTCAACTCCTTAAGATTCTGATGATGTGCACAACTTAGCCTTAAGTTAGTGTAGCTTCTGACAGTACTATAGAGATATCACACAAGTATCTGTAATAGGATGTGCCTATTATTTCCTAATTTCGTGAGATTAGAGCTTGTGATTAATTATTATGGTTTACCAGGTCTACTCAGTAGCAAACTAAATAAGGGAATAAAAATAATAGAAAAATCATTATCAATGAAGAAGTTTTCACCTCTCTTTAAAATAAGAGAGTGAAAATAGGATATGAGCAGAATAAGCTGAGAATTAATGTTTATACCCACGTGAAGGAAATTAGCTCTCAACAGAATATTTGAGAGATGGGTCAGACCTTTTTGGAGCAGGCAAGGAAGTCTGCCATTGTTCTTGAAAAACATGCTCCTGTCAGGTTAACTTCCATTTTTCCACATTTGAGGGAGCCATGGGTACAGTGCAAGCTTGATGATAAATGGCAGCTGACAGTGATTCTGCTGAGGGGCTATAGGGACTGTGGCAAATTGAAGAGCAAACCTTTTTATGAAAAGTAGAATACTAGATACCATTACTTCGATGCAAACAACAGATGCCTTGCTAGAGTGGTGGTTTTTGGTAGAGGTCTCCATTTTCCAATTCTTTTTTCAAGGGAAGGCCTCTTTGTTTTTGTAGTATTTCATGTAACTCTTTTTTATGTGCATGTGCAGTCCTGGAGATTAAACTCAGGGTCTTGCACACATTCAAGCACCACTGAACTACATCCCCAGCCCTTCTTTTTATTTTATTTTGAGATGGTCTCACTAGTTTGCTGAGTCTTTCTTTGAACTTGTGATCTTCCTACCTCAGTCTCCCGGGTTGCTGGGATTGCAGGCATGTGCCACCATTCAACGGTTTATAACATTTCTTAAACAACCTCTACTAGCCACCTGCCTACTTTCCTAGATTCTCTCATTTTTTAATCTCTTAGTTCTCACTTTTGTTTCTAGCAGAGCTAATATTTTCCCCCAAGCATTCTTGCCACCACTCATTCTGTGGGCCTTCAACTGGATTGTTTTCCCCAATTTCACATTTCCCAATCCTAGATCAGACAGTTTATGAATGTTTTTAGAAGTATCTTAAGATAATTATAATCTGTAATTATTGGAAACATGAATGAGAAAAATATGCTGTAAGATATTAAAATCTTCAATAATATGTAAACTTACAATCAACTGATTTATTGAGCTCTACTTTGTGTGGTACAGGGTTAGTCTTCAAAATAATTCAGTCTATAAGGAACTGAAGGATAAAGTCTACACATTTATAAAAATAATTAGCCATATGCAGGAGTAAAATGGTAAAAGCCAAAATGAACACACTGTATCTTGTCCCGTGGGAGTTCAAGGGAAAAGCATTATTTCATGGGTTGGAATATAGCATAGTAGATTTAAAGATAAGTTATTTTCCCCTTTTTATTCATAGGTAAGCAAACAAATGTAAATTTTGCATAATAGTTTTATTACGCATAATTTTTGCTATTTATTAGTACTTTGCCAGAAATTTGACTGCTTATATTTGAATACTGCATGAAGTAGATCATATGAATTCTAATTCAGCAAAATTCTTACTCCTAATCTTGTGAAGATTTTTATACTCTGAAAATATTTCATTGGTCTGTTTTCCTTTTTCTTCCTCTAGTGAAACAGACAGTAAAAATAAAGTAAGTTTTTACTTTTTTTAAAAAAAATTATCCCATGTTTCTGTAGTTAACTAGTTATTTACAAAATGGGTTTATTTCACCATAGCAGTTTAAACCAGTTGCTTTGGGCAGATCTGGATTTATAACCTGCCAAGAAAATATTTTGGGCTTTTGGTTTCCTTCTCATTCTTACCAAACTGAAAGAGAGGTATTGAAAGTGTTTACTGGAGTATTCCCAGTATGGGTTTGTTTGTTTGCTTTTTGTTGTGTATGATATTGGGAATTGAACCCAGGGCCTCATACATGCTAGGCAAGGACACTGACACTGAGCTCAATATGCCCAGCCCCAATATGTTTGGTTTGGTACTGGGGACTGAACCCAGGGATGCTTTAGCATTGAGCTATATCCACAGCCTTTTCTATCTTTTCTTTTGAGATGCTGTGCTAAATTGCTGAGGCCAGCCTTGAATTTGGCAATCCTCCTGCCTTAGCCTCCCCAGTTGCTGGGACTGCAGGTGTGCCCCACTCACTGCACCCAGCTTTTTTTAAAAATATTTTTTGCATAACAAAGTACTTTTCCTGTTGTGGAAAAATCACAAAATGCAGGAAATTGTGAAGAAAACTAAAACTAACCACCCAGAAATAGCCGCTTGGCATTTTGCTATGTTTATTTCAACAACTTTTCAATTACCTCTGTCTCATTTTTCTCACTTATACATGAACTTTTCCCCATGCCTTTAAAATTTCTTTGAAAAGAGTGGCTATAGAATACTCCTTCATGGTTGTATTATAATTTATTTAAACATTTTGTAATTGATTTCAATAGGTTACATTTGGGGCTTATTCCAAATTTTCTAATGAATATGTTTATATACAAATTGTTTGCACCTGATTGCTTCATTCCCTAGATTTATAGAAGTAAAATTATTGAATCAGAGGGCATAAACTTTTTCTTTTTAATTGGTGCATTATAATTATACATAATGGTGGAATTCACTATGCCATATTCATACATGCACTTACTATAATTTCATCAATCTCATTCCCTAGTATCTTCCTTTCTACCCCTCTCCTCTTCCTCCCTGATCTCCTTGCTCTACTCTGCTGATCTCCCCTCTCTTATTATTATTTCATTTAGTGCATTATAATTATATATAAGCAGGATTCATTGTGGTATATTCACACATGAATGCAGCATAATTTGGTAGGTTTCATTCCCCAGTAATTCCCCCCTGAGGGTATAAACTTTTAAAAAGCTCTCTGTTAAAATAAGGCAAATTTCTTTCCAAAGAGTTTGTACCAATTTCCAGCAGTATAAAAGAGGGCTCATCTCATTTGTCTTTGATAGTGTGAGCCCAGTACAGTATTTTTAACCGCACCTGTCCTTTCACTTTTGCTTGCTAATTAAATTCAATATTTTTTTCCAAAATGAATCTATTCAGACCCATTTTGGATGTTCTTTCAAGATAAACTCCTTGCAGGAAAGTTCTTAATGAAATGGGGTAATGTTTAATGTATTAATTTAAAAAATTAGGTTGCAAGATAATATGTGTAGATGTAGAAAAATATTCACAAAAAGCATTGCAACACTGTAAGGTATTTCTGAAGGTGAGTATGAGTAATTTTTTAAAGTTGTCTTTGTTCTCTTTTGTGTTTTACAAAAATTTTTGTATTAAGTATATTTTCAGACCGGAAATGTAATTTACTAAAATAATAAAGCTTTGCAATTAAGCTGCAGTACAAATGCTTCACCTCCTTAAGAAATTTTAAGCCATCCAAAAACATTCTGTGCTTGATATTTTGGCACAGCTTTTCTTTTTACAGTAATACTTTGAAGTTTCTATTTGTATTTGAGGAAGTGGGGTATTTTTCGAGTATTAATAATGGGTACTAGCTTTCATGTTTTCTGGGAAGTACCTGTATTTGAGAATATTTCTGTTTTTGCCTTGTATGTGAGTATTTTTTAAATGAAAGCTTGAGAGAATTTGAGTGTTTGACTTGCTTAGGGAAATGTAGGAATTTTTATTGAAATTTATATTAGCCACTGGTACACCAGAATTGCTTAGGGCCAAGTAATCCAAAAGTTAGAATGGTAAGTGTTCTTTATGTTCAAATTAATAAAGGGGAATGAAAACAGCTTAGAAGAAAGTATCTAGCAACCAGTGAACAAATTAACAGTTGTTTAGATTTACCTTACTGTGAATTTATTTTGGTATGGCATTTATAGCTTAGGAGATAGCCTCATTAAAAGTCTACTGGGTACAGTACACTATGATATGTGAACCAAAACCATGAACAATCATTGTTGTGTACTTTTAAAAGATTTTTTTTTCTAAATATAGAGCATGAAGTAGTTAATTGGTATGAATTACCCAATAAATTCAGGTAAGGCATATTAAAACATGTTGAAAGAATCTGTTCTTTTGTGTTTGCCTGAATTCATAATGCAAAAAATAAGTAACAGATTAAATTGGAGTCGACAAACATATCTTCACAGTATGATGAACTTGACATCACAGAATACTCTCAGAGTCACAGAATACTCTCAGAGCTTGGGGTATTTAAAAAACTACTTATTAATTATTTTATCCTCTCTACTTCCCTCACTTTAAATTGATTATACCTTGTTCCTAAAGAGCATGTGAGGTTTTTTTCCCCAAAGTTTCTCATCAATTTGATTCAGTGGAAATTTTAAGGAAAAATTTTCTTCAATAGACATTTTTCCCAGTTACTCATATCCAGGAACATCTGAAATGCAAAAAAGGTCTCTTTTATACTATATATATAGCTCTTGTCCCTGATTTACATTATTCAAAATTTTTTGATCACAGTAAAATAAGAGATACTTATATAATATTCCATTTTCAGCAGTTTTTAACATGGGGGAAAATACCCCTAGAATTATTTTATTGAATTTATTTCTAGGAGAGAAAATAAGAAAAATAATATTAATCATGAAATTTTTCAATAACCAGTTTCTTTTTCTTGACAGAAATTCACATGCCTCTAACTTGATATCATAGTCTTAGCCAAGATACATACTAATAATATTGTTTTGTTGTTTTGCTGTAGATGTGTTCTTTGTGCCATTGTCCTGGAGCAACAATTGGTTGTGATGTGAAAACATGTCACAGGACATACCACTACCACTGTGCATTGCATGATAAAGCTCAAATACGAGAGAAACCTTCACAAGGAATTTATATGTAATTATTTAATTTTTCTTTAAGTTCTTTTAACAGTCATACTTTCTTTAGACTTTGGTAAAAAGTTTTTCCTATTTCAAAGCATTTCGTCAGCATCATAAAGAGCGTTTTGGATAAGGAATGCTTAGAGAAATGGTGTAGGAAGTTTAATAAGATTTTTTGAACCCAGCTTGTGAGTGGGGTGAAATGTATTGCTCATTTTTGTAATTTGAAAAATTACTTTAGTTTGCCTACTTAATAATTTTTTATTTCTTCATTTTTTTATAGGGTGTATTGTCGAAAACACAAGAAAACCGCACATAACTCTGAAGGTACGTCATTCAGCCATTTTCCAATTTCAAGAAGGAATACGAGTAAAATATGCATAATGATCCCTTACTAATTTTTGCCACTTGATGTATATCAATATTAAATAAGGTTTGGGGGAATTGAGGAAAGCATTAGGATAAACTGATGTACAGTAGTGGAAAGGATACAAATTTTCCCTTTCTTTCTTTCTTTCTTTCTTTCTTTCTTTCTTTCTTTCTTTCTTTCTGCCTGGGATCAAACCCACAGGCACTTAAACACTGAGACACTGAGCCACATCCCCAACCCTTTATATTTTTTATTTTGAGACAGGGTCTCGCTAAGTTGTGTAGGGCCTCACTGAGTTGCTAAGGCTGGTTTGAACTCGTGATCCTCCTGCCTCAGCCTCCCAAGTTGCTGAAATTAGAGCTGTGTGCCACCACAGCTGGAAAAATACAGATTTTTATGAAAACTTTTACTGCAAAGTTCTTATAAAGTATACATTGAAATTTTTTTTCCTCTGTAGAAAGAAATGATGCTGAGGTGACATTTCTGTAGGGGTAATAATTAGAATATTTGCTTCCATGAGATATTATGATAATGTGATCTTGGGAATACCAGTACATGTTATAACTAGATTTTCTATTACATTTTTACTCACATTATGTTACCCTTTTCCGTGGCTTCACTTTCCATAGTTTTACTTGTACCTGTCAGCTGTGGTCCAGAAGTATTGAATGGAAAATTTCAGAAATAAATGATTCATAAGTTTTCAGTAACTTTTGTTATATCTACATTATAATTGATCTATTTTATTATTGTTATTATTGTTAACTTCTTACTGTGCCTAGTTTATAAATTAAACTTTATAACTATGTATATATAGGAAAAACAGTACATATATACTATCCACTCTTTTAGGCATCACTGAGAATCTTGGAACATGATTACTGTACTTTTTTAAAAAAAGAATACAGACATGTTTATAAGTAACCAGTTTTAAAATGGAAACTTTTAAAGTTATTACATAGTTTGTTTCCACTTAAATTTAGACAAAACCTGTGCTGGGGATATAGCTCAGTTGGTAGTGTTTACCTTGCAAGCATAAGGCCCTGGGTTCAATCCCCAGGTTCTTAAAAAAAAAATTATACAAAACCATGTTAGCCATGTATACACACACTACACACACACACACACACACACACACACACGCTTAGCCAAGTTGTACTTTTCTTTAAAAGTCATGGAGAAAATCTTAGGTTGAATTCTGACTTGTTTCAAGTTTTTTGAGCAGATGGTTTTGATACTTTTACTAACAGTATAAAATGACTTAGATTTAACCTGAGATCGTTCTATTACTTCATTTAGAGATCTTTAAAATTGTTAGCTTCTGAGAACATGCTGCTTAAATTTAAAGTGGATGGAGAACTGTTGTTTTAGGAAGTTGTTTCTTTTACAAAAAATTAATTATTGGTGTTAACATTAAAATTATATTAAATGGGTCATTTTAAAATGGCCCTTTTTGTTCTCTTAGATCTTGACTTTTATTGTACAAAAGTATTGATTTCACATCTGAACTCCAGATTTATCTGACTACTTTAAAGTTCTGGTCAAAAATGTGATCATGTTATATACATATGTTGAAATATCATGCTATACCCCATATGTACAAATACTATGGGTTAATCTAAAATTTTTAAAAGAAATGTTTAAGGAGATAGAAATACTAATTACCCTGAATTGATCATGATGTACATGTATCACGTTACACTGAACCCAGTACATATGTACAATTAAAATAATTATTTAAAAATAAAATTAAAAATGATTAGTCCTTAGCAAAAACTACTCTAAGGTAAACAGATTGGATAAATAATAAGAACAAAATGCTTTTAAGACCATAAAGTGTGACTAAAAAAAAAGAAACCTTTTATAATTCTTTTCTTCTGTTTTATCTTTATTCTAGAATTGAATCCAAAAATCTTTTGTGAATGGTTACAAGGAGGGGATGGGGCTGTAGTTCAGTGGTAGAGTACTTGTCAAGCATGCACAAGGCCCTGGGTTCCGTCCCCAGCACAACAACAACAAAAAAAGGTGTAAGCAAGTCTTTCCACCTTTCGTTACTTCAGATTTTAAGCATATTTATTCAGTACTCTTGAGATTGTAGTAGCCATATGTTAACAACTGAGGATCGAGACTCATGATTTAATTAATATAAGTATATGAACATATTGGAACAGAATATTTGAGATTTTAAGGATGATTAATATATACTGATTAATATAGCCGGCTCCCATTTTATTCCCTAGATTTCTGAAGCTGATAGTACCATCTAGTGGTAGAGAAAAATCACTGCAGACTATATAAAGTACGTAGAATAATTTTGACCACCTTTTTGCTCTGTCAAACTTATTAGTGAGAGAGATCTAATTTTACATTTTTCAAGAAAACTTCTTTTAATGTAACTGGAAGAATTAACAACATTTCCAAACTCATGATACAATTGATTTGAGTTTGTGGTTCAGTGTTTACTTCTGTGGAGTACTATAACTTCTTGTTATCATAGGCATATAAAGTGTGCTTATACTCATACTGTCAAACTTAAAATGTAATTTAATATTTTAAAAAGTATTAGAGGTTTTTTATTGTATTTTGGCTTTTATCACATTTATCAGCCTCATATTGAGTGTTTTGTCAGAAACAGAACTTCTAGTTGTTCTGATGGGAAACATGTTCTACTTTATAAATGTGATTTATGATAAGGTTTATAGGATTGTATTTCAGGGACTGTTTTTGAGAATTGTAGTGCACTAGTCTCTAGAGCAATACCTGTGGTAAATTTCTTGATTATATGCCATCTGTGGCTCAATAGTGCTGATATTTAATATAAGGTAAATGCTATATAAATTAGTCTGCCATGTTAGCTTTATATAATATGAACTATTTTGAAATATTAAATCCAAGAATAATATGGCAATTTAATTTTCCCATCTTAAGTAGAAGATTATTTACTATTAAATACTTAAAACATATGTCATCAGTATGATTCAGGAAAAAAAGTGGATTGTAAGTTTGCAAAAGCAGTTCTTTTCTTTAATCTGTAGCCCAATGTGCTTAGTTGTTTGAAGTGTTGAGCTATCACTATGTCACTAGATTATTCAATGCCAGTCCTAGGATTTACCACTTAGTGGCGAAGGCCTTAGATAGACTGCCTGTAAAATGACTTGAAATGTGCAAGAAAGCATTTCTGATTAGAAATCGTTCCCCTATCAATTGTGACAGGTAACTGAGTACAAGGTCCCTCTGGGATTATGCACAGGTTGATAGACTTATTTCACCCACAATGTGTGAGGCCTGTTATGTGATTGAGGATGTAGAGATAAACTAGATGGGTCTCTATACTCCAAAAGCTGAAAGTCTAATTTGAGAGATGTTCATTAAATAAATAATTGCACAATTAATTGGTTACCATTGTAAACCTTTATGAGGAAGAGATGAAAGATACAGAAAAGAGGATTCAGCATACAAGCAAATCAACTGACCTGTGTGTGATATGAAGACATTTCCATTGTAACAGGAGAGAAGGAAGAAGATAGGTGGCTCCTATTTGGTCTGTTTCCTCTGGAGAAATGTAGGCAGAGATATAAGATTTGAAAATTGAAGGAGAGAAAATTTAAAAGAATAACTTTGAATACAAAGAGAGGAAATTTGCCGAGAGAAATGTAATGTTTGCAAACTAGGTTGGGGGCCCAGTTGAGGCTGTATTCATGAATTTAAATAGTGGTACACAACAATTAGGTCATGTGACTTTTCTTCCAACAATTCAGGGTCAGCTGGTTAATTCAGAATTGAGATTTTATCAAATGGGTTCAAACGAGGAACCCATAAAGGTAAAGGAATGAGGGAATTTAGGATATTTATTGAGAGAAATCTGAGCTAGATAGGGAGGGAAGTGGAGACAAGAAATAAGAAGAAAAAGGAAGGAATCAATGGACAGGAGGTCTTGATAAGATAAAGAACAATGAGAGCCGGGCGTGGTGGCGCACGCCTGTAATCCAAGCAACTTGGGAGGCTGAATCAGGAGGATCGCGAGTTCAAAGCCAACTTCAGCAACTTAGCGAGGCCCTAAGCAACTCAGTGAGACCCTGTCTCTAACTAAAATACAAAATAGGGCTGGGGATGTGGCTCAGTGGCCGAGTGTCCCTGAGTTCAATCCCCGGTTCCAAAAAAAAAAAAAAAAAGCAATGAGAATGAATATGCTTTTGAAAGCAAGCATTTTGATCCCAAAGTGCAATACAGGGATTTCAGAGGTAGAACCATTTAGGTGATTGTAAGGTGTCAAGGTGTGACTATGGTAATTGAGTGGTTGACAGGAGATATCACTGAAATCAAGGAACTAAGTGGCTAGTGTGGCTTGGATTGTCCATATGGACAGTTGAAATCACCTAGGTGAAGACAGGATTTGAGATAGAGAAATCATTTGTGGACTGTGCTAAAGAAAACTTGATGCATGAGGTCGAGTGATTGAGAATTGTTAGCAACAAGGAGGGGAAGTAAGTAGCATAGCTCCTTTCTGTTCAAGAGTATAGTCAGTCTGTGGACCATCAGAATTGACATCCTCTGAGAGCTTGATAAAAATGCCAAATCTCAAGCAGGGCACTGTGGCACATGCCTGTAATCCCAGCAGTTTGGGAGGCAGAGGCAAGAGGATTCCAAGTTCAGAGCTAGCCTCAGCAACTTAACATGTTCCTAAACAACCTAGTGAGATCCTGTCTCAAAATAAAATATAAAAAAGGGCTGGGGAAGCCAGGCATGGTGGCGCACGCCTGTAATCCAAGCGACTTGGGAGGCTGAGTCAGGAGGATCGCGAGTTCAAAGCCAACCTCAGCAACTTAGCGAGTCCCTAAGCAACTCAGTGAGACCCTGTCTCTAAATAAAATACAAAATAGGGCTGGGGATGTGACTCAGTGGTTAAGCATCTCTGGGTTTAATTCCTGATACAAAAAAAAGCCTAATCTCAAGCCTTACCCCTACTTATTAAATAGGAATCTCCATATTAACTAGATCCCTGATGGTTTTTATTTACTTTAAAGTTTGAGAAGCTGTGGCTTAGCTGAATGGCATCGACCTCAAAGAGGTAGGGCTTTTTATAAGAAGGTAGAGAATGAATGTTTGACAACACTACCTTGTAGAACTTTTCCTGACAATGGAAATGTCATTAGTCTTAATGGAAAATTTATACTTTAAAAATGGACAGGAATAACCAGAATAAAATCCTACATTTTGGGATTGGGTGTATCTCAGTGGTAGAGTGCTTGCCTAGTATGCACAAGGCCCTAGGTTCCATCCCCAGCACCACCACCACAAACAACAAAAAAATCATACATTTTAAGTGTTTTTCCCCATATATGTCTAGTTAATTACTATATTCTTTATCATTTTAGGGCAGTATTTAAAAATACCTAGTATTGATAATAGCAAATTGCTAAATTGCTCCAGCTTATTACTTATATCAGTCTTTGTTTTGTACCAGTATTTTATTAGGATAGCTTATCATCACTAAACATTTGAACAACTGCAAGGAACCATGGTTAGTATGAAAATGGTTCATTTAAAATCATTTTCATTAAAAGGTTACGTCCTGTGTACTTAATCATTTAGATTGAGCAAAAAAACTTCTAAGATAGAAAAAGGTGTCCAGAGTAGGTGCTGAGTGTTTACTATTCACAGCAAAAGCATAGAATGTAAGTCATGTTCACAAACATAACCTCAATTCAGTTTAGATTCTTGGTCATAAAGAACAGAACTTGTGGTGTGTTACTATTTATTTTTTGATATTGGGGATTGAATCTAGGGGCACTTAACCACTGAGTCACATCCCTAGCCCTTTTTATTTTTTGTTTTGAGACAGAGTCTCATTAAGTTGCTTAGGCTGAAACTGAACTTCTGATTCTCCTCCCTTGATGGGATTGTAGACATGTAGCATACCTTATATGGGATAGGTACTCAAAAATGTTCATAGCCTCTTTGGTTTCTTTGACTTGAAAGTAAAGACAATATCTAATGTGTCACTTATTTTTGAGTGACATTTCTTCTCTTGCATCAGGCATTAGTAGAACAAGATGAGTTAATAAAATATAATTTCAGTTGTGGGGCATGGAAAAAGACATAATTACAAACATATGACTGGCTGGTTAAAATACAGTGGTGCATCCCTGTAATCTCAGCAGTTTGGGAGACTGAGATAGGAAGATCACAAGTTCAAGACCAGGCTAAGCAGCTTAGTAAAAGAAAAAGGGTCAGAATGTAGCTCAGTGATAGAGCACTTGCCTGGCATGCCTGAGGCCCTATTTTCAATCCCAAGTACCATAATCAGTCATTGATTCACTCAATAAAGTGGTGACACATGGAAATATTTAGAGATAAAGCAGGCATCTTAAAGCCCTGTAAAGTCTGCATCTTAAAGCTTTCAGAAAAAAGGTATATGTATATAGAGAATGAATGATAAAGCAAAAGTAGTAAAATATTAACATTTGTGGTATCTGAGTGAAAGGTATTAAGTCTGAAATTAAAAGATACAGTAGTAATAAGTCCTAGAATTACAATGACCATAAAAGCCTATGCTTTCTGAGACAGGGTAAAGGAATCTTTGGTGTGTAACCTTGGAGACTGTGGTCTTGATTTTATTCAGGGACTTGTGGATTTCCTGAGGGACAGGTCTGCAACTTTGTATTAGAGATTGCCTGTTAAATCCTGTAACTCTATGTATGTTTCAGGAAATAGGTCACTGTAGTTATATCAGAAGTATGTTGTAAGAGTGCTATAATTTAAATAGATTTGAAATCTTTGCCTGCTGTAGTATTCACTTAGTGTTTTTTCCTGTGTTCTTTTCCTCTAGAATGCACTATAATTTCTAGTGCCCAATACTTTTATTAAATGGAAACTTAGGGAAATTTTAATACATGTATTAAAATGTCACACTGGACTACATAAATATGGGTAATTACTATGTGTCAGTTAAAAATATTTTTTTTTGCAGTGCTGAGATTGAACCTAGGGCCTTGTGCTTGCAGGGCAAGCACTCTACCAACTGAGCTATATCCCCAGCACTAAAAATACTTTTAAAAAACTTTAAGTTTAATACCATTGAATATGTTTATGAAGTATTGGGAAGACATATACTGATTAACAGTGCGGGCTTTTAAATGCGAACTGTATTTGAATTTTAGCTCTGTTATTTCTTAGTCACTTGATCCTGGGCATGTTAATTGATATTTCTCAAATGAGAGCCTTAGATACTGTGTCTGTAAAATGAGGATTAAAAAACAGGACTGGGGATGTAGATCAGTGGTAGATTTCAATCCCAAGCACTGTAAAAACAAACCCCACCTATCTGATAGGATTATATAAAGCTTTTAGCAATGTTCCTGGCACCTAATAGTGCCAGATACTATGTTCTGTCTTTGTTGTCATTATTATTATTCCTTTAAAACTCTGCCTACTTTTATTATCACTCATCTTTTCGTATGGTCTTCCTTGAAAGACAGTGGAATTTAAATTGTATTTCTGATTTAACTTGGAAAATCTTAGTAACATGTTCATATTACGATCTTTGCACCATGTAGAACTAGCTCACTCCATATTCTTTTATATTCACCAGATTTATTGTCCACCCATGTGCGAAGTACTATTAGGCATTATATATGTTCATTTTGATTTAGCACATTACAGACTTTCATTAGAGGAAATTTACCATGTACCAATCACCTGTTGTTAGCAATCTTTAGCTCATGGCCAATCTTGTTTCATTATCTCCCATCTAGATTATTCTGAATTAAACTCAGACATCATATTTCATTTTAGCATACTTAATTAAGAATAATATGTTTTAGATATATGCTACATATTTGTATATGCATTTGTAGGTACCTAATGCATAAAAATACATAATTTATCTGATACCTTTCCTGAAAAAGCAAAAAACTAAGTTCACTAGCCACACAGAGCATGCAGAGTAAATGCATATTAGAGTTCTACTGGAGAGGCAGGGCAAGTGACCACTAGTTTTCCTTTTGCAGCAGCCATAAAGATGCATAGCAGAGGTAGTGATGCTCCAACCATTAATTAATGCCTTCCTTGTTCTTTTTTCCTAATCCCAGTGAATATTTATTGAGTGTCTATACCTCAGGGAATTTAGAAAAGAATCCTTTTTTGGGCAAAGAGCTTGGAATCTAGGCATTTTACAATAAGAGTAATAGGTAACAAATGAATAGAACTTTATAATTTCAAAAGCATTTTTTGCAAGTAAGTTTTAAAAATTATTTATATATATATTTTTAGTTGTTGATGGACCTTTATTTTTATTCATTTTTTGTATGCCATGCTGAGAATTGAACTCAGTGCTTCACACATGGTAGGTAAGCGTTCTACCACTGAGCCACAACCCCAGCCCTGCATGTACTTTCTTACAGCAGTCTTGCGAGAAGGGTATTATCTTTAGGCTCATCTGATACATAAGACAACTGCTTTGCAAATGGTAAGTAACTTAAACAAGTTAAGACCTAGTATATGGCAGTTAGACTTTGTGTCCAGGGGTCTTTTCTGCTCCACCCTGTTAACTGATGTGAGAACTTAGGAGGAGGACAGAAATGGAACATAAATGAGGAAGGATATGAGGGAAACACTGATTAAGAAGGAAAAGATACTGTAATTCTAGTGGCTGTGGAAACTGAGGCAGGAGGATTGTTAGTTCAAAGCCAGCCCCAGCAACGGCAAGGCACTAAGCAACTCACTGAGACCCTGTTTCTAAATAAAATACAAAATAAGGCTGAAGATGTGGCTCAGTGGCCTTGTACCCCTGAGTTCAATCTCTGGTACCACTGCCTCCCCACCACCAAAAGAAGGTAAAGATAAGTCAGTAAAAGGACATACAGGGATTTACAATACTAAGAAGAAGAAAGAGTTGGTGTCCTGGTAAGTTGACCCCTCCTCTGCACCATAGCAGAGGCAAAGCAAAGGGAAACTGAGAGAGGTCTGGCTTTTCTAAAGTCACATAGACATTTGAGGGCTGTGCTCATAAGAGGCTGTGAATGTTGGGTGGCACAGGAGGGGAAACAGTCTTATCTTGTCACCTACCTTATCAACTTGGATTTTTCGAAATTACAGCTTGTCATATTCATTTGTTTGGATAGGTACAACAGCATTGTACAAAGATCACCTGTACAGAAGACTATATACTTCAAGGAGTCTTCTGCCCTCCCTGGCTCTTATAATTCAGTTTCCAAATTCTTTTGCAAAGGCAAACAATACTTCCAGTTTCTTCAGTATCCTTCCATAGAGATTCCGTGCATACATAAGCACACATAAACAGTTCTTTTTCTAACTTCAGGAGCATATTGAAATGTGCATTTCTTTGAGGAGCATTACCATTTTAAAAGTATATCTGTAGTTACTCATTGACATGTATCTATCCCACTTTCTAGCTTTGTGTCCTTGGCCAAAATCTTCCTGAACTTTCATATTAGTAAAATAGGGAGGGATGGAAAGATGACTGATAGAAATTTACAGGATTGTGAGGCTTGAATGACCCTCATATAATGCATGTAAACTGCAGAGCACATGTGGATAGTAAGAACTGAAAAGCTTTTTTTTATTTCCAGCATGTGTGTATAGATTTTTTTTTTTTTACAAATGAAAGTTATCATACAAGGGAACAAAGATAAATGGAGAAAGATGTTTATTACAACACATGTAATAGCAAAACTAATGAACATAACTTACAGGTCATGTAATGGGGGCTGGTTAAACACAATGGATTATTCTTTCCTCTTACAAGGAAAGAAGTAAATTTGCACATACTGACATGGAAGGTTATCAAGCTGCATTAAATGGAAAATGAAGGGTGGAGAAGACTATGTTTGGGATGCCATTTATTTATTTATTTATTTAGGTACTGAGGATTGAACCCAGGGGCACTCCACCCCTGAGCCACATCCCCAGTCCTATTTTGTATTTTATTTAGAGACAGGGTCTCAGTTGCTTAGGGCCTTGCTAATTTGCTGACGCTGGCTTTGAACTTGTGATCCTCCTGCCTCAGCCTCCCAAGTGCTGAGATTACAGGCGAGCGCCCGGCGGCACTTGACTTCTGAGGCTGAGAAAGGGAGCTGCCAACAGTGGATGCCTCCAGGGAGGGAAGGAAGGAGAGAGGCTGGCTAGGGGGTCTGCTGGAAATGCAGAGAACAGGTGGAAGTAGAAAGTAGAAGGAGAATTTTGATTTTTTTTTATACAGGTAAATCTTTTGCAGTATGAAAGGAAAAAATAGTTTGTTTAAATGTTTTAAAAAGTCGAACAGTTTTGAGTTGTGGAGAGAAAAACAAAAGAAGCAGTAGGTTGCAACCATGAAAAATTTTAAAAGAGGCGTTGAGACTACCTTTTTATTCACATTTTCGTGTGATTTTTTTCATTTACTTTTTAAGATAAAGTCCTATAACTGGAATCACTGGATCAGAGGAAACAGATTTTTAAAGTTCCTGATACACATTGCCATATCACTTTACAGAATAATTGTGCTGGATTATATTCTTATCAGTGCTGGATGAACATTCCCCCCCCCCTTTACCACATTATGTATTACAAATTACAGTAATTAAAAAAGTAACAGTGCTTACTGTTTAAAACTTAAAAGAGTACTATTAAAATAAGTTTCAAAAGCTCTCTTCTTGCCCTCAAATCACATTCTGTAGGAGTAGCTAGTAATGATAGCTTGTACATATTTTCCCAGACATTTTTACATACAAATTTACATATACATGCAGTTGCACATTTTTAATACATTTGCATTATATTATATGCACATAATGTTAT
Source organism: Glaucomys volans (assembly GCA_020662805.1). Taxonomy (NCBI): domain Eukaryota; kingdom Metazoa; phylum Chordata; class Mammalia; order Rodentia; family Sciuridae; genus Glaucomys; species Glaucomys volans. The sequence continues at coordinate 313,010 of JAJEJO010053630.1, forward strand.
ACAACTTGCTCTTTTCATTCTGTGATATATTACAGACCTCCTTCCTTGTCATTCCTTATCAGCATACAGATCTAGTTCTTTTTTTTTTTTTTTTTTGGTACTGGGGATTGAAGCCAGGGGCGCTTAACCACTGAGCCACATCCCCAGCTCTTTTTATATTTTACTTTGAGACAGGGTCTCGTTAAGTTGCTTAGGGCCTCCCTAAGTTGCTAAGGCTGGCTTTGAGCTTGCAGTCCTCCTGCCTCAGCCTTCCTGGCCCCTGGGATTATAGGCATGCACCACTGGGCCCAGCTCTACCTCATTCTTTTTAATAGTTATATTCCATAGAATAAGTGGAGCCATAGTTTATTTGTAGATTTTTGTATTATTAAAAATAGGCTGTCTAGGGCTGGGGATATAGCTCAGTTAGTAAAGTGTCTGCCTCGCAAGCACAAGGCCCTGGGTTCAATCCCCAGCACCACAAAAAAAAAATAGGCTGTCTACTTTTTCATGATCATAAGTAATACTGTAACAATCTTCCTTGTACAAATATACTTAGGTACTTAATACAAGTGACTGTGTTGGGATAGTTCTAGAAATGGGGTGATTGGGTCAGAAGTTTTGCTTTTAACATTGAAATAAGTATAGTTACACTGCTTCTAAAGCCATTTTTCCAGTTTATGCTCCCATCAGCAGTGTCTAATGCCATATACCTGGCTGGATATTATCAGTCTTTACCTTTTGCCAACCTGATAATCTCATTTAATTTTCATTTCCGTTATCACTTGTAAGGTTGGACTTTTGTACGTAATTTTTAGTCATTATTTATTCTTTCTGTGAATGACCTGCTCCTGTCCTTTGTGTATTTTTCTTTTGGGTTTTTTTTTAATTGAATTGTATAGCCGGGTGTAGTGGCACTGACCTCTCTAATCACAGTGATTAGGGAGGCTGAGGCAAAAGGATTGCAAGTTTGAAGCCAGCCTTGTCAATTTTAGCGAGACCCTGTCTCAAAATTTAAAAAAATGATAAAGGGCTGGGGATGTAGCTCAGTGGATGAATGAATCCTCAGTATTGTGAATAGAATAGAATAGAATAGAATAGAATAGAATAGAATAGAATAGA
>JAJEJO010053630.1:314120-342553 GCA_020662805.1 Glaucomys volans
GAATAGAATAGAATAGAATAGAATAGAATAGAATAGAATAGAATAGAATAGACTGTAATCTAGGTGTTTTCTCCATCACTATATGCAAATGATTCACCAATTTATTTGTCTTTTTTTCCCATGTTTGGGATGGAACCCACTGCCTCATGCATGTTAGGCAAGTACTGTACCACTGAGCTATACCCTCAGCACATTTTGTCTCTTAATTTAGTGCATGGTGCCTTTTGCTGTGCAAAAGTTGTTAATTTTTAGTCACATCTCTCAATCTTTTCCTTTATGGCTACTAAGCTGTCCCATCCTCAGATTTATAAACAAGAATTCTCTATTTTCTTCTATTTACATTTATAGTTTATTTTATGATTATATTTTAATACATTTGTAATTTTTCATATTGTATGAGGAAAGTGATCTCATTTTTAAAAAAATGGGTAGGCAGTTTTTTTTTTTTTTTTGGTGGGACTGGGGATTGAACCCAGGGCCCTGTGCTTGCGAGTTAAGCACTCTACCAACTGAGCTACATCCCCAGCCCAACAATTTTTTTCCATCATGTCTTTTCCCCACTCATCTGAAATGTCACTATTCTTATCATATTCTCAGTCTCCCTATGCACACTGGCCTGTTTTGAAACTTTCTGTTCTCTTCCACTGATATATGTTTATTCTTTGCTGGTATTTTCAAGCGCTGTTGCTTTATAGTATATTTTTAGATCTTCTTTTGAAGGATATCCTTCTGTATTCTTGTCTATTTACTTTTCCAGAAAAACCACAGAAATCAACTTTAAGATCTGTTTTATTGGAAGTTCATTAAATTAGCTTAGCAAGAAGTGATTTTCTAATGTTTATCCTGTTCATCCAGAAGCATGGTCTATTCTCTCAATTTAAAGGGGACTTTCATATTTTTATTTCAAACACATTTTTTGGTTCATTGTAATTTTTATAACTATTTGAAGTCTACTGTGTTGATAGATGAAAATGATATATCACTTAATCTGTACTTTGATTCTAGAGAAGTTAAATATGTTTAAAGTATGTTCATTATAAACTTCCTATGTTCTGTGAATTTTTTCTTCAGCTCCTTGATCCATTTTTCCATTGGGATCTTAATCACATATGAGCTGATTGTATCATAAGGATACTAATCCTTTGTCAGAGATACAGGAGATATTATTCCAGCTTTGCCTTTTAATTTACCACTTCTTTTTACTTCCCAGAAATTTTAAAGTCTAATATAGTTAAGTCTATGAATCCTTTGTGATTTTAATATTGCTGTTAGAAAGTCCCCTAAACTTTTTGTTGAATATTCCATATTTAGGACAAATATGGGATTTGGAAAACTAGTCATATTGGCCTGATAAAAGAATCAGTTCTTAAGTAGTTTCTTTGTAGGTATTTAATAATATGGTATTGTATTAGTAATATTCATTTTCATTATAGAAAACTGAATATGTTGTATGTATATATATATACACACACATGACTAAAATGTTTTATATACACACACAAATATGTATCTGAATGATTGGAACATTTGGTTATGATTTTTCATTTTAAGAATTTTAATTTTTGGCAAGTACAAATAATTCTAGCGGCTGTAATGAAATTCCATGCCTAAGAAATTGTTTGAATATTTAAAGTAGGCAATATGCTCTGATATGATATTTGATATAGTGTTAAGGTCACAAAACATTTTAAATTGTGTTTTATGTCTTCACAGGAAATTATTTGCATGAGTTTGTTCCCTATTAAGCACTGTCCAATAACTTCTACCTCTTCCCTATACTCCCTCTAATCCAATCATAGTTATGTGAATTTGCATTCATATTTTTTTGTTTTTGGTATTGGGGATTGAACCCAGGGGTGTTTAACCACTGAGCCACATCCCCAGCCCTATTTTGTATTTTATTTAGAGACAGAGTCTCACTGAGTTGCTTAGGGCCTTGCCTTTGCTGAAACTGACTTTGAACTCACGATCCTCCTGCCTCAACCTTCATATGTGTTTTTATTGACTGTTTTGCAAACACTTAGTTTCCCTTTCCCTGAGCTTATATATATTCAAGTATAATAACTGAATTGCCCTCTTCTTATAATGAATGTGCTTTTATTTCTAAAAACCAAAAATCCTTTAAGGTATTAGATAGCATCTGAGAGTAGAAGCAGATATGTTTTCTCATTGAGAAATTAGTCTGTAGAATAATAACCAGTAACATGGTAAAGGAAGATTCAATACAGGAATTAGAAGGCTGCCTAAAACATACAGTTTGATCTTCAAGATAAATTAACATTCAGTTTTTATATCTTCTTGAACACTGAATGCATTATTTTATATACAGAAGGTCCTTAATAAAATATTTGTAATGAATAATTAAAAGAAACATCTTCTATTAGTGGCAGAAATTCTTTCCAAATTGCTGGGCAGTGCAGTTCTAAAATTTCTGCATAAGTTTTGCTGAATCCATTAAAGTATACACAATTAACTTGCAACATAGCTAGTCAGAAATTTCTTTTGTACTTAAAATCCGTTTAATTACTTGATCTGTTGGTTCAATTATAAAGAACTTATTTGCTGAATTTGTTCATTCGGTTTTCATAATGGTTGAAAGCTGGAACAGTGCTGTTCAGTAGAACTTTTCTGTAGTGACAGAAACCGTCCAAACCTCTGTTCTCTTAATACTGTTCCAACTAGATATGTATTGCTGATAAGCTCTTGAAATAAAGTCAGTGTGCTTAAGAAATAGAATTTTTAATTTATTTTTGTTAAAATATACTTAAAAGTATTTAAAAGCCATACATTAAAGATCACAAAACTCATTTGTGAAGAATTACAGATTGAAAGGAAATAAAGTTATGTGATTATCATAAAGCTATATTTTGTATTTGATTCTTTTTTTTTGAATTTGTCTGAAATAGTAGGTTGCTGTATTGAATATATCATAAACCATTTCTCCTTATGTCTGGATACAGTTTCAGTCTAAGGAAGAGTTTGTGTCTTAAGGCCCTACAAATTAGTGCAAATTTTAAGACTGGTCCACATAATGCTTTTGTTCATTTTTCAGCAGCTGATTTAGAAGAAAGTTTTAATGAACATGAACTGGAGCCCTCATCCCCCAAAAGTAAAAAGAAAAGTCGCAAAGGAAGACCAAGAAAAACTAATTTTAAAGGGCTGTCAGAAGATACAAGGTCCACATCTTCCCATGGAACAGATGAAATGGAAAGTAGTTCCTATGTAAGTAAAAACCTGTTGGATTTTAATTTTTTTTGCACCATGAATATTTCATTTAAACTTTTTCTACAGCTAAGGTTGGTCACTTGACATGTTAAATAATCTTGAAATACTAATAGAATTTCTTAACTGTATCTTTTTTCTTTTACATTTGCAGAGAGATAGGTCTCCACATAGAAGCAGCCCTAGTGACACCAGGCCTAAATGTGGATTTTGTCATGTAGGGGAGGAAGAAAATGAAGCAAGAGGAAAACTGCATATATTTAATGCCAAGAAGGCAGCTGCACATTATAAGTGCATGGTAAGTGAGGTTCTTTTTATGTGCCTAATTTAAGCCCAAGCTTTTGTGAAAATAATTTAGCTAATAACCAAATTCAGCATATTTCCCCCCGACATTTATGTTTTAGAGTTATGAATAGTAATATCTTAAAATCTCAAATCTTAATAAACTTGAGATTTTTTTAAAAATAGCTTTTATAATTTAGGAGGAGTTGAAGTATGCTAATTATAGTTATATTGCAAGATAATCCATAATTATTTCACAACTGTAAGAATTTTGCCTGTATTAACATGTTCTCTATAATAAATACTGCTATTATTATACTTAACACACTATATTGCAGTTATTTATTTATGAACCTATCTTCCTTAATAAACTTTTAAATGCCCAGAAGATAAAAATAAAACGAGGACAAGTTTTTATCTTTACATCCTTAGATCCAGACCTGACTTATAGTACACCTAAATGTGTTTGAGTTAGATTGTATGTATCCCATTATGTGATTAGTGTTTTAAATTATATTACTTATATCAGAAGTTCTTGACTAGAGTGCGAATCAGATTTACCTGGGGAGCTTTTTCCAAATAAGTGTACCTTGGGCCCCTGTGGAATAGATACCACACATGTCTGTTTTAAAACAACAACAACAAAAAGTGGTGATTCAATCTGTATCTGATTGAAATTTGTCAGTTTAAACTATTTCTTAGAACTGTGGAAATGGGCCATCCCTCACCTCAAAGATATGCCCCTCCAGCACTAAATAAGGCATCCCTGGTCCATGAAAAAAAAAAACCTGTGGAAATGTAAAAAGGTTGAGACACCAGGATGATATTGTTGAAATCTTCGTTGTTTGAAACAGGGTATTTAATCCTGGCTCCACAGTAGCAATCTTAAGGGTTTTTTCCAATGTGTTTATTTTGGATTGTATTTTAAATCAAATATATGAACATATTAAAAATATTTATTGGTATTTGATTAGTATGGAAAAATTATTTTTCTCTGGAAATTAATGCAACACATTTATTACTATCTCTTTGTCACAATGATTCTGAATGGTAATGTTCCTATATTTTTCTCCTCTAGTTGTTTTCTTCTGGCACAGTCCAGCTCACAACAACATCGAGAGCAGAATTTGGAGATTTTGATATTAAAACTGTACTTCAGGAGATTAAGCGAGGAAAAAGAATGGTCTGTGATTTTTATATTTCTGTTATGCAACATTACTCTTGATTCTGCTTTAAATTAAGAACACATCAAATTTATCCAGTCATCAAGAAATTTAATAGAAAGTAGTTCATATGTTAAAGCACAGTATATATTTGACTTTATTTGTAACATAATAAAGGATGCTGATGTTACTGAAACTTTTTCTATGTAACTTCATTTTTTCAGAGATTTACATGGAGTAGGTTTACATTTTAGAGTATTCAAATGTTCCTTAATAAAATAAATGAAGATATGAATGTGACAACTTTATTAAGTTTAAAATGTTATATTGTATAATCTTGCTTAATGAAAAATTCCATAAGCCTGATATAGCATTGAAAACCTACACATATTGTTAATAATTTTTTCTTTTCTTCTTAATGAAAGGAAAATATTTTTAGGGCCTTCTTTTTAATGTACACATAAACAGTTGTGTCTCTTAAAATGTTTGTGATAGCTTTAAAGCTTACTTTAAAGTATTCTTTAGTCTCATGAATATTTTTTTTGGTTTTTTTTGGGGGGGTACCAGTGATTAAACCCAGGAGTGTTTAACCACTGAGCCATATCCGTAGCCCTTTTTTATATTTTGTTTAGAGACAAGGTCTCACTAAGTTGCTTTAGGGCCTCACTAAGTTGCTGAGGCTGGCTTTTGAACTGCCTCAGCCCCCTGAGCCACTGGGTTAACGGCATGTGCCACTGCACCTGACTAGTCTGTTTTTAAACATACTGAATTACTAATAAGAAACTTTGAGAAATATTGGCATCTTTATTGATCACTTATTCCTTTAAAGCTCCGGAAAGTGGAATGTCAGCAGAATACAAAATCTTTTAAGACAGCGCATATATCTAAAAATGACTTAATCACAATTTTTTGTTTTGAAAAATTTTCAGACATCAAAATTAGAAAGACTAGTAACACATCCATCACCTTGATTCATCAGTTATCAAGGATTTGCGGTACTTGTTTCATCTATGCCTTTAATTCTTGTTGCTTGAAGTATTTTAAATGAGAACACATATCATTTCACCTCTACCTAGTGCAGTATAAATCTCTTAATTGGACGGTTTCTTACTTAACAACGATGTCATTATGTCTTACAAACTAACAATTCCTTGGTGTTACTTAATACCCACTTCATATTTATATTTGCCCACCTGTCTCCAAACTCTCTGTAAGGTAGATTTATGTGAATTGGGTTCCAAAGGAAGTCCATGCATTAAATTTTCTTCTTGTTGTTTTGTTGTTATTGTTTTTGTGATACTAGGGATTAAACCCAGGGTGCTCTATTACTGAGCATTACATCCCCAGACCTTTTTATTTTTTAGTTTGAGACAGGGTCTCACTAAGTTGTGGAGGCTGGCCTTGAACTTGTGGTCCTCCTGCCTCAGCCTTATGAGTTGCTGGGATTACAGTTGTGCACCACCATGCCCACCTCTACACTTGGTTCTTATATATCCTTTACATAACATATGGTAGTCTCTCCTCCCTCTCTCTGTTGTTTTGGGTTTTTCTTGTATGCTGTTGACTTGAAGAAAATGAATTAATTGTCCCTTAGAATGTCTTACTATTTTATGTGTTTGCTTTTTCATGATAATATTTGTTTCTCTATCCTCCATATTTCCATTTAAAGTGGTAGGTGTATGTGAAGGCTTGATTAGATTCAGTTTCAACTTTTTTGGGGGGGTGAGAATACTTCAAAGGTACTATATCATCCATATCCTATCATATCAGACAGGTCATAATGGCTGACCTTTGGATTCAGGTGGTGAGTCTGATCCCTCTACTGTGAAGGTCCCCTTGTAGTCTTTCATGTAATGGTTTCAGACATTTATCATCTTTGTCTTACTCCATTAGAATTGACCCTTTCTTTGTGGAATTTCTTTTGAAGTGTGAAAAGTGTTGTTATCTGTTCCATTTAGATCCAGTTCAGTTTAGTAATAAAGAGAACTCACAGTACTAAAAATAAATAAGGGAAAATAACTTTATTGTATCATGCAGCAATGTTGTGTTATAAAAAGTGCAAATAAGTGAATAGGACAACAGTTCAATTCTCTTGAGCAACTTATTGTTTACTTCCGCACTGCTGAAGGGTAGGGTAAATGCTAACCTAGCATTTCCCCATGTGTGGCCCAAAGGAAGTGGATACCTCCTCGCTGCTCTGAAAGTAAAAAGGCATCTAGAGTTCAGTAAATTTGAAAGCTGTCTACTGTGTACCCATTCCTGGAGAAAACATTGTGAGAAGTTCTGCAATAAAGCAATCTGCTTAACCCACTGTTTCTCAAACTTACTTGAGGATGAAATTATTTTTGCAACAGGCACTTTTATCTCAGAACATGCTTTAGGTGAGGCTGATCTAGGTGAAGAGTTTTTGAAAGATTTCAGCCCCTTTAATTTCCCTCTTCCCTTTTGTCTACTTGGTGGTGATCTCTCTCTGAAGGGATTGCTTTCCTGTTGCCTCATTCTCCCCCGCCCCACCCAGTCTCAATAGGAAAGGATCTGATCTCAAGGAGGAAGTCAGACCTCTGAAATTTACCACATTATTCTTTTTGTGTTTGGCAATATCAAGGAGTGTCATATGACACAGGGGAGATGTCATATCTCCCATGGTTAGTACAGTTTTTCTGACAAGCAGGCAGTTTTTAATTGCCAAATAATGGAAACATCGGGGGATGACTTAATTAGAAGGTTTAAGTTGCAGCGGTATTATTCTTTGTTTTTTTGTTTGTTTATTTTGAGACAGGGCCTCCTGGGCTCCAGTGATCCTCCTACCTCAGCCTCTTGAGTAGCTGGGACTACAGGTGTGCACCATTGCACCTGGCTGCAGCATTATTTTAATTATATATTGTGTAATAAGTGCAATGTGCTCTCTTCTTCAATAGCATATTACTGCTTTTTTCTTTGTGAACTGGAATATTTGACTGAAATATAACTAAAATAGAATAAATAAGATTGCCTAAACATTCAAATTCTGATGATCATTCTTTCTCTTTCTTTAAACAGAAATGTACACTTTGTAGTCAGCCTGGTGCTACTATTGGATGTGAAATAAAAGCCTGTGTTAAGACCTACCATTACCACTGTGGAGTACAAGACAAAGCTAAATACATTGAAAATATGTCACGAGGAATTTACAAGTAAGAAAGCAATCTTTGTCCATTTTCCTAAACATGTCAGTAAGTAACTGCACTTAAATAGATGATACTAGTTACCTCTCTGATTTTGGTGGCATTTAGTCAAGGATAGAATACTGAGCCTATTGTATAAGGAATGAGAATGGCAAATTGGCCTTTTCCTGTGACTGTACATCCCTGGATTCGCATTCATTCATTTATCTAGTATTGTGCTTACTCTGTGCCAAGCATTGTGCTGGGAGCTGGGCATACACTAGTGATCAAGACAGACACAGACCATGTCCTCATAAAGCTTACAGTCTGTTGGAAGAGTCCTATTAATTACATGACCAGACAGTAAACACACAATTACAAATTATGTAAGCACTCTAAAATTACAGGGTGCTCTGAGAACATGTAAGACAGGAGAGCTCATATAGTCTGAACTAGGGAGTGTTTAAGAATTGTCTGAATGAAGCAGCACTTGAGCTAAGGTATGAAGGATAAAGGTGAACACAGGGATGGTGTTTCTAGGCAGAGAGAAAAGTAAGCAGGCAAAACTTTGGGGGTGGGAAAGAAGCCGAAGGAGAGAGGGGGAGATGAGTTACAAGACTCTCGCTGATGATCCAGGTGATAAATGTTGGTAACTTAGACTAGGATGGAGTTGAAGATAGAAGCCAAAAGATTATCTTGGAAAGATGGTGAATGAGTAGGGTGCTGGGGTGGAGCTCAGTGGTATAGCATGTACAAGACCCTGGGTTCTGTCCCCAGCACAGCAAGGGAAGAAAAGTAGGATATGGAGATTTGAGATTGCAATATCACTAACTTGTTTATCAATCCTCCACTATGTTTCCTTGGGCTAGTGGTATCTATAATGGTTCCATTTGATTAATCAAATTAGAATAATTTGGTAAGGATACCTGAACTTTTGATTTGCCTTTGAGAGTTGTAAAACACTTCTGTATTCTCACATGCCTAGTATGCAATAAACCAATAACTTCTGGGTCTGTTATTATGTGTAAAAAGCAGTTTACTAAGCAGTCATCAGGTCATTTTGGGTGCCTCCATAAGGGGCTAATGCTGTATTATAAATTTGACCAAATTTTGTTCAATAAAGGCATGAATATTTTCAAAGGAGTTCCATCAAACCTTTAAGAAACAGATACTTTCAATGTTATTTGAAAAGGCCTAACACATAGCAAGAGATGGGAAACTTCTTGGCTCATTCTATAAAGCATGCTCAACAGTGATACCAGACCTGACCTGACAAAGATACATTAAAAGAACAAACTGTAGACCAAACTTAATTTTATAAATATATATATATATATGCAAAAATCTAAATAAAATATTAGTAAATTGAGTGCAACTCTATCTACAAATTTGAAGATGTTCAAAATTAGGATAAATGTCAATGTGATCTATTATAACTAAGGATAAGAAAAACCCTTACCTTCCTAAGAGATGGTGAAAAGATATTTAATGACATTCAATATCAACTTATGAATCTTTTTTTGGTACTGGGGATTGAACCCAAGGGCTCTTAACCACTGAGCTACATCCCCAGCCCTCTTTTGTATTTTATTTAGAGACAGGGTCTCACTGAGTTGCTTAGGGCCTCGCTAAGTTACTGAGGCTGGTTTGAATTTGCAATCTCCTGCCTTAGCCTCCTGAGTTGCTGGGATTACAGGCATGTAACACCATGCCTGGCCCAATTTATGAATTTTAAATTATCATAAAAAGAATACTCTTGGTAAGCTATGAATCTTAATAGAGTGAGTAGGGAAAAAAAGCAAACAACTTAGAGTTAGGGAGCAAGGGTGATCCTTAGAATCAACTGAGAGGATGGGGTGCTCTTTCAACACATCAATGCTTGGGCCCCACCACACAGAGACTGAAGATCATTAGATCTGTGTTGAGGCACAAACCCTGTGTTTTGATAATTTTCCAGGTGATTCTTTTTTAAAAAATATTTTTCCACGCTGGGCGCAGTGGCACACGCCTGTAATCCCAGCGACTCGGGAGGCTGAGGCAGGAGGATTTCAAGTTCAAAGCCAGCCTCAGCAACTTAGTGAGGCCCTAAGCAACTCAGTGAGACCCTGTCTCTAAGTAAAATACAAAATAGGGCTGGGAATGTGGCTCAGTGGTTAAGTGCCCCTGAGTTCAATCCCCAGTTCTCCCCCAAAAAAATATTTTTCCTATTTGTTGATGGACCTTTATTTAATTTATTTATTTTTCTGTGGTGCTGAGAATCAAACCCAATGCCTCATACATGCTAAGCACGTACTTTACCACTGAGCCACAAGCAGGCCTTTCCAGGTGATTCTTATGTTCATCTCTAATACAACCATTAGACTAAATGCACTTTTATTCAGATTAGGAGGAAGGCAAGGGAATCACCACCATTACATTCAGCTTTCTTCTCATGGGTTAAGCTCATGTAATGAGAAAAGAAAGAGGGGCTGGAGGTGTAGCTCAGTGGCAGAGTGCTTGCCTAGTATTCAAGAGGCCCTGGGTTTGGTCTCTAGCACTGGAAAAAAAGAAAGAAAAGTATATAATAAATAAAATGACCAGTATCAGTTATTCATGTATACCAAGAAAATCCAAAGGAATTAATTCTGAAGTTATTAAAATCAATAAGAGCTCAATAATGCACAATATGAATTGACTTTTAAAAAGTAGTTCCAGTTAGAAAATGCAAAGGATTATGTTCATCATCCATAGACACAAATTAAAGGTGTATCTTTTCCTTCTTTTTTTTCAGTACTGGGAATTGAACCCAGGACTTCATGCATGGTAGGCAGGCACTGTACCACTGAGGTTTTGTATTATGAAACAGGGTCTCCCTAAATTGTCCAGTGTGGCCTGGAACTTGCCATCCTCCTGCCTCCACTACCTAAGTAGCTGAGATCCCAGGTGTGCGCCACTACACCCAGCTTAACCTTTCCATCTTTTAAAAAAATGCATTTTACAGAGGACTCAGATGAATGGTGAAATATATTATGCTCTTGATAGAACAGCATTGAAAGATACCTATTCTTACCAAATTAATCTAGGCATTTAATCTAATTTTAACCAAATCCAAAATTTTTGACAATTTTATTTAGAAGAATCAGTGTCATATAATTTTCTACTCGTGATCATTAGGTTTATGTTATATAACAGGAAAATTATCAGCTTCAACAAGGTAGTTGTTTCTTAGGTGGGCAGAGGAAAGAAGTCTAGATGTTGGGAGCAGTTTGTCAGTGTCATCAGTGACCCAGGTTACCTGTCATCTTTCTGCTTATTCATCCTTGGAACATCCTTCCACATGTGTGTATATATTTTTGTATGCACAGGAAATCTTTATAACACATTCAGCAAAATTAATGGTTACCACTTACCATTAATTGCAAAGGGATGGAGGAGAAGAGGCAATTTTACATTTCCCATTGTCTGATTCTGTGGTGTATGATGAACTGTGCACTATTTCTTAAGTAGCCATTAATATTTTTTTATTTTTGGGTACCCAGGATTGAACCTTGGGGTGCTTAATCACTGAGCCACATCCCTTGCCCCATTCATTTTTTATTTTGAGACAGGGTCTCACTAAATTGCTGAGGCTGACTTTGAACTTGAAATCCCCCTGCCTCAGCCTCATGAACTGCTGGGATTTACAGGCATGTGCCACTGTGCCCTGCAGCCATTAACATTTTAAAAGAACAAGCCCATTTTAAACATCTAAAATCTGGTATGTGAAAAATTACTGCATTTACATTTTGATTTTATTAAGTTATTCTTATTATAATTACCCACTTTCATTTTGGAAAAAGTGGAAAACTAGGTAAGGAAAAAAATTGTTAATGTCAGCTTTTAATTCTGCCACCAGAGATAACAATTTTAAATTTTTTGGAATATTTTCTTCTTGAAGTTTCTGTGATTGTATAAACGTGCATATTTATAAAAACAAGATTCTTATATATGCTGATTCATGATCTGTTTTCTATTTACTATATCTGAGACATTTTTTTCTGTGACATTAAAGAGTTTTATATTTATTTTAATGGTTGTGTAGTATTCCATTGTGTGGGTATATCAGTTCGTTTCATTGGTTCCCTTTTGAGACATTTAGGGCTTTCTAAACTTTTTAATTATTAGAAAACCGTTTCTCAGTGACCATTTCTAAGTAAAAATGTTTGCACAAAGATCCATGGTGATTTGAATTGCTCTTTATTTTTCACTTTAAAATGTATTTCTTAAATCTGCTTGTAATATGGGTGGCAGACAGAGCCTTTTGAATTCAAATGAGAATCTATATGCAAGTAGTTTGGGGAGAAAGGAATGGGCAAATAGGAAGAAATGCAGAGGGATATTTCTAAATAAATGACTTCCTTATCTTTTAAATATGGCTTTCCTTCCTTTACCAGCCCTTTCTGGATTCTGACAATATATTCATATTAAAAAGGCAAAGGAGGAGTATATGTGCTGTCTAGTCTTTAAAATTATTCAATATAAATTTTTTAAAATGTCAGTCTCCCAACATAAAAAAGTGAGTTCTTTGGCAGCAGGGATCTTGTTTGACCTGTTGACACCTGTGACCCTGGTGCCTAGACTGGTAAGGGACTATGGACAATATTCTGCAAATGGAAAATCATTCCATAAAAACATTAAAATTTTTCTGACAACAAAGGACTTGTTCTTTTAAATGAAACTTTCATCTAAGATTTTTCAAATGTAAACAGAAATGGAATAGTTTGACAACTTTTCCTATCAGCAGTTACCAAACTATTACCGCGGTTGTTTTATCTCGTTTTTTTTTCCTAAAGTATGTTAAAGCAGAATACCAGCTCTCTTGTTCTTACCTCTACATACTTTAGTATGCATCGCTTAAAAATGTAGATATTTCTTACAGAATCAGTATTTCATTATCACATATTGTAAAATGAACAATTCTTTATTAGTATCATCTCATGCCTAGTCCATGTCCACATTTCCCCAACTGTCTTGCAGATGTCTTTTTAGATTTGATTTGCTCAACTCTTGGATCCATTCAAGGTTCATTCACTTGCATTTGACCTGCCTACTAAATCTGTCTTAAAATGGAGCAGTCCCTACCCACTCCCACTTTTCTTCATCTCCTTGAAGAACTCCAATAAGTTATCCTGCCAAAGTCCCACATTCTAGATGTCTGCTTGGTATTTCATGTTATCTTTAACTTGTTTCTCCACCTTTTCCCTCCATATTTTGTGTAAACTATAAGTCGATTCAAAGGCTTAATTTGAGTCAGGTTATATTTTAGGCAAGATGCTTCGTAGGGGCACTGTATAAGGAACCTTACTCTTGACGTTTGAACTTGTGATTAAAAATAAATGAAAGAGGTAGATTCCAATGTGCATTATTTGAAGAGTAAAAATTCTCTGTAGCCCTTTGAAAGTTACTGAAAATGTCGTAAGACTCAAAATTGAGAAGAGCTAGATTCAAATAATTTGTTAATGTTGTACTCCCAACCCCACTCTTGGCTTTCATTCTACTTTAGATAATCTATTTGACGTGTGAATTCCAATATAATCTTTTATCCATTATTGACCACAAGAGGGCATCCAGTGAACATTTTCTAACCATTGTTCCACCGTCATGTTGTGTGTAATTCACCTAAAACTGAGCTCAGATCAGCCCACATTTGTCTGATTATCCAACACTTATATTACTTTTTTTTTTTTTGGTACTGGGGATTGAACCCAGGGGCACTCGACCACTGAGTCACATCCCCAGCCCTATTTTGTGTTTTACTTAGAGACAGGGTCTCACTGAGTTGCTTAGGGCCTCGCTAAGTTGCTGAGGCTGACTTTGAACTCACGATCCTCCTGCCTCAGCCTCCCAAGTCGCTTGGATTACAGGTGTGCGCCACCACGCCCGACTATATTACTATTTTTAATAAAACCTTAAATGAATTTCAGATGGGAGATGTAGCTCAGTGATACAGGGCTTACCTAGCCTACATGAGGGCCTGGGCTCAATCCCCAGAACTGTAAAAAGTAAATAAATAAATGAACATAAATTTCAAATACACAGCATATTTTATTCCAAGTAAAAGAGCATGATACCAAAAAATCCCCTGAAAGATTTGCAGTGAAGAAATCTGGTCTTCACCACCACCTTAAGCAAATGATCAAGCATTAGCATCACGAATAGCAGAACAGTTTGAATTACATGCCTCCTGCAGTATGTGGGTTCACCCCCAGAGTGTCTTGACTGAAAAAAGTTAAACCTAAAGCTAACCAAACCTTTAGACCTTATTCCCATTTTAATATGAAATATAGGGTGAGAGAACCAAGTAAAACAGTATAGATCACAGTGTGGAGAAGTTGGCAAGTGGTCTGGTCTGATCCTATCCAAAAAAGGAAATGTCATGAGACAAAAAGAAGTTGGAGGGACCAGCCTAGATTAAGAGAGACATAACCTAATTCAATGTAAGAAAACTGTTGGGTGATTCATGAAAGTATTCTAGTGCAGGCTAGGACACCAGTGATGAAAAGCATTTGAAGATTTTGAGAAAAATTGTTTCATTAAGTATGAGCAGAAAGTATCATTACATAGAGAATATATTTCTTGAAATGTGACTGCAACTTATGTGTATGAAACGTACTTATAGAATTTGATTATTCCTTATATGTATACCCAAAAGTTGTATTTTTGAGTTGGTCAAACAACTTGCTTTTTATTTATTTATTTTATTATTTTGATTCATTGTACACAAATGGGATACAACTATCATTTCTCTGGTTGGACACAAAGTAGAGTCGTACCCATTTGTGTAATCATACATGTATATAGGGTAATGATGTTTGTCTCATTCTATTATTTTCCTTCACCCCACCCCCTCCCAATCCCTCATTTTCCTCTATATAATCCATCCTGTCTCCATTCTTCCCTTACCTCCCTCCACCCCCGTTATGTGTCATCAGCCACTTATCAGAGAAATCATTCAGCCTTAGGTTTTTTGGGATTGGCTTATTTCACCTAACATGATATTTTCCAACTCCATCCATTTACCTGCAAATACCATAATTTCATTCTTTTTATGGCCAAATAATTTTCCATTGTGTATATATACCACAGTTTCTTTATCTATTCATCAGTTGAAGGGCATCTAGGTTGGTTCCACAATCTAGCTATGGTGAATTGAGCTGCTATACACATTGATGTGGCTACATCACTGTAGTATTCTGATTTTAAGTCCTTTGGGTATAGGCCAAGGAGTGGAAACACCTTGCTTTTAATCTCATCAGCCAGAATGAGGAATTGCGTTATGATAACTGTCATCATAAGCTAGAGGTTTTGAGATGAATTTGTTATGTCAATAACAGTGTACTTTCCTACCTTGCAGATAGAAATAGACCTGTAAATAATGGTGGTGTATTTTTAAGTGTGAATGAGGAAACTTGTACTTTATATGGGCATGAACCTTATCTGCCAAAAATGACATGAGTGTATTCTCATTAACAATGACAAGAATTTTGAGAGTTTTGTCTTTTGTCATTGTAGACTGTATTGTAAAAATCATAGTGGAAATGATGAAAGAGATGAAGAAGATGAGGAACGAGAGAGTAAAAGCCGGGGAAAAGTAGAAATTGATCAGCAACAACTAACTCAGCAGCAACTTAATGGAAACTAGGTATGAATGTTAATTATATGGGATCTGTTGTCAGGATACAATACACACTTGATAAGTAAATACACAAATAATGGTATGCAGTAAGATATTTTAATCCTATTATGTTTAGTTAAGAGCATGTTACTGGAATGCTGAGGATTGTGTAGGCTTGCATAGTTGTTTTGTTTTTTTTTAACTAGCCAATTTTGTAACCATAAAAACAAGCTATCTACTTTATCAATAAATGTAGTTATAATGTCAAATTAGTAAGATATTCTCACTCCTCAATAACATTATGTTGATTGTATTTCCCTCAAACAACGTATTTTACATATTTTTATCATCTTTTAAACAGGTTCATGGGACAGAGTTAGAAAACTGGGAATGAATAAGACATCCATAACTACTATTCTTTTTTCAATGTTTTCTAAAATCAAAAAGGGTTTGTAACTTTTTACTGCCCAACTCTTAGATCCTTCATTGAACTGCCTAAAAACATCTTGTTTGTTTTATGAGCCTTCACTAGACGGCGAGTTTGACATGTTGGTATTACGTAGATGTAGTTTGCAGTTTCTGGGAAGCAATTGAAACACTATTAACCCTGTGTATAGTGTCAACAGTTAAAGCAGACTTTGAAATGAAGTAAGCTATATTTCTGGACTGAACAAAGGTCTACTGTTTAGAGTGTTTAAGTTTGTTTAGTGGATTCATGCTCAAGGGAAACTATAAGCAAATTTTACTTTACAATGCAAACATGCCGCTGATGGCAACACATGGTAATTTGTGGATTTTTTTTTCACACTCAAGTAATGGAGGCTAGAAATGAAGAGAACCTTCTTTTTCTCTTGGCTTTGACAGCACATGCTAAAAATCTCTTCCAAGAAGTGTGCTGAAGCTTTTCATTTGGTTCCTGTTAACGTTGTTCTCACTGACCAGCATGGACTCGGGCAACTGGTGATTATAAGCTATGAGCTCCAGTGCTTATGCCAAAATTCTCTCGACAATACACTTCTTCTCTTTCCATGTCATACAAAGAGCTTCTGGCAAAATGATTGAATCCTTTCACGTTTAATCTAATATTTGGCAACAGCAAATTAAACCTCTTTCAGATTTAAGGGGTTACTACTCGCTAAGGACTTTAGACACCATGTCTGAAACCCATTCCTCCCAAGTGCCCTGTTGTGTGAACACTTCACATATTGGCCCAAAGTATGTAAGGAGGTCTCGTGTGTTATAGGAGTAAAAAACAGTCTTTGCATAAAACAGTATTTATTTTTAATTTTGTGACCACTATTTTAGAAACTTTATTTAATATTTGTAATGTTTTCAGTCATTGCTTTTGTTATCTATTAAATAGGCTTTGGGGCCCTGCTTTTTTTCTGGCAGGGCTCAGTGTTCTTTTATTCATCATCACAAGTGTTGATGAAAGCCTAAGAACCCAGCTTTTTAAAAAGAAAGGATTTTTACACTGGCATTTCTAGCTAGTGATATTTTCTTCCACTTCTCTGCTGAAGCACATTTATATATTTCTTTATGGCAAAACCAAAAAAAAACCCTTTAGTTGTGGTCTGCCTGATGTAAATTACCATAGCACCTCAATACCAAGGGTAGGGATTCTGAATTCTGAATTATTAGCTAACTTATCACAATAAAGCAGATTTGCAAATAAATAATATGCTAACATGACTGTACATTGAGATATTCTGCAGCTGATAGATCAGCATTTTAAAAATGTAACAGGTGGAAAATTACACTGTGCTTAATGACTGAATTTTTTAAACTGCTAGTCCCTTAAGATCATGTTTGTCAAGTGTGTATTTACACATTTACTTAAATCAAGGGACTCTACGCGTGCTTTATTTTAACCATCTTTGTTATTTTTAGAAGGAAACTAGCTTTAGTAGTGGATTGCCCTACATGTTTTCTCCTTTTGCTCTTAATCTGCCATCATGTGTATGTGATTAATTTTCAAAGTTCATCATGACTTGAAGTGCAAGGACAGATCTAAATGTTTGTTTACCAAGCTATGTGACTTTTCCCAAAGGATCTGTACTTTATTTCCTTACAACGGCTTGAAAACCATTATTTTTTAAATCTTTAAATCACTGTGTCTAGATCATTTTTACATTGTGTGCCATAGAACTTACCCATGGAGAAACAGAGCTCCTTCATTTTTGGACAACTACTGTAATGATTTTTTTTTTTAGGAAAAATGGAAGGTGCCAGGGGTAATCATGGCCAGTCAATAATTATATAAAGGACTTCAAATACTATAGCTGTCAGTTGATGGATTTGTTATGTAGTAAAATGTACGACTTTGTATGGGTTTCTTCAGCCCTTTCTCTGCCACTAGCAACCAGAATAGCACTTTACCTTTTGGTTGGCTAGATAAGTGGCTGACTACCTGTTTTTCTCACTGTGGTGTGATTGGCTAAATAATCTTTCATTAAAAATTGAAATGTAAATTGCAGTCACATGAAAAATCACCTTGGGTTGTAAACCTCCAATATTTTGATTCTCTTTCCATGTTTTCATCACATGCTGAGTAAAAGTGCCTTACAATGTAAAAATTGTACAGTACTTATGTTCCCAAGTAGCATCATCATCTTCTGGGTAGTAATTCCATTGTGGTATTAATATTTAGATAAATGGACCTCAGCAGTGTATTTACTGTACATCTCTTAAGTCCTTAACTGTAGTTTTAATAAGCATGACATTATTTGATAAGTATATGACATTTACATCATTTCCAAAAATACTGCCATTACTGTCTTTTATGCATATTTTAGCCTGAAATTTTGAAGCATCTTTTTCTTTTTTTCCTTTTTTCTTTCTTTCTTTCGTTTTGTTTTGTTTTGTTTTATTTTTGTTATTGATATTAAACAGTGTAATCTTTGCAAGCGTATATTGAAGATTATTCTGGAGCATTTATTGCCTTACCAGAAATGTTAGTAAGAAATGTTCTTTAGAGTAGAAAGATAGACTTGAGTTTCTATACTTTAATAAGAGCTCTTTGTTCCTGGGGGGAGGTGGGTGGGGGGGCAAATTTTACTTTCATCTCAATTTATTAAAAACCCACAACTGAAGTAAATTTTATTTCAAGGATCAACAGTTTTAGACTTTCAGATAGTAAATGCTCAGAAGTACATGCTACTCAAGATATTAAGAGAATAACAAGATCTGTAGATCTACTATTGAATCAGAATCTATGTACTTGAACAAATGTGTGAATCACAAATGTCTCAAAGCAAAAGAAAAAGTGTTCTAGAGTGTTGTTGCTTTTTTAAAAAGCACTAAAGTTAGACCAAGGTATAGTTTTGTTCTGACAGACATTTAGGTTAATTGTAAAGATAAGGAATGCATCATGGGTCAAAAATCAAACATTCCTCTCATGTTATGTATATTTTGTTCCTGTTATATTGGCTTTATTTTCAAAATTGTAGTTTGTAGTATTAGTTTCCTTTTATTGGTATTCTTGCATATACTATTCATTCAATAAATGAGTTATGACTTTCATATTTGTATGTCTTTTTTGTGAAAGTGTATAATGATATTTATTTGATAACAGCCAATACTGTGTTCCTTTTAGTCTTGCTTTATTTCAATGTGAAATGCCAGAGGGTCTGGGGATGTAGCTCAGAGACCCTTGGTTCAAACCTCTGTACCACAAAAGAAAGAGAACACCTACCTCAAAAAACAGTTGGGGGGACTGGGCTTATGGCTCAGTGGTAGAGCACTTGTCTAGCATGTGTGAGGCACTGGGTTCAATTCTCAGCACTGCATACAAATAAATGAATAAAACAAAGATATTGTGTCCACCTACAACTAAAAAATATTTTTAAAACAACAGTTTGGGGGGGAAATATAGGAAGAAAAAAGTGAATTCCAATTCATTTCAAACTTTCACAATATAAAGGTTTTTTTTCATGGGGAGAAAACACGATCTTTTAAGTACAATACAATTACATTACATCTTGGTTCTTCTAGTACATGATTCAGATACTTATAGGTCCTCTGGAACCTAGTTAGAGGATGATTTTAAAAATAAACACACCAAAACTCCTAGTACAATTTATCCAACAGGTTGCAGGGGTAAAAGATTAATATCCTTGTCATAAAGGGATTCTACCTCATAGGCTTACATTTACTCCCATTAACATGGGCAGCTTGCTGCTGGTACAGTGCCCCTGTATTGAGATTGGTCATGTCAAAGTAGAAATCAAAGTTTTAATTAGTGGAATATGCTCATTCCATACACAATTCCTAACCTGCATTCTTACATAGCAGAGGGAAAATATCAAGTAACAGGTTCTGATTAATGCTGGAACATAGAATGGCATGCTTTTCTGCAAATGCTACCTAATAGCACCTGGCACATGCATGTGTATGTACATTCAAAATCATTTTTAAGTCACGTTTTAATTACCATAATAAAAATACGGAGATGGGGAGTTATGTGGTTTTCTTCAGTTAATTGAAACTATTGACAGCTTGTTTATTTTTTTGTTTTTCCAGTTGCAGTTCCTAGCAATTGCCAAGGTCATTCCAAACTTAAACCTGGCAGAACTTCCAAGGAAAATTCTGTGGCCAGCAAATGGCCAGTCCACTTTGTTGTTGTTGTTGTTGTTTTTGTAAAGGCAAAAGAAGCCTTTATTTTAGCTGGCCAGCGACAACCACCCTTACACCTAAAAGCAGTGTGCCGGGGGATCACTTGCCCCCAGTCCACTTTTTTAAGAGAAAAAAAGTCCCTACAGTCCCTCTTATATTAATGTATTAGAGTCTTCCATAATGGAGACAAACAAAGTATTGCTTTGTATGTCAACTAATGTTATATAACTTAGCCTTGTTCGGATAATGAAGTTTTCGACATTGAGAATGTAAGACAAAAATGTATTCTTGATTTTTATTCAGAAGATGAAAATGATAAAGTATCAATGACTGTGAAAGTTATTGATGACGTTTGGAAATGAGACATGTTCTGCATGTGGGCAATGCTAAAGTCAGTCAACCAGACCTAGGTCCTTGTCAAAAGGCAGCTGATCCTCAAACTTCTAGATTGTGCCTTTGCCCATATCTCTCCTATGACTGGGTTTTTATGATGGTGTTGAGGAGACAGGGAAAATAAAAGGCAGCTGGGCAAAGAGCTAACAAGGTCTACTATGTGAATGAAAATATTCTACTAAAGGGATATACATGGAAACAAAAATGTTGTTTGAGGGAGTAACCATTTAAATGGAACCACAAAGATTAGATATTTAAGAGTGTTATGAGTGATAAAACAATGCTGGGCGCGGTGGCACACACCTGTAATCCCAGCACTTGGGAGGCTGAGGCAGGAGGATTGCGAGTTCAAAGCCAGCCTCAGCAACTTAGCGAGGCCCTAAGCAACTCAGTGAGACCCTGTCTCTAAAGAAAATACAAAATAGGGCTGGGGATGTGGCTCAGTGGTCAAGCGCCCCTGAGTTCAATCCCCAGCACCCCCCCAAAAAAAAAAAGTGATGAAACAGAAATAGACTGTGCTATAATATGGATGCTGGATATAGAGCTTTTGTCTTTCAATTTTATAAAGTGATTTGTACATAAGGGGAAGATGTTTCAGAGTATTTTTTAACATCAGAACCATACACAGGATTTTATTTATAAAAGTAGTATATAGCCATAAAATGGGATGAATTACTGATGAATACCACAATGTGAATGAACCTTGAAGAAATGCTAAGATGCCAGACACAAAAGATCACATAATGATATTCCATTTATGTGAAATTGCCAAAGAAACAAATCCATGGAGACAGAAGGCAGATTAGTGGTTGCCTGGGGCAACAGAGACGGGGGGGCGGGGGGGCGGAATGAAGAGTAATTGCTAACAGGTATAGGGTTTCTTTGAGAATGATAAACTATCTGGAATTAGTTGTGGATGATCACCCAACTTTGAGAGGATACTAAAATCCATGAATTTCACGCTTTTAAGAGGTGCATTTTATCTTGTATGAATTTTACCTCAATTCTTTTAAAAATACTAATATATGGACATTGCACAAAATTTAAAATACACAAAGGTATATAAAGCAAAATGTGAAAATGCTCATACTCTCCCCCCTTTTCCACAAGCCTACTCCCCAGGAGTATTGTACATGTATCCTACATGCTTCTGTACATTTATAACAGTTTTCTTCAACATTAATAGGATCATGCTATTAATGTTACCATGCTATTAAGTTCTGTTCCTTGTCTTTTTCACTTGAACACATTACAGTTGGCCAGTACATCTAGATTTCTCACATTCTTTTAAGCAGCTCTATGGTGTTTCAGCATATGCTTGTCTAGTCTCACATACGTCCCTATGTTCTTATGCAAGTAATTTCTTAGGCTAAATTTCCAGAAGTGGAGCTGCTAAATCAAGTGTATTACAGTTAAAGTTAAAACAGTTAAAGTTTTGATAAGAATTGCCATCCACAAAATTTGTACCAAGTCTATCCACAGGGATTAAGCTTGTCTGCTCCTCCACCTCAGAAGAGTGCTTCTTAGTGAAAAGAGGTATGAACCCTTTTTTTAACATACACACTCCATGGGATTTTGATTTTTTTTTTTTTGAACCAGGGATTGAACTCAGGGACACTCGGCCACTGAGCCACATCCCCAGCCCTATTTTGTATTTTCTTTAGAGACAGGGTCTCACTGAGTTGCTTAGGGCCTCGCTGAGTTGCTGAGGCTGGCTTTGAACTCGCGATCCTCCTGACTCAGCCTCCCAAGTCGCTTGGATTACAGGCGTGCGCCACCACGCCCGGCGGATTTTGATTTTGTGAAACTCATATAGACCTTATCTCAAAGTGATATGTGAGCTGTATTTGGAAAACCATGCACTATCTTTCCTCTGTTAAAAAAAAAAAAAAGTTCACTCAAAAGATTTGGTTTTGGGGCTAGGGTTGTGGCTCAGTGGTAGAGCGCTTGCCTAGCATGCGTGAAGAATTGGATTCTACTCTCAGCATCACATAGAAATAAATGAATAAAATAAAGGTCCATCAACATCTAAAAAATTATTAAAAAATTAAAACATTTCTTAGAAGTTTACAAAATTTTTTTGAAAAGATTTGGTTTCATATGTATGATAAACAGTAGTCATTGGGCAATCATTTCCTTTCCTCTCGATTTCTGGAAAGTAAGAGATTGCTCATCACTGTCCACTGATGCCAGGTGAACCTGCTTCTCTGTGTCCAGGGCCAGCTATGGCTCAGTTCAGTACACCTAAAGGGGTCATGTACTGTTTTGTTGCAGAACTTATATGATCTTTATCTGTCATGTAATGGCTCTTAGCCCCACAGTTATGACCTTGTCTAACAACTGTTCAATTTTGGGAAACAAGAAACAAATCATTTGAACTTTTTGCTTTTCAACTACTTGTTTTGGCCTTGCATGAATCAAGTCTAAAACTAACCTGAAAAATTGATTTGATGATTTTGGCTCATTTGCTAGGAAATGGTTTTTTTTTTCAGGTTAAATTTTCAAACAACAGTTGCCAGCATGTCTGAAAAGAAATCACTGGTAAAAATAACATGGATACTCAATTGGCTGGTCAGTCAGCCTGGAAGTTTCTAAAAAAAGAATAAATTGAATGTAGTCAAGGATGAATCATGTCACATGAAAATTGTTTTTTCCTAATTCTCAACATCACATTTATGCTAATATTTGTAATATTAGTGAAACTATTTTGAAAAAAACAAATCAGATGTAAAACACTACAAAATAATTTGTAATGTTTTGCCAGTTACCCAACCTTTGATCATGTTTTGTTCCACTGATTCTTCATAGGTTTAATAAATAATTAAGTCTTTAAGGAGGAGCAACAAAGTAGGGTGACTTCATTAGAAAGCTCTTTTTGTAACTTGGAACTGCAGTAGTCATGTGAACTGCTATCATTTTCATTTCAGGAGTTAGCTAGACAATTTAACACAAAGGCTTATTTTCAAGTGTTCCTGATCCTTAAGCCCAATAGGCTTATGTTCTATATTTAGGATTGATTTAGTATTACCAGGAAGTAATAATTCTTTGGACTCCAGTCTCATATGTTCTTGATTAGAGAGCAAACACAAAAGATAAGTGGTTTCTGAAAAGTTTACAGATCAGAGAGCTGGAATTTTGGCATTATCCTCAAATACAACATTCTTTCTGGACATCCCTTGGAAGAGTGGCTCTTAAGCATGTCAGCCTATCCCATGTACCCCAGTGGCTTAGGGCAGCTAGCCAGTGTGCTGGGGTTGCAAGGGGAGATCATTAAAGGAAAAACATGTTGCTTAGGAAGAAGGCTCAACAGATTTTTTCTCCATTGGGAAGAGGCAGGGTAGAAGACAAAGGCCTTAGGGACTTTTACTATGGTCTTTGGAACACCTTTAATAGCTGGGGTCACTCTATTCTATGAACTTGGAAATATAGCCAATAGTTTATAGGTCACTTCCTAGAAAGATCAATATAAAACTTGAAGCAATCACATCTTTATTCATTTTTTTCTTTGATGCCCTCCTAGAAACTCTTACCTCAATTTCTACCCCTTGAAGACCACTCCTTGTGGTACACACCTGTAATGCCAGCGGCTGAGGAGACTGAGGGAGGAGAATGGAAAGTTCAAAGCCAGCCTCAGCAAAAGTGAGGTGCTAAGCAACTCAGTGAGACCCTGTCTCTTAAAATACAAAACAGGGCTGGGATGTGGCTCAGTGGTGGAGTACAATCCCCACCTCCCAACCCCCTATAAAAAAGACCACTAATTTTTCTGACTCTTTTCCCTACCCCTAATCTAAGTGTTCATTGGTTGTATTAGTCAATCTTTATCACTATGACACAATACCAAACATAATTACATCTGTTATAAAGAGAGAAGGTAACCAAGCATGGTGATGCATGCCTGTATTCCCAGATACTCAGGAAACTGAGGTGGAAGGATCACTTGAGTTCAGCCTGGGCAACATTATAAGACTCTACCTCAAACAAAAGTTTATTTTGGCTCACAGTTCAGAGGATCAAGCCTAAGATCAAGTGGCATATTGCTTTAGGCATCTAATGAAGCAGCAAACCACAGTGGGAATACCTGGTAGAGCAAAATTGCCCAGCCAATCAGCCAGAAAGCAGAGAGGAAGAGACCAGGATTCCACAATCCCCTGCAAGGACATACCCCCAGCGACTTAATTCCTCCAAGTAGACCCCACTTCCCAATAGTAGCACCGTGGAGACTGAGCTTTAACATGTGGACCCTTGGGGGAATAACAAGCCATAGCATTGGTATTCTGATCTTTGCCATATTATTCTCACCCATCACCATGATCCAAGTGTCCCACATGGATATTCTTCACTTACTGAAGCTCCAAAGCTAAGTCTCAACATCTTTAGGACATTTCTGTCTGATCCACTGGCTACCTAAGCATGAGTCCCAAACTAAATTTTCCTGATCTGAGTTTTAGCTATTCAGTAGTGACACTGTGGGTCAATAAGGTTACAATTGGTCTATTTTGATCTCCACATCCACTTGCATGAGGTTTCTCAAATTCTACAGCTGATAAGCTAGAGTAGATTCTACTTTCTTATTTTAACCTTTGGCCTAGCTTCCTAATTTCTGCTCTGTGCCCATGTACATCAAAATTTAGTCACTTTTTTTTTGTTTGCTTTACTGGGCAGTTCTTGGCCTCCCTTCTTTATCTATTCAGTGTGGATGTAATGGTAAATCACCTCCATTACTTTTCTGCCAGTTGTTTTTGGCAGTACTAGGGATTAAACCCAGGGACACAACCACTGAGCTATGTCCCCAGTCCTTTTTATTTTTATTTTGATACAGGGTTTCACTAAGTTGCCCAGGATGGCCTTAATCTTGCAATCCTGCCTCAGCTTCCTGAGTAGCTGGGATTACAGGTGGGAGCCACCCCACCTGGCTCTCCAGTACCTCTTTGTGGGGGTCCTCTCTGCCATGTCCCGCATGGAAGAGAAAAGGGTTAACTGCCAGAGGATGATGTTGCCGGTTTTCACTCAATTACCCAAAACACTTATCTACTCAATAAACACACAAAAGCCAATACTCCTTTTAAATGAGAGAGGCCATGACGGATCTGACCATACCAGCTCTGACCTCTTACAACACAACTCGCCCAACTCTCTTATTTATAGACACACAGGTAAAGGCGACAAAGACCAGGAGGAGCTTCCTCTGTGATGGACAGGACAGAGTGGAGTTAAGGCAGCCATTCTCTTAAGGGGATAATTCCAGAAGGAGGGAACTACTCTCACACAGTGCAACATGCCTTCCGGCAGTTTCTAGAAGCTAGACCTCTGTGTCCCATTGCTCAACCTAGTCTGATTCTGCTAAATAAGAATGAGTTCCCACACCTCTTGACACTACTGGCCTCAACTTCTCCTTTTTCTCAATTTTCTTTTCCCCTTTTATACCACCACCCCTATCCCTAGAGTTCAGCTTACCTTTTCATCTGTGAAGGATGACTTGCTAGGGAAACTCAAAATAATGCAGACTAATGTCCCAAGTATTTGGTGTTTAGTCTTAGGGTCTCCACATCAGTCTTTAGTCCTTTACTTACTTGCCTTACCCACTGTACTTAAAAACTATTACAAACGTGAGTATGTAGATTCTAGATTTGGTGGCTGGGGCTCAAATTCCACGTACTTTTATTGATTTATTGAACCTCTCTACCTTCATTATCTTGTTTATAAAATGCAGATAAAAGCTGGGCATGGTGGTGCACACCTGTAATCCCAGCGACTTAGGAGGCTGAGGCAGGGGGATTGCGGGTTCAAAGTCAGCCTCAGCACCAGCAAGGCGCTAAGCAACTCAGTGAGACCCTGTCTCTAAATAAAATACAAAAAATAGGGCTGGGGATGTGGCTCAGTGGCTGAGTGCCCCTGAGTTCAATCCCCAGTTCCAAAAATAATAAAATAAAATAAGTAAAATAAAAGATAAAATAAAATAAAATGCAGATAAAAATAGGACTTCACGGAAGCCATCCTGGGCAAATTTGCAAGACTCCTCAAAAAAAGGGATGGGGGTATAACTCAGCGGTAGAGCATTTGCCTAGCGTGTTCGAGACCATGGGTTCAATCCCCAGTACCATAAAAACAAACAAACAAAATGACTTTACTCAGACTTGTGAGGATTCCAGGAAAAAAACAGACTCAGAACTCTCCCATCCCCTAATAAACTGTCCCTTGTACCTGTGTCCCGAGTTCCAGATTTTACCCATTTCTCTCATTTTCTTGAAAGCCCTGTCCACATTTGACATCTCCACTTTCATTTTTTTTATTGCTGGTTCCTCAACTTTCTGTTCTTATTTTTATCCAGCCACCTCCACTTCTCAACTACACTAAAACTGCTCCAATAAAATTTGCCATGAAGGTTACAAAACCCAACAAGTCTCTGTTTTGGACTCTGTTTGATGTCCCTGACAGTACAAGTGTCGTCACTTGGTCCTCTGCTAATCTGCTTTCACAAGTAACCCAAGAATAGAAGAAACACATCAGATGATAGAACCAAGATTGACACGTCCCTCTTTCATATGGGACTTTTTAAAAAATATATTTTTATTGGTTGTTGATGAACCTTTATTTATTTATTTGCATGCAGTGCTGAGAATTGAACCCAGTGCCTCACACATGCTAGGCTCTACCACTGAGACACAATCCCAGCCCCTCAGATGTGGCTTTACATGGACTATCTATCCATACCCTTAACCTCTAGCAGAGATTTAATAGGAATCTACCCACAATCTGATACGTTCTTGGTAAAAGAAAGACCTCCCAGCTGTAAGAAGAGGGTGAGCTGTAGGTGTCCAGGTGCTAAAAGGTGGAAGAAAATAGAGAAATGGGAAGTGGATGCCAGTTATGTAAAGAAGTAATGGAGCTGATTAACCAACTCGTTTATGAAAAATACCATGTGGTAAAGACTACGCAAAGCTTGAAGCACATGTGAAAGCAGAATGTATTTTCGTACATGTACGCATTCTTGCCTAGTCAAAAAAAGATAAAAATCATACCTACTTATAAAACCTATGAAAATCGCCGAATAAACAGTAGTGAGACCAAAAGCTGGGGAGTTATATTCAACTTTCCAAGCCCCACTATCTTTATACTCCAGGACCCCCTTCTGCCACATCCCTGAATGACATCTGCCTTCTACTCAAACACTTCTAGGTACAGAGAACTCAACCCACTTTAGGACTGGCCAGTTCTAGCGTTCAAAAATGTCCTCCTTGGGTCATAAGTTTGAGGCCGGCCTCAGCAATTTAGCAAGGCCTTAAGCAACTTGGTAAGACCCCATCTCAAAATTAACAGAAAGGTCTGGCGATGTGGCTCAGTGGTAAAAGCTCCCCTGGATTCAATCTTTAGTACCAAAAAATAAAAAATGTCCTCCTTGTTTGTTCTCCTGGTTCTGCCCTCAAGGAAGGGAACACATGAGCAATGTATGGTAGGGAAAAGGACTTTATGGTCTGAAAACATGGGTTTGAATTTTATTGTTTGCACTCATAACTAGTAACTCTTGGCAAGGCATCTTTCTTTCCGCCTTAGCCCCCAGCAATATCCTGTAAACCACCAGGTTGTCTTAACCTAATACAGAAGATAAAGTGATTATAAGTGAAATTAGCTGTTCATGGCAGATAACAGTGTTTTTTATTCTTTTTTAACAAAAACATTTAAGTTGTTAAAAAAAATTTTTTTTTAACAAAAACATCCCATAATCCTACTACCATAGGTAACTATTGTACATTTTGTAGAATATTTCTGACATTTCTCCACCTACATATAACTATATGTAATATTTTTAAAAAATGGACTCTTATAAAGACTAATCTGTTTTTCACATAAAATTTACTATAAATTTAACCATAAACATTTAACTGTAGGGCTGGTTATATAGCTCAGTTGGTTGAGTGCCTGCCTCGCAAGCACAAGGCCCTGGGTTCAATCGCCAGCATCACCAAAAAAAAATAATAATAATAA
>JAJEJO010053630.1:342653-393249 GCA_020662805.1 Glaucomys volans
TCCTAGTCAATATGGTCTTAACCAAGAGCAATCTAACTTATTTTTTTGGTACTGGGGATTGAACCCAGGGGCACTCTACCACTGAGCCACATCCCCAGTCCTATTTTGTATTTTATTTAGAGACAGGGTCTCACTGAGTTGCTTAGGGCCTCGCTAAGTTGCTGAGGCTGGCTTTGAACTCGTGATCCTCCTGCCTCAGCCTCCCAGGTGCTGGGATTACAGGCGTGCGCCACCACGCCCGGCAACTCTGTCATTTTTATTGGATGAATAATAGTCCATTTTGTGGATGTATCAAACTTTATTTAATCATTTCCTATCATTGGACAGTTAGTGTCCAGGTTTTATGTTGTTATCTTGCTGTTGGAAGTAATGTGATCTAATCATAAAGAAACAGCAGAGACCCCCAAATTGAAGGATAGTCTTCAGAATGACTGGTCCAAACTCCTCAGAGAAAGAAAAAAAAAAGAGTTGAACAATAAAGAAAGACTGAGGAACTGTTTCAGATTAAAGGTGACTAAAGAGACATAACAAATAAAAAGTAATAATCCTAAATTGGATCCTGATTCAGGAAATCAATTTCTTTTTTCTTTGAAGGATGTTCTGGGGACTATTGGCTAAATGTAAATGTAAACTGAATATTAGGTAATATTGTGTCAGTGTTAGTTTCCTGATTGGAGTCACTGTCCTGTAGTTACAGAAGGGAATCTCCTTGGACTGAGGGTGTAGTTCACTGAGAGAGCACTGGCCTAGCATGTACAAGGCCCTGGGTTCTATCCCCAGCACTACAAAGAAAAAAACAAATTATGTCCTTGTTCTTAGAAAATGCATACTAAAGTGTTTAACAACAAAGGGATGACCAGGTATGGTGGCCCATGCCTATAATCCCAGAGGCTTGGGAGGCTGAGGCAGGAAGATCAAGAATTCAATGCTGGCCTCAGTAACTGAGCGAGGCCCTAAGCAATTTAGCAAGACCCTACTTCTAAATAAAATATGAAAAAAGGGCTGGAGATGTGGCACAGTGGTCCCTGGATCCAATCCCTGGTACCAAAAAAAAAAAAAAAAAAAAAGAAAAAAGGGATGTTTTTTTTCTGTTGCAACTTTTCTGTTATTTTTTTAAAGTTAAAAATACCAGCAAAAACAGCAGCTCTTCCCCAGGTCGTCTGAAGAAGGTTCAAATCTAGGGTCAGCAGACTTAAGGAACAGGAGTAATCCTTGGGTGGCCATCAGGATATTTAAAGAACCACATCTGGAGGTAAGGGTATAAGCTACTATTTTGGGATCAGACAAGTTAGAAAGAACTCTCTCCCTCTTCAGTTCTCAGGGTCATTCTCTACCTTTTCCAAAGGAACAGGCCCAGAATAGAGGAAACTGACTTTCTGAGCTACTTTACTCCTCAGCTGCCTCTGTTTTGCTTTGTATCTTATGTCTACATCATAGGTTCCTTTTTCATTTTGCTGAAATAACATTTCTCTTTTCTTCTTCTTCTTCTTTTTTTTTTTTTTTGGCAGTGCTGGAGATTGAACCCAGGGTCTTGTGCTTGTGAGGCAAGCACTCTACCAACTGAGCTATATCTCCAGCTCTTCTTTATTTTTAATAAGAGGGGTCTTTGCTATGTTGTCCAGGCTGGCGGGCCCTGAAGTCCTGGGCTCAAGTGATCCTCCCACCTCAGCCTCCCAAGTAGCTGAGACTATGGGTGTGTGCACTGCACTGGCTCAACACTTTTTTCCCCTTATAAGACATACACGTGAATAATAAATGTCTAAAAATAATGCTGAGCTGGCCATTATCGTACTTAAAGCTTTTGCTTCTTGTTTACTTCCTTGAGATAAATTTCTAGAACAGAAATTCCTATGTCAGAGTTTTGCACACATTTTTAAAAAGCCCACTGATTCATGTTGCTAAATGCTCTGTAGACAAAGATTCAATTATCAGTTAATTTCCCATCCTGTTTCAGATGTACCCTGCTTATCCCTCCCTACACACCATGGTTTACTATGAGGCAATCCCCAGAGATATCATTCATCCTTTATCTCTAAAATACAAACACTTTAAAAAATACAATCACAATACTATTATTGAGCCCTCTCATTTTTAACAATAATCCCTGATTGTTTTAAAACATCCAGTGTTTAAATTTCTGCAATGATAAATGCTATTAATTGCTTGCTATTAACTAAATTTGTGCAGATGGGAGAGCATAAATACATATCTGTGAGGCCTTGTTGAAAATCATCTTGAGGTCAAAGCACTTTATATAGAATTACTATCTATATATTATATGCTGCATATATTTTAGACAATTCTAATAGACTGTCTAAAATCAAATATGCTGATTAATCTGGGTGTTTTAGAGAGTTTTTTGTTGTTTTCATTTATTTCTGGTCCTGGGGATTGAACCCAGGAGCACTCCACCACTAAGCCACATCCCCAGCCCTATTTTGTATTTTATTTAGAGACAGGGTCTCACTGAGTTGCTTAGGGCCTCGCTAAGTTGCTGAGGCTGGCTTTGAACTCGAGATCCTCCAAGACAGGTTCTTGCTAGGTTGTTTAGGGCCTTGCTGAGTTGCTGAGGCTGGCCTAGAATTTGTGATCCTCCTGCCTCAACCTTTCAAGTCACTGCGATTAGAGGTATGTGCCACCAGGCCCAGCTCATCAATGTAGGTTTTTAAAAATTTAATCATTCCCCAAACACTTAAGAATATTGAAAAATGCAATCAAAATAATGGAAATAAAATATATTTACTAAATTATTATTAGAAAAATGATCAGATATTATGCTTTTAAAAGTCCACAAACAGCTGGGTGAGGTGGTGCACGCTTGTAATCCCAGCACTTGGGAGGCTGAGGCAGGAGGATCACAAGTTCAAAGCCAGCCTCAGCAGCTTAGTGAGGCCCTGAGCAACTCAGTGAGACCCTGTCTCTAAATAAAATACAAAATAGGGCTGGGGATGTGGCTTAGTGGTGGAGTGCCCCTGGGTTCAATCCCCAGTACAAAAAATAAATAAATAAATAAATAAATGTCCACACACAGGGCTGCTGGGGCAGCTCAGTGTTAGCGCACTTACCTAGCATGCATAAGAACCTGGGTTCCTACCTCAGCACTGCACAAGCGCCCATGCACGCGCGTGCACACACACATATGCAAGCATGCAAAATAGAAGTAGAAACATTCCCGTATCATGTTTTCTGAGTTTTATCTGTATTTAGCTAAACAAGTTATTCAGCAACTTGAAAAGGGGTTAGGCCGAATGTTCACCCGTTGCCTAATCAGTTGCATTTTTTGTTTCTGTTTTTGGTGCTGGGAATTGAACCCAGGGCCTCAAGTATGCTAAGGGCATACACTGCCACTGAACTACATCCCTAGCCCTAGTCAATTGTTTTTTAAATTTCTATCAGATGGTGGAAATTAGACATAATCACAATAACACACAGTCATCCTTAGCATTGTTTATATTCATGCTGATGTTATTCCTCTAAACTAGCTTCTTACATTAGGAAGGCATTTCCAAATACAATGCCATAACTCCCTTGCAGTGGTATCTCTTTCATGTAGCCTATGGACCTGAGGGTACTAAATGCTGTCAGTGTCCTGCTCAGGTCTTTGAACCCGCTAGTGTCCCTGGCCCACATTTGCTTTAAGTGCAGTTTACCCTTTGACTTTCTCTGGTATTCCCACTTGCCTGATGGCTATGCTCTTCCTCTTCCTTTGTTTCCCCTCTTCATGGTGAGGCAATGATTCTAGGCTACAAAATTCCCAGTCCCTGCCTAAAGGCAGGACTACTGTAGATTGTCCCCCTGTGGATCAGGCCAAGACTAAACTTTACCTGAAGCCATAACCTTGCTCAGCTCTCTGCACTTCCCTATCCTTCTCCCTTAGAAGTTTTCTTTAGGAGCACCCCCTCCACAAAATAAACATACTGACCAAGGAATAAATCATACTTCTGGTTTAGAAGTTTTAAGTTTAGGCTGGAGGTCCATTGGTAATGAATTTTTGAGAGAATATTGTTATCACAATGGCATCGAGAGGTTGTGGGCTCAGTGACAGAACACTTGCTGAGCATGAAGTGAGGCCCTGAGTTCCATCCCCAGCACTGTAAAAAATAAGCAAACAAACAAATAAATAGCTATAATAGCTTTGACATGTAATGTTAAACCCAGGATTGGAAGTGGAGGAAAAAAAAATGGGGCTTTGTCTTTGACTGTTGGAAAATAGAGCTTAAAAAATAATTCCCATAAGATTCTCAGACAAATCACCACACGTAGATTTCCTCCTATCAGTTTTTCTCAGTCGTGTTTTGTTTTCCTTGTGTAATAGCAGTCTGTCTTCACAAGCCATCTGCCTCTGGGCTAAAACAGTCCTGGAAATCCCTAGTCTTCGGTGCACTCAGAAACAGTCTGAAGCAGTCTGTCAGTTTTAAGCACCTGACAACAGGATCAACTTACACCGAGAAGCCTGATTCTAGTATAGCCCTTCCTTCTGAGGCTCTCAGATTGTCCTTTGTCATTCCTTCCAGAAGACTCATTTTCTAACCCAGAGCTGTACAGAACTTTATACAATGATGGAACTATTCCATTTGCCACTGTCCCATACAGTAGCCACTAGCTACAAGTGGCTATTGAATATTTGAAATGTCGTAGTAGAACCGAGGTACCAAATTTTAAATTTTATTTAATTTTAATTTATTCACACTTAGATTTAAATAGCCACCTATGTAGTTAATGGCTACTATCTTGGACAGCACAACTCCGTCTAATTTGTAGCAGGGACCTTCAGGCAATTTTTTTTTTTTTGGAACCAGGGATTGAACTCAGGGACACTCGGCCACTGAACCACATCCTCAGCCCTATTTTGTATTTTATTTAGAGACAGGGTCTCACTGAGTTGCTTAGGGCCTCGCTAAGTTGCTGAGGCTGGCTTTGAACTTGCGATCCTCCTGACTCAGCCTCCTAAATCGCTTGGATTACAGGCATGCGCCACCATGCCCAGCTTACCTTCAGGCAATTTTAAAGGGAAAGCAGAGGCCACCTATAGAAAGACCAAATGGTTCTGGCTCATTTATTATAATAACCAAAAGCATCAGAATGAAGGAAAGTAGAATACCCTATTAGGAAATAGTACAAGAGTTAATGGATCTGCCTGTAACTATTTAGTGTGTGATTACCCTGAGGGCTAGAACATATTATCAACAGAGAAGGCATCGTAAATCTCCTGGGTGTTAAAATCCGTCATGTACAGTGTATGCTATAAGTGCTTGTCAAACAATAGAGGTATTGTAAACACAGCAATAAAATCTTCCTTACAAATCATTTTGTTAACTGTTACCTTGTTAACCCTTACATGACCATGAATTTGTCACTGCCCTGCTTGAAAAGATAAAATTCATTACAATAGCAGTTTAAATATAAAACTATAAAAAACTAACCGGTAGTCAGGCACTATGGGGCACACCTGTAGTCCCAGAGGCTCAGGAGGCTGAGACAGGAGGATTGCAAGGTCAAGGTCAGCTTCAACAACTTAGGCCTGAAGCAATGTAGACCCTGTCTCAAAAATTAAGATGTACTGAGGCACAATTCACAATAGCCAAACTATGGAACCAGTCTAGGTGTCCATGAACAGATGAATGGATAAAGAAAATGTGGCCTATATACACAAGGGAGTTTTATTCAGCCATAGAGAAGAATGAAATTATGTCATTTGTAGGAAAATGGATGGAACTTGAGACCATTATGTGAAATGAAGGAAACCAAAGTCAGAAGGTCAAGGGTTCTGTTTTCCCTCATATGTGGAGGCTAAAGAGGAAAAAGGAAAATAAAGGTGGCAGGGTGGGGATCTCATGAAAATCAAAGGGAGATCAATAGAGGAAAGGGACCAGAGGGTGGGAAGAGGGAGGAAGAGGGGGACGTGCTGAGGAGGGATACTGGCCAAATTATATTGTTATACCTGGTGCATGTCCGAATACATAACAACAAATCCCACCATTATGTACAACTATAATGCACTCATTAAAAATGTGGAAAAAAGTTATAAGGAAAAAATAAATAGGGAGGCTGGGGATGAAGCTTAGTGGTAATTGCCCCTGGGTTGAATCCCCAGTAACCCTCCCTCAAAAAAAACACTAACCTATAGTTTTTAAACAAGAACACAACAAATTATATTTAATAAACTGTTGTTTTAAAACTATAGGTTAATTGCCGGCTGCTATGGTGCATGCCTGTAATCCCAGCAGCTTGGGAGGCTGAGGCAGGAGGATCACAAGTTCAAAGCCAGCCTCAGCAACATAGTGAGGCCCTAAGCAACTCAGCAAGACCCTGTCTCTAAATAAAATATAAAAAAGTAAAAAAAGAGATCCTTCAGCAGATACCAGCTGGATGGTCTGTAAGTTGAGATAGCATCAAGCCCCACAGATTAAGACTTGTTCCCACAAGCTTGCCCCCTCCCACTTCAGATGCCAATTACAAGTCCCAGGTTACAACCTGTACTTTTCAGCAACAAACTTTGAATGGGGAGTTTCCATTATTCCCTCCTCACGTTCAATTAATTTACTAGAACATCTCACAGAATTCAGGGAAACATTTAAGTTACTAGTTTTTTATGAAGGCTCTTACAGAGGATGCAGCCAACCAGATGGAAGAGATGTACAGGGCAGTATAGGGGAGGGAGCCTGGAACTTCCATGCCCTCTGGACACACTAGTCTCTCAGCACCTCATGTTCATCAACGCAGAAGCTCATCAAATCTTATTGTGCAAGGGTTTTTCTAGGGACTGGAGATGTGGCTTGGTGGTAAAGTGCTTGCCTAGCATTTGTGAGGCCCTGAGTTCAATCCCCAGCACTGCCTTAAAAAAGTTTTTACAGAACTCAAACTTCCCACTTGCCAGAGGTTGGTTGGTTGGTTGGTGGGTAGGTGTGGGTATGTGTGTGTGAAAGTTCCAACTGTTTAACCTTCTAATAACTTGGTCTTTTTGGTAACTAGCCCCACCCTAAGTCATCTATTAGCATAAACTCAGCTGTGATCAAAAGGAGCTTCTCAGAGGGCTGGAGCTACAGATCAGTGGTAGAGAGCTTGTCTAGCACATGTGGGGGCCTGGGTTTGAGTCCCAGCACCAGGGGAAAAACAAACAAAAATGACTTAACCCGGCAGTGACCCCCAAATGCCATCAACTCCTGTTTCAACAACCAGATTAACTCCAATCAACCCATAAGTGACAACTACTCCTTATGAACACTTCACCTCTGAGCTGGGAGTAAAGAGGGAAAGAAGCAGTGTAGATGCAAATGGATGTGGTTCAAGACAAGTTCTTCAATCTCTTTGTGAATTAATGGTCTGAGCTGATCTTTTTAAAGTGCCGATAGTGGGGTTGAATGATGACTATTCAGAGCATTACTGAGGGGAGTAAGTGAAGGAGCTGACCAAGGACTTGGAAAGAACTGTGGAGGGGTGTTGAGGACCCAGCTAAGATCGAAGACTATGAATCCGTAGAGGTCACCCATCTCCATGCTTGTGGGATTTTCTCCTACATTGCCTGGTAGACATTTGCCTAGTAGACAAAACAGGCTGTGGAGTTAAGACAGGGTGTGGTTTAGTCATCTTGGCAGAGCAGACTCAGAGGAGTACAAAGAACTTCCAGGAGTTGGGGAGACAGTGGTTCAGGAGGGATCCAAACACAACTCAAAAGTAAAGGAAACTGGAAGCAGGGTGGTAGACCATAGAACTGGAGGTCTCCAGGAGTCTAAAGCACAATTAGTGTGGCCAGTAAGAAATGGAGAGGAAGTGGGGCTGGGAATATAGCTCAGTTGGTAGAGTGCTTGCCTAGCATGTACAAGGCCCTGGGTTCAATCCCCAGCACCGCAAAAAAAAAAAAAAAAAAAGTGGAGAGGAAGTAAATTGCCATCAGATTAGCATCCTGCAGTTTAAGAGCTGCCATGAGAAGCATTAGAAAGCATCCCCTATCCCAGCCTTATACCACTGTGGAAGGGTTATACATCCCAGTTTTCCTGGGACAGTCCCGGTTTATATTTGCTTTTCCAGCCTTTTGTCTGATTCAGCATTTGTCCCAGATTTTGTAATTTCTAAAAATTTAAGTATTAATATAATGGTTACATTGAAATAAGCCAGGATGGGTCTGGTGAATCACAATGTTTTAATTCCAGTTTCTGCTTTGGTCTTATCTGCTGGCTTGGGAGATGTATACACAGAGAACCACAGTTCTCACAACAGGGTTAAACAAAGACAATAGTGATAACTCTTCTCCCTTTTCCTAATCTCCAAATACAGTGTAATGTCTCCCTCTCAATAATGGCAACAGGGTGTTCGCTGATAACAGAACAAGGACACTCAGGACTCTAGGGGTTAGGGACAAGTAACTCATTCCATTTCCAAAAGGGCGTGAGGGAGTATTGCCCATTGTGGCCCTTGCTGAATAACTGCTGTAACAGCCAACTGGACACATGCCAAAGCCTGCAAGAAAAAGCTGCCAGGCCACCAGGCAGTAGGCCAGTCGATGCAGGAAATTGTATTTTTTACATGTACATAAAATATTTTCTGGAAATACAGGCCAAGGAGTCAGGCCATAGAACATGTAGCTGGGAGTCTGAATGCTCTTAGTTCAATGGTCATGTCATTATTTATATGGTGTGAACCTACATTCAATTATTTGATTATTTGGTAATTTTTTAAAAAAAGTTTGCAGTCAAATCTTTCAGCATATGAGTTCAAATATTGAAGTGCATAATTAATAAAAAATTAACCACTGAATCTGTTGCTTAAGAAAGTTGGTGATGAATGAGTAATGTGCATAAAACATTTGTCAGCATTATCATCCACTCTTGGGGCACAATGATGTCACCAACCACATGAAAATTGGAAAACATAAATCTTCCAAGAAAAGAGAAAGCATCAGCATCTATCTCAGTTGTTTTAAGAAACCCATACCCAAAGATGATGATTTTTTTTGGTACCAGGTATTGAACCCACAGGTGCTTAAACACTGAGTCACATCTCCAGCCCTTATTATTTTTTATTTTTGAGACAGGGTTTCACTTAGTTGCTAAGACTGGCCTTGAACTTGTGATCCTCCTGCCTCAGCCTCTAGAGTAGCTTGGACTATAGGAGTTCCCCACCATGCCCAGCTAAGATGATGATTTCAAAAGAGGACCTTTGTATATGGCTCTGTGAATCACTTCTGTGATTTTTCATCAAAATTCATTTCTTATATTCAATTTCAAGTTGCCTTGCCCATGACAAACACTGAAATAATATTTTTAATGAGGCTCTATTAGCAGAAGAACTTTACAAGTAGTTAAATGGTGCCAGTTATATATTGATATCATTAGATACTACAATTAGAGAATCGGTTCTATCAAGTTGAAGTTTTCCATAGAAACAGAACAGGATGGATATGCATACATATCTAGATATATCTGTTTCTACATTGAGAGAGAGAGAGAGAGAGAGATTTTTAAAAGTGGACTCCCCTAGTTGTGAAGGCTTGGTGAGTCCTAAATTTGATGGGGTAGGCAGCAGGCTGGAGATTCAGGGAGTTGATGTTCCAATCCAAAGTCAGTCTGCTAGCAGAATTCGGTCTCACTCAGGGGAGGTCAGTCCTTGTAGTATTATGACCGTGGGCTGATAAGGCCCACCCACATTATGAAGGGTAATCTCCTTTACTCAAAGGCCACTGATTTACATGTTAACCTCATCCAGAAAGCATCTTCACAGAAATATCCAGAATAGTGTTTCACCAAATATCTGGGCACCAGTGGTCAGCCAAGTTGACACACACAATTCATCATCACAGCACCATGATAAAAACATGTTCTTTATCAAGAAACTTGCGGAGCAGAAACATAGTGGGAATTGGTTGTGGTGCACAAATAATTGGTAATTGTGTTCAAACAAGTAGGTTACAAAATGAGTTCTGGAAAAGCAGGAATGAGGAAGGAAAATCTTTTTTTCTTCTTTTTGCAGTGCTGTGGTAAACTGAGGGCCTCACACATGCCAGGCAAGTAGTCTATCACTGAGTTACATAATCAGAATAGATTCTTTTTGTGGGGGAGTGTAGTGGGGATTTAACCCAGGGGCAATATACCACTGAGCTACATTCCCAGCCATTTTTGTTTTTTATTTTGACATGAGGTCTCACTAAGTTGCTTAGGGCCTCACTAATTTGTTGAGGCTGGCCTTGAACTTGCAAATCCTCCTGTCTCAGCCTCCCAAGCCACTGAGATTACAGGTGTGTACCACTGTGCCAGAGTAGTTTTTTTGATATCCCTGACCCTATTTTATTTATTTGTTTATTTATTTGCTGCCAGAGAATGGGCCCAGGGATGCTTAACCACTGAGCAACATCCCCAGTCCTATTTTGTATTTTATTTAGAGACAGGGTCTCACTGAGTTGCTTAGGGCCTCACTAAGCTGCTGAGGCTGGTCTCAAACTTGTGATCCTCCTGCCTCAGCCTTCTGAATTGCTGGTATTATAGGCATGTCCCTCTGCACCTAGCCACCTGACTCTATTCTATATGACAGAATGATTTTTAATAATATCATATAAAAGGCTGGGGTTATGATTCAGTGGTGGAGTGCTTGCCTCACACATACAAAGCACTAGGTTTGATCCTCAGCACCACACAAAAATAAATAATATCATGTAAAAGTAGTAATAATCATTTTCTTAATTTCACCTTTAGTTTTAAACCAATTAAAATTTTAAAAGAATACATTTCAATTTTAAATATAATGTCCAAGCTGGGTGTGGTGGCACACGCCTGTAATCCCAGCGGCTAGGGAGGCTAAGGCAGGAGGATCGCAGGTTCAAGGCCAGCCTCAGCACGGGCAAGGCACTAAGCAACTCAGTGAGACCCTGTCTCTAAATAAAATACAAAATAACAAAATAGGGCTGGAGATGTGACTCTGTGACCGAGTGCCCCTGAGTTCAATCCCCAGTTCCATAAATAAATAAATAAATAAATAAATAAAATGTCCAAATTTCAGTATTTAGTGTATGAACCACATTGTCACTTACCAAAAACACAGTGTAACATCTTGTAGATTGCACTCTGTTGGCTATTTTCCATCTTAAATACAAATAAAAACTTCAAGTTGTCACACAGAATGACAGGAGTTGTACTGTTTCTTTATCTATGCAATCTCCTGACTCTACTTCAAATTTACTGTTAAAATACAAGAATATCTGGATTTGAAGAAAGGAATGGCAAGCCAGAAGCAAGCTGGAAGAATTCCAAATAGTTGTGTATCTGATTTAGAAACCAATGCGGGTAGTTGAATCC
The DNA here is from genome assembly GCA_020662805.1 of Glaucomys volans. Lineage (NCBI taxonomy): Eukaryota > Metazoa > Chordata > Mammalia > Rodentia > Sciuridae > Glaucomys > Glaucomys volans. The sequence goes on from JAJEJO010053630.1 coordinate 353,939, forward strand.
ACATGTATCAGGAGCCAAATATTTAACTAGAAGTTCTCAGAATTAACTTCCAGGTAGAGAAAAATGTTTGTTAAGGAGCTAAGTACTGAAAATGTTCTAATAGAAACTTCGAAGTCTATGCCAAATAAAATGCATTCATATATTCACCAAAAGGTACATAAAAATGTTGATAGCAGCACTATTTATAATAGTTCAAACTGAGCAACTGGCCAAATGTTGATCAACAGAAGAATGAATACAAAGCTTTGGAGACTAGAGGGATAAATAGCATGAAGAAATGTTTAAGGCAAAATTATGAAACACATGATATTGGTATTATAACGTATTGAACCAAGTACTCTACTAGACATTTTTATGGGGGGTGTACTGGGTATTGAACCCAGGGGCACTCTGCCACTGAGGTACACCTGGGTCCTTTATTTTGCCGAGGCTGGCCTCAAACTTGTGTTTCTCTTGCCTCTGCCTCCCAAGTAGCTGGGATTACAAGTGTGTACCACACCACCCAGTTTTATTCTCATCTTTCAAATGGAAAAGACTGAGGCTCAGAGAAGTGCAATGGACTTGCCCAGTTTCACAAAACTATCATCACATATGTCTCAGTATCCTTAATAAGAAGGAGGCCATGGACTATGTGCAGGGCACCGTGGTGGGTGCTAGTTATACAGGTGAGGACATTAGAAATGGCATCACCACAAACTACGGTCGATTGCTTATTTTATCTATTCAAGAGTCTTAAGGGATTTTTTTCCTAATCCCATATAGGAAATTTTGGAGGCAAAAATAAAGATCAGTTATACTAATAGTTTCCATTGTGAATTGTCCTAAGTACTGAAACACACACTCCTTTAATCCTCGCAAAGATCCTGTTAGTGTACTGTTATATGCCCATTGTATTTACTGAGGTTAAAAAGAGGCTCAGGGTCTGATTGCAGTTGGGTACAAAGCAGTTAAGTATTTCAGATTTGTACCCTGATCTGGCTGCCTCTGGGGCTCTAGGTCTCAATTCTTAAAACCAGGTAAGGTTTTTTGAAAGAACTGGGCCACGAGTCAGGAAAATGGAAGCCAGAGTATAGTACAAGGTCTTGGCAAGGGGACGCCTGGCTCGAGGGGCCACGTGCTGGGGGAACCCTGAAGAGCCGGCGTTCACTTTGGGACAACTAGGAACAATACGGACAGAGGTAGGTTTGGGAATTTGGGAATCCTCTGAATGGGAGGCTGAGGAAAAGAGAGACAGAAACTGCGCAGCAGCACTCGCCGCTTCTTCCGGAAGAAAATTCCCACGGCCACCTCGTGAGCGTGGAAACCGTCAGCCACCAGCGGAGGCGCGCTGGCGAGCGCGCGGGCAGTGCTGGAGGGGGCGGGGCGAGGGCGGGGCCTGCCTCTCCTTCGCTCTGAGCGGTTGCCTCGGCGGCAGAGAGCGTTGGACAAACCTCTTGGCTTTCCCGCGCCGCGCCGCCTCCCGCAGCGCCTCCGCCTCCTCCTCCTCCTCTGCCTCTCCGTCGGCTTCCTCCTTCTCAGACTGCCGTCAGCCACGCGCCGGCCGGCTCCGTTATGGCGACTCGCAGCCCCAGCGTCGTGGTGAGCGATTTGGCTCGCTAGCCCAGGCCGGCGCGGCCCGGCCCTGTGGCGCCTGGCCCGCACTGCGCGTTGGGGGCCGTGATGGCCCGGGGAACCCCGGGGGGGCGGAGGTGGTCACAGGTTCCCTGGTTTGGCTTTACGTCATATGAGGGCGGCAGGGAGGACGGAATGGCGGGGTTTGGGGTGGGTCCCTCCTTGGGAGAGCCCTGGAAAAGAGGGCTGCGTGTGGGCAGAGAAGGTGGAAATGGCGTTTTGGTTGACATGTGCCGCCTGCGAGCGCGCTGTGGGGAGAGGCGGTGGGCTGATTGGGGAATGATGGGGCGGGTGAGGCCGTGGGAGCTTTCTCCAGAAAAGCCCTTCCCTGGAAGTTTGGGGGGGCGGGTGACGAGGTCCTCGAGCATCTCGGGAGAGAGCCTCGGCCGGAGAACGACCGCAGGGGGTGCTCGGAGGGACCTGGGCTTTACGTTTGGTTCTGCAGATGCTATAATTCATATTTGTGCGAATGCGCATTGCCTCATTGAATCCTCCCAGCAGCCCCTGTAACAGTAGTCGTGCGTGTTTTACACACCACGAAGCTACTGAAAAGACAGGTCATTTTCCCACGGCCCAGAAGTAGCGGGACTTGAATTCGGATATGCTTGAATCTGGATCCTGTGCTCTTTGATGCTGCGGAGATTAAAAATGCGAACCTGGTCCTTGCTTTCAAGGACGTTCTTACCACAATCAGCCTCTGATATCTTGTCTTAACTCTCATTGGTTCTTTTTTTTCCCCTTGATCTACCAAATTGTTAGCACCTCTTCCCAACCTTTCTGATCATGATTATTAACATAGCCAAAGCACTCTGTCCCCACTGCCAGTTAAATGCCTTAGCCTCCTTTATTATGATTATTGGCGTTGTTGATTTAGAATTACTCAGTGACCTGTTGATTGTCTCTCCCATTTAAACTTCTTTTATTTTTGCAATGTTGAGGCTGGAACCCAAGGCCTTGGGCATGCTAGGCCAATGCTGTACCACTGAGCTACGTCAGCCCCTAAACAAACATTATAAACTTAGGAATCGCCACTATAACTCCAACACATACAGTGCCTTACTAGTAGGAAGTTTTCAATAATGGTTTGTTAAGTGAATAATCACTTGAGCCCTAAGAAAGAAAAGATTCTGTTTTATATTAGACATTGTGACTTAACATAAAGAGAAGTGTTCTTAATGGAATCTGACCTGGAATCCCGCTCCTGCTCGTTTGGGCTATTTACTAGCTGTGTGACCTTGGGCATCTTCACCTCTCTAGGCTTACGTTTCCTTATGTGTATCTGAGGTGGAAGCTACTGATATTATTTTCTGTGTGAATAAACAACCCTTTCGTAGTCCCTGACTGGGAGTGTTTAAATAAAAGAAGGAACTATGGCTCCAACTTAGGTCTCTCTCCAGAGCCTATGCCCTAAATGGTGCAGTAATATACAATGAATACTCAACAAATGGTAATGGGCTGTTGCTGAGCAAGTTAGATGCCTTTAGCTTAGGGGTATGATACCTGCAATTATTTATCATTGCTAGTTCTGACTGTCAGTGGTTTTTTTTGAACATAAGAAATTTATTGTTTTTAGTTTGCAAACTCCTGTTCCTTTTTTAAAATTTCCTTCCCCTAAATTGTCTGCATGTTAGCAATAACAAACACTTAAATAGTGCTTACCATGTGCTAGTTAACTATTCTAAGTCTTTTACATATATTAACTGATTTGATTTTTAAAAATATTTATGTGGCATTGAAACAAATGTTCTGTTGATGTTATCTAATGTAAATGCCCTAAAGTTACACACTGGGTAGATAAACAGTAACTAGTAATGACCTTGGGCACACATGATTATGCCCTAGAGCACTTGAATGAAATTGACCCTGGACCTGCCTGATAGAAACTATGCTACTTTTTTCATTTTAGAAGGAGTTTTTGGATTTTTGTAAGTTAATGATATATTAATTTACAAAAATCAGATATATTTTACGTACCTATATCTTCTAAACTTCAGGATGGTAGTGCTAGAAGTGTACTATTGTACTAACTGAACTTAAATCTTACCCTGCTGCTGATTTTTTTCTGTGTGTACTGGGGATCAAACTCAGGACCTTGTACATGCTCAACCACTAAGCTATACCTCCAGTCATTTGCTAGTGATTTTTACAGGATTAGTAAAATGGTGCATTTTTTTGCCCACAGTTGTCTCTTTATTATCAACAGGGTTTAAACTAACATTAGTCTATTGATGTAGACCAAAATTATTCTTAGGACCATCAAGAAATGGAGCAGATCCATTTAGGGGTTTCTTGTTTTGAATTGAGTACTATGCATGCACACTACAGATCCCTCTTTCTGGAAGTGGCTGGGTACTGGGGATTGAACTCCAGGATGTTCTCCCACTGAGTGACATCCCCAGCCCTTTTTATTTATTTTGAAACAGGGTTTCACTAAATTGCTGAGGCTGACCTTGAACTGCAATCCTCCTGACTCAGCCTCCCAGTACTGGGATTACTGGTGTGTGCCACAGTGCCTAGCACACAGTTTTATCTTAACTGTTTTCTATCCATTGTTTGTGTCTGCGTAGTGCCAAAGGTGAGAAAAGGATCTACCTAATCAGCAGAGAGTTTGTTTTTGTTTTTGTTTTTTAAGATTTTTTTTCTTAAATTTTATTTGTTAACCAGGCAGAGTGACACATACCTGTACTCCCAGCTACTCAGGAAGATGAGTCAGGGGGATCAGAAGTTAAAGGCCAGCCTCAGCATCTTAGTGAGACCCTGTCTGAATATAAAAAGTCAAAAGGCTAGCCATATAGCTCAGCAATAAAGCTGACCTGGGTTCAATCCCCAGTACTGCTAAAAAAAATTTAAATTAAATCAAACTGGGGCATGGTAGTGCATGCCAATAATTCCAGCAATTCAGAAGGCTAAGGCAGAAAGATTGCAAGTTCAAGGCCAGCCTGGGGAAATTAGTGAGACCCTGTCTCAAAATAAAATAAAAGGAGCTGGGTGGATATAAGTAACATGTTCAAGGCTTTGTCTTCAGTACCACCAAGAAAAAAGAAAAAGAAGAAGAATTGAAATCAATTCTTGACTATTCAACTCAGGGATAAATGATTACCCATTTTAGGCAAAGGTACCCATAACTACTACATTTATAAGAACATGAATTTAGCCAAATACCATAATCTTTTATTAATGTACATGGTGGAATAATAGGTATGTTCACTCTGGACAAAAAAAAAACATACCTAACAGTTATCAGAAGCACAAGGTTAAAGATAGTTATAGTTCCATAACAATTTGAAGTGTTTGAATTCTGATTAGTGGTGCATTACTTTACATGTTCGTTTGGTAGCACTGGCAGGAAAATAACAATTAAGTCTCAATATTGATATTAATGGTGGTAATTGGCATTTTTATGTGGTATATAATTTTTTTCAAAACTTCCACATATTATCGAACCAGTAAAAACCAGTACTTAAGCACCTACACAGCTAAAGAAAATCACATTCCCAGTCAAATATTCTCAACTGCCCAAATAGTGGTGACATTTTTAGCTTGACGTGACATGATGATCATAAACTTGATACCAAATGGGACTGCATATTAGTACAACCACTATAGAAAGCAGTGTGGAGACTCCTCAGAAAACTAGGAATGACTCATTGTATACCCACTCGGTATTTATCTAGAAGAACTAAAATCAGCATGCTATAGTGATATAGCTACTTTAGTGTTCATAGCAGCACAATTCACAATAACCAAATTATGGAATCAACCCAGATGCCCATCAAGAGATGAATAGATCAAGAAAATGTGGTATATATACACTATGAAGTTTTACTCATCCATAAAGAAGAATGAAATAATGGCATTTGGTGGTAAATGGATGGAACTGGAAACTCTCATGCTAAGTGAAATAAGCCAGATTAAAAAAAAAATCAAGAGCTGCATGTTTTCTCTCATATGCGGAAGTTAGACCAAAATAAGGGAAAGATGATGGTTGGGGAGAGTATCGGATATCTTAAAGATAGGGAAGATCAGTGCAGTCGAAGAATGAGAAGGAGGGAGGAAGGAAGGGAAAGGGGAAGCAATATGGAAAGGATGTAATGATATGTTATATACATATATAAGGGTACCAAAAAATTTCACCTTTATGTAGAAAATACCAATGAAAAAGGAGGGAAAGGAAGATCAATAGAGGAGAGGAGAAAAAATAGGGGGAGGGAGGAGGGGAGAAAAAGGGGCAAGGAATAGGGATTGAAATCAAATTCTCTACATATAATATTTTGTCAAAATGAATCCAAATACTATGTAGAATTATAATGCTCTGATAAAAAAATTAATGCTTATAATGCTTTAAGCCTTAGGAGGAACACAAGGAAGATAAATATATACGTGTGTGTGTGTGTGTGTGTGTACACATGTATTGTAAGAATGATAAAATTGAAAGATGAATGTACCATTAGCTTACTTTTATTTTTAGGAATATCTGCATCACTAAGTCATAATGTTTGATTTATGATACCAGAGTTAACACAGATTATCCCAAGGGAATGGCATATTATCTGTTTTGATGGTTTCTGAAAATTTTAATGTATCTGAATTATAAAAGTTAAAAGCATGCCATCTAGCAATTTCTGTCATTCTAGAAGCTTGGAGATGTTGGTTACTAGGAATAAAATCAAATGTATTTTATCTGTTGTACATCTTTTAATGCACATAACTTATTTTAAGATTCACTTCCTGTCTTCTATTTTGTCTTGTTCAGAATCACAAACAATTGTCATTTTTTTTAACCACAAAGAGACTTAAGCAGTCCTTGTCACAGATCATAAATTGATGTTGCAAGGTTTATATTAGCTTGGGTTAATTTCCTTGATCACTATAATTTTAGATAATGTATCTTTGTAATTAGAAATTTTATGTGTAAACCACAAGAGTTTTCACATGAAGGCCATTATTACAAATGTGACACACACACACACACAAATTTTTTTTGTACCAGGGATTGAACTCCAGGGCACTTGACCACTGAGCCACATCCCCATCCCTATTTTGTATTTTATTTAGAGACAGGGTCTCACTGAGTTGCTTACTTAGCTCCTCACCATTGCTGAGGCTGGCTGTGAAATCTTGATTCTCCTGTCTCAGCCTCCTAGCTGCTGGGATTACACTCGTGGGCCACCATGCCCAACTGACACACATAATTACTAAGAATTTGTAGTGCCAGTTTTATTGGAAAAGAAAATGATTTCATTAATTTATGATACCAAAAATATTGATTTTTAATTCTAGACGAAAGGTAGAAAAGTATCTGTGTAGAATTTTATTACTGACAAGTGTAACACAAATAGGTTGGAATTTGAGAACTGCGTTCTAGAGCTCTGAGGAGGTGCAGTCAGATTTCTGAACTAGGTGTGTAATGGGAAATAACTCAGAGCTATTAATAACCTGTTCTTTGATTTCCAGTTCATCCAGAAATGGCCATAGTGGGATAGGTGATCTGGGGGGAAACCACCTTTCCGTGTGTACACTACTTGTGGCCACTTCAGAGTGCTCCCCAAATATTTTGGAATTGGGCCTTTCTCTCAAAGTCATCCAAGAACTTTTTGTGTTCTCTAGTCATTTTTATGTTGGATGCTTGTTATGGCCTGAGCATTTGTGTGTTTCCTCCACCCCTAAAATTCATATATTGAAGCCCTTACTCCCCATGTGGTGGTATTTGGAGATGAGGTATTGGGGAAGTAATTAGGGCTAGATGAGGATAAGGCCCTGACCTGATGGGATTACTGTACTTGTAAGAAGTGGCACCAGAGATCTTGCTATGGAGGTCTTGTGAACACACAGTGAAAAGGCCCAGAAACCAAGTGAAGAGACCTCAGAATGAATCCTACCTTGCAGGCACCTTGAACTTGGACTCAGTTTTCAGAACTATGATGAATAAATTTCTGTTGTTTAAGCCACCCAGTCTGGTATTTTGTTATGGTGCCTTTGCAAACTAATAGTTCTTTCAGAAGGTGTTGGTAATAACCACGAACAACACCACATTACCCATAATAAAACATGTGATTTGTATTCATGTATAAAGTTTGGCACTGCTATCACTTAGTTGATTTAGAAGGCTGTGCTGATTCAACATTAGTGATGTGATGGTCTTCTTTACTCTTTACAATCTAGACCACAGAATATAATGACTACTTTAAGATTGATATTACTTATGGAGAGAATCATCAGGTCAGGGTAGCCTTGGATTCTAGGTTTTTCTTTAACGTGTGTATAACTGTATTTGATAATTTACATTATTACATTATTTACATTATTACATTATTTACATTATTACATTTGTGTGCTTGTCAAGTTAGATTTTGGTATGGATTAAAATTTTATTGTGCTGTACAGTTGTATGTGTGCTTTCCCTCACTAAATTGTAAATTCTTGAAGGCCTGTAAATATAAAATAATCCTTGTTTCTTCCACAAAACCTACTGCACAGTCCTTTAAGGTGAATGCTGAATTCATTTTTGTTAATTTAATTATTGCAATTCCCTGTTCTAACCCTTCCTATCAAAGTAGCCACTAGATTATTGACTATTCCATATAAGATGAGATTAATATCAGATATTAGCCAGTGTCAGATGAGCTAATAAGATTATAGGTCACCTCGTATGTTTCTGTCAAGCTTCTATAGAGATTGAGGTTCTTGGACCCCTCAAACATTAAGTTATGCTATTTGGGATGATTAAAACTGAAGTTCTATTTATTCATTTTTATCTATTATTTGTTATTTCATAGTGATGGTCCTGGTAAGTGCATGTTAGGCTTCTTCATCAGTTTGAGTTCTTTTATACTATCACAGCACTATCTGTATCATTTTTATAGCTGGCTATGGTTATTTATTCATATACATGTCTTTTCATTTAATCTGCCATATGCACATTGATGTTAGCTTTGTCAAATTTAATCTTTTCTAGTAGATACAATATGGTAGGTACTCAGTAAGCACTTGAGTATTAGTAATACGAATACAGGTTCTAGGGCTAGGGGTGTAGTTCAGTGGTAGATCATGTGCCTAGCATACAGGAGGCCCTGGGTTCAGTCCCCAGCACTAGATAGATACATATATAGGGATACATATATCTGGGTAGGGGTGCATGCCTCCAATCCCAACTACTTGAGAGGCTGAGGCAGGAGGATTGCAAGTTCAAGGTCAGCCCCAGCAACTTTGTGAGACCCTTTCTCAAAATAAATTTTTTTAAAAAGGGACTTGGCATGTAGCTCAGTGGTTGAGTGCCCCTGGGTTCAGTCCCCATGACCCACCCCACAGCAAAAAATACATGCTGGATACAGTGGTGCATGCCTGTAATCCCAGCAGCTCTGGAGGCTGAGGCAGGAAGAATGCGAGTACAAAGCCAACCTCAGCAATTTAGCAAGTACCTAAGCAACTCAGTGAGACCGTGTCCCTAAATAAAATATAAAAACAGCTGGGAATATTGCTCAGTGGTTAAGCACCCTGGGTTAAATCCCCAGTAACCCCCCCCCAGAAAAGTAAAAAGAAAAGACACACACACACACACACACACACACACACCTATAGATAGATTCTTTTCTTTCTAGTGCCCAGTTATGATGACTCTCCATCTATAACCAATAATTCCTCAAATTAGTTACCCCCAAAATACCCATTTATAAAATAAAATGATGAATTCATACCTAAGGAATCTCAAAGGATACATGTTTTATGAGTTTTATTCTTGCCTTTTGGGAAGTTTTATTAACATTTTTTAATGCTTGAAACAATGAACTATAAATAAATCTTTGAAAAAACAAGATAAAATATAGGATTCAATTAAAAAATAACAAATCAATTCTTTGACATGTAAGTCTGTTTTGATTGGGGTCAAACCTTTGCATTAGAAATCAATTTGGTGTGTTGACAGAATTACTATTTTGGAGTACATCCCTGCTGATATGTCTGGGATGAGCTCTAGACAGAATTCACATTCATTTTGATTGAAATGAGATTCCTAAGTTCCTAGACTTAGAACCTATAGCCAGGCATTGACCCATTTCAATAGATGCAGTAGTCTTTGAAGAGTCCTGCGTGAGTCTTGGTTTGCACTTGTGGCAGTGAGTAATTGGGTGCAAGGAGTGAGTAAGCTTCAGGAGAGTTATTTTGGTACTCTAGATCTTGATTTTAAGGCAGTATGAAAAGGTATATTTCTGTTCTTGTCAGGTGATGCAAATATATTCTGATGAGCCTGACGTGAATGTTTATTGTATCATCTTATAAAATCAAACAAGGTCTTTCTTCTTTTCCCAAAACTTGAACTAAATTTCGGTTTATAAACTCAGTACTTGTTGCAAAATATTCTCGGAATGCCCCTGTGCATGACACAAATGTCCCATTTCCTTTTTTTTTTTTTTAGTAAATGTGTTTTGATGTAAACATGAAATGAATGTTTACCAAATAATTAGCACTTAATCTTAGAGGATCTGGCATAATCTTTTTCCCCCAAAATAGAAAAAAATTTCTGCTTATGAAATTAGAATTTGTTTTTGAAAACAAATCATTATTGACTGTGGAGTACTACAGGCTGACAACACATAAAATCCCACCAAAGTCTGAACTCAAAATGGAACTTTGGGGCCCAAAAGAGAGACAACATGAACCTCAATTTTCAGCAGTGGAAACCTCAAAATCTAACTGGATTATGTGAATAATATTTTAATCTTACATAAGTATTTTTTAGATTTATTGAAAGTCAAACTACTTGTTCTTAAGCACCTAATAAATAAAATGCTACCTGCAGGAAAAAGTGTTCAATAGGTATTAACTGATACATTGAGATTTAATTATGATTTGGGAAGTATTTCATGAAAACTGCCAGAGTTTTTATCACCACCTTCTTATATGTGGTAGTTTTGAATATCACTCGATGTAGAGTGTTAAAATTCTTCCTGAATTATTTCTCTGAATAAGCTTTGAATATTTTACTCCTCTTTTGGGGGAGGTATTGGTAATTGAACCCAAGGGTTTCTTCCCATTGAGCTGTATCCCCAGCCTTTTAATTTTGAGACAGGGTCTTGCTAAATTACTGAGGCTGGCCTCTAACTTGTGATTCTCCTGCTTCAGCCTTCCAGGTTGCTGGGATTACAGGTGTGCACCACTGTGCCCAGCAATTTAATGTATCTTTTTAAAGTGTCCTCTACTTTTGGGGCTTAAAGAACTAAATAAAATCACTATAACTTTCCCAAAGATAACAACTTTTATAATTTTGTTGTATTCTTTTGGAGGGGTGTATAGGTATATATACAATATTTGTAAAAATAATCATAGTACATTTTGCCACTTGCAGATACCACATTATTGGGGTTAAATATTTTGTACGCAAGGATTTGGCATACCAAGGCAACAAATATGTGGTTCCTATTCAAACAATTTTGGAATATATACCTTAAAGGCACCTCATGATTTGATTATAATCTCAGATTTCTATGAGTTTGAGTTTTTGAGGATCATTTAGCTTTCGTGGTGTTTTTTCCCTCTACTTTGAGTTGAAAGAGGCTATTTGGATTTGAGATGGGATGTGGCAGTTTTTGTTCTGTATGGTATGTTAACTTATTAGGCTATAGTTTACTAAATTTTTAAATAAAATTTCAAATATACTCAAAAGCGGAGAGAATAGTGTAATGAATTACTTGCTTAATATTATCAATGTTTTGCCACATTTGTCTTACCTACTTCAAATTTTTCTTTCTTGCTTTGTGACCTGAAGGAAATTTCACATCATGTTATTTCACTTCTACATTCTTGACTGTTCATGTCTATGGTATATGGTTTTCTTAAATAACTGTAATGTGGCTGGGGTTGTAGCTCAGTTACCACTATACTGTGCTTGCATAGCACATGTGAGGCACTGAGTTCGATCCTCAGCATCACATTAAAAAACAAATAAAATAAAGGTTAAATTCTAAAAAATGACCATAATGTATTATCATATTATGAAATGAATAGTTCTTGGTATTATCTCATACCTAAATTTATCTGGTAAACTACAGTTTATCATCTAACTCTAATCATATGTTTGTATTCTTTAATGTTATCATTTGAAACAGCTCTATTTCTTTTTCAGATTAGTGATGATGAACCAGGCTATGACCTGGATTTGTTTTGTATACCTAATCATTATGCCGAAGATTTGGAAAGGGTGTTTATTCCTCATGGACTAATTATGGACAGGTTAGTAATCTCAAATTGAAATTTATTTTTTCTTGTGTTAATTTCAAGTGCCAGCAATGTAGAGTTAACCACAGGTTAGAGTGGTTGATACTTGGACATAACCTAGGCCAACTTGTTAAGTAGTAAATGTTTTCTATTTTTAAGGTCTTTTTTTCAAAAACAGAAAAAGAGGAAGAACTTACTAATTATCCAGTATAAGTCATGGTATAGTGGGAATCTGTAGGGAGTAGAATAAAATCAACATTGAAGTGAGGTTGGAAGAATAAATTCTAATCAGAGTCTGATTTCCCAGTCCTGAACAGAGTAATGGGGACTGGGATTGAATTACATAATGGCAAGGTCAGATTTTAATTATTACGCACATCTAGTTTGAAAATGTCCCCTCAAATGAATTATAATGAACAACCTTTCTTTGCATTTAAATACTTGCCTTATGTGTGTGACTATTTTTTATTTTAAAAGTATATTTAGATTGTAATATCAATACATTTATGTTATAAAACATTCTATCTATAGAGACTATAAATGGAAAGAGTAAATTTTTCTCAGCCACCTGTATGCATTCCCTCCCTAGATATTGGCTGTGTTCATATATTTAAATGTGCATATATACATATATATTTTAACTTGTGTAAACATTCCACTTATGGATGTACATCAACTGATTTAACCAGTTCACTATTGTTGAACACTTAATATCTCTCCATTATTTTGCTCTTACACACTATACTAGAGGGAACATCCTTTTACACACATTCTGGCACTTGCTTAACTTTATCCAAGTGGAAATTCTGGGTCAAGGGGAAGATGTTCATCAAATGTTTTTTTGGCTTTTTTCCTTTCTTTCTTTTTTTTTTTTTTTTTTTTTTTTTTTTGGTACTGGGGATTGAACCCAGGGGCACTTAACCCCTGAGCTACATCACCCCAGCCCCCTTTTTATATTTTATTTAGAGACAGTCTCACTGAGTTGCTTAGGATCTCACTAAGTTGCTGAGGCTGGCTTTGAACTTGCAGTCCTCCTGCCTCAGCCTCCCAAGTCACTGGGATTACAGGCATGTGCCACCATGTCCAGCTTATCAAATGTTTTGGTACTGTGAATTATCCTCCCAAAAGTCATATCACATTGTGGTATGACAGTGTCATAATCTCTTCTAATGTTGTATATTTGACAAATATCATTTAATCAGAATTTCCCAATCTAATAGGTAAAGAATTCTACCTTGTTTTTATTTGTATTTTTAAAATTTATAATAGATGTTCAATGTATCTGATTTTTGAAGGTATCAAATTTTAATTTTGCTTTGTAAAGTAAGGGTATGCTTCATGGGACAAAGGGTATGTTTTATGGAAGTTTAATGCTTAAGTTATAAAGCTTAAATATATGAAAGCTTCTTTTAAATCCCAATTTTGTTTCCATAGAACTGAAAGGCTTGCTCGAGATGTGATGAAGGAGATGGGAGGCCATCACATTGTAGCCCTCTGTGTGCTCAAGGGCGGCTATAAATTCTTTGCTGACCTGCTGGATTACATTAAAGCACTGAATAGAAATAGTGATAGATCCATTCCTATGACTGTAGATTTTATCAGACTGAAGAGCTACTGTGTAAGTACATTTGATATGTGATTTTTTAAAAAAATATGACAGCTGTATTTTTGCCTGTATTTTCTTTAAAGCTTTGCAGGTTATACTTATATATTCATTTCACTTGGTTACAGTGGGATTTTTCTAATATATCCATTAGTGATTTACATCAAAGTGAGTATTTTTTTCAAATTAGTCACCTGAGTGTATATATACTTATTTTATAGGTTTTTTTGTTTGTTTTGTTTTTCAAGATCAACTCCTGAGATTGTATTTACTATAATTTAAAATTTTCCTTTACAGGGATTTCTCCTAACTTCTTCAAAAATTAGAATAAGTTCACTGTTTGCTGATTCATGAGTTAGTATTGTAGTTCGTCTTTATAGAAACTCACCTATTGTTCATGCTTTTATAGAGTAAGAACACTTTTTTACATTTGAAATTCAACCTTCATTCTCTCCATTAACCATTTATTTGACTCAAGTCTGGCCTTTTCCATAATTTTTCTGTATAATTTCCTTTTTTTTCTAGAAGATAATTTTTCCTCAGTCCTCAGTGACTCAGCTCCTTACATGGGCTTTGGTGGAAATCATGGGGCAGCACCAGCAGGTCTAAATTAGGGCAGGATTTTGTTTTTTTTCTGGGCTTCACAAGATCAGTTTCTGATTACCTTGCTGTGAATGGCAGGGTACATGCAGTAATGTAGCTTCAAATACAGCTTGGGAAACAGGCATCAAGGGACTTGCTTGGAAAGTGTCTCCAAGGAACATTTCATAGCAGTGGCCTCTGCTGTGTTTCAGATGACAAACTTCTTAGCAGCTTTGTCCTTGGGCACACATCAGGCAGTTTGTGCAGCGAATAGGCTGCATGCTCCTCTTTCATCATTTTTTATTGTTGTTGTTATCTTGGAAGCAAGAACTAGAAAGAGTTTTTCCACATTTTAATCAGTCCTATGAGTAATTGATCAACTATTTAAGTATTATCACAGACAGCTTCTCTATCCCATCAAACCCTTTATGCCCATGTACATGACATTACTTCCTACTTGTATACTTTTAACTTTCCAAAGCTTTGCTTGACTTAACACCTTGTTAAAATAAAATGTGGATTCTTACTCAACAGAAATTGATTGTTTGGTTCATAGTTTGCACTCGGACTTAATTCCTGTCAGTATAGCTGCTGGCATTATAGCTGGCCAGCCTTTAATAACATTGTTGCTTAGAGTCAAAACATGTACTTACAGTCCATGATATGATTTATCTTTTTGGTCTTGTTTAGCCTCCCCCCACTGTACAAAATAAATCTTGTTACCTTATGATTCATATCTGGGGATTTGTGCAGAATGTTCTTTCTTTGAAAAGCAAAAACAAGCAAAAATGGGGGAGTTTCATATTTTTAAAAATTTTATAGTTATAAAAGCAATTTGGAGCTGTAGAAACACTTTGAAATTTTAATTCCATTTTCTACATTTAGTATTTTAACTTTTAGTATTAGATCTTTGAGGATTATTAGGCTGAACTCCTGAATGGATAAAAAAGCATGAAATTGGGCTGGGGTTGTGGCTCAGTGGTAGAGCACTCGCCTAGCATACTTGAGGACCTGCGTTCAATCCCCAGCACCACATAAAAATGAAATAAAGGTATTATGTCCACCTACAACTAAAAATTTTTTTAAAAATTAAAAAACCATGAAATCTTAAATATAAGCAAAACATTTTTATTTATTTTTTATTTTTTTGGAACCAGGGATTGAACTCAGGGACACTCGGCCACTGAGCCACATCCCCAGCCCTATTTTGTATTTTATTTAGAGACAGGGTCTCACTGAGTTGCTTAGGGCCTCACTAAGTTGCTGAGGCTGGCTTTGAACTCGCGATCCTCCTGACTCAGCCTCCCAAGTTGCTTGGATTACAGGCGTGCACCACCACGCCCGGCTATGTTAATTTTTGTGTAGAAAAAATCCATTATATTTTATGGGAAATTCTGTAATTTACTACAAAATAGTAGAAATAAGAAAACTATTCAGATACTCTGTTGACTGGAAATAACATTTCTAACCTATTTAATAATTCAGCAGCTTGTCATGGAAGGTGTTCACATACATATAAAAGAACCAAACAGCCTAATTTGATAAAATCATAAAATCAAAATGTTAAATTGTAGCATTAGTAATATTGATGTTAGTATGATTTTATATGCTGATCTTGACCAATGTGAAACAGTGAATTAAAGGCTGCCTGATAAGTGCTAATCCTAAAGAAATGCTCCATGAACTATTAAATATTCCTAGAATATGAAAAGATGCATTAAAATTTGCACACATCATCTATATTTTATTTGAAATAAAAATTTCATTTTTCTAATTAATAAAATATGTGTTCTATCGCTGTCTTTCCGCCCGTGGTAAGACGCGACACAAGGTTGTTGCTTTTAACACACTTTATTCTAGCGCCCAATGCATGTTACAGAGCTGCTGTTAATGGCGTCCCTCATGGCGTTCTCTCTCACTACCCCCCTGCCTAGTCCTTATATACGTGCTCCACGTCATCAGGTCGGGTGGATGCTCAAGCCAATCAAGTATCTATTTCCGTGGTGAGAGCGACTTGTTTACTACAAAATAAAACCGCATTGCCAACCTGCCAGCCGCCATCTTAGCATAGAGCCGGGGGTACCCGGAATACCCCGACAATGTTCATTATATTTTGTGTGTGTGTGTGGTGCTGGGGATTGAACCCAGGGCCTTGTGCTTACAAGGCAAGCACTCTACCAACTGAGCTATATCCTCAGCCCTTATGTTCATTATTTTTAAAATCATATAGCTGCAGAAAATTGTAAAGGAATTAAGTCATTCAAATGTTATTACCACTTTCTAATACTTCAAAGGATTTTGTCTCTGTATACCCATACATTATTATAGTTTATGTACTCAGAATAGCTAGGTAATATTTTAAAAATATTTTTAGTTGTGGATGGACACAATGCTTGTATTTTAATTTATTTTTATGTGATGCTGAGGATCAAACTCAGTGCCTCAAACATGCTAGGCAAGTGCTCTGTCACTGAGCTACAGCCCCAATCCCACTAGGTAATATTTTATTTTCCTAGTGACTAGATGAGAAATAGCCTGGGATTCCAAATACTGTGTTTGATTAAATTAAAGATGATTCTGGTTAAGACTTACTACTATTTTTTGTGCTACTAAAAAATAAAACTTCCAGTTACATTTATGGTGCCATCAATTGTAATAATGTTGATTTTAGAGGTATTAAAATGTAATGTGCATCTTGGAACAATGAAAAATAGTATTATATATTTGATGGCCTTTTTTGACCCTAGGGAAAATGAAACAGTTCATAAGTACTATAAGGTATTTCTATAATACATTTTTTTTTTTGAACCAGGGATTGAACTCAGGGACACTCGGCCGCTGAGCCACATCCCCAGTCCTATTTTGTATTTTATTTAGAGACAGGGTCTCACTGAGTTGCTTAGGGCCTCGCTAAGTTGCTGAGGCTGGCTTTGAACTCGTGATCCTTCAGACTCAGCCTCCCAAGTCGCTTGGATTACAGGCGTGCGCCACCACACCTGGCTTCTATAATACTTTTTTACTAAAATAATTGAATAAAACAGTGACACCTTTAGAACAAGAGTTTTGCAGACCTGCTGGGGATTGAACCTAGGACCTTGCACATGCTCAGAATATGCACTACCATTGAGTTACATCCCTAGTCCCAGTTCTTGTTGCTACATTGAAGTTTTCAAAATTTCTAAGAACAAAAAAATAGGAACAAAATTCTCCTATTATCCTCATTTTTTCATCCAGATGCCAAGATGACATAGAAAGACAGGCGTTGGGGCTGGGGTTGTGCTCAGTAGTAGAGCACTTGTCTAGCAGGTGTAAAGCCTTGTGTTTGATCCTCAGCACCACATAAAAATAAATCAATAAAATAAAGGTATTGTGTCCATCTACAATGAAATACGTTTAAACATTTTTATTTTTTATTAAAAAATTATTTTTATGTGGTGCTGAGGATCAAACCCCGGGCCTCACTTATACTAGGCAAGTGCTTTACCACTGAGCTACAACCCCAGCTCCTTAAAAACATTTTTTAAAAAATAAATAAAAAACGAACAGAAAGGCGCTAAGGGTATTTGTAGACCTAAAGAGCTTCTCTGGGAATTTAGGTTAGGAGTTGACATTCTGAGTTAAAGGTAACTTGGACTCTGACTGAGAAAAGTAAGGAGAAAGGATGTTTGGGGTGGATAAAGCAACTCTGAAAGTGGGGGGGGCTCTCTCCTCACCCATGCCAGTCTTGTAATCCCAGACTTCACCATACTTAAAGATGAGGCATTTAAGAGGCACTCAGTCAAGGGAGACAGTGGGAAGCTTGTCAGGGAGGGTGGTAGGTGCAATTCCCATGACCAGCCAGATGGGATAATTGATTCATAGATGCAGTTTGGGCACTTATACCCATATTCCAGCAAGTGGACTCAAGTCTTAAATAATTTTTATTTATTAAACTCTGTTTAAAGGGTAGCTATGTTTTCATGAAAAAAGCCTCAGTAGAAACAAGCTAAAAAACCTTGGAGCCAACAGAATGATGGAGATTCCCATGTTATAGAGCACCAGTGTTTTGCGTGCTTGGAATTCTCTTGTCTCCTGTCATTGCAGTCTTTGGAGTCTGGATATTTTTCCAGAACTCTGCACTTTTGTTCTTGAATATTTGCTCCTCTCATCCTTTTCTCTCTAAAAAAGGGATCAATTGGTGTTGGGCTGTAATACCACATTCTGACAGAAGATGGCAGTATTTAACAAGTTTATAGTGGGAACCATTGAACATTGTCCACTCTCATCTAAAGCTTCCGTTTTTGTACTTTTTTTCTATTATCAATTCTGTATGTATAAGGGGTATCTCTAATTTCCCTAAGATGAGAAGTAATATGCAAGGGTCTTTTGATATCGTATAGTCATACATTTAGTTTACAACATGAAATAGTAATATGGTGGGTTTTTTGTTTTGTTTTTGTTTTTTGATACCAGAGATTGAACCCAGGGTATTTTATTCCTGAGATATATAAACCCCAGCCCTTTTTATTTTTGATTTTGAGACAGGGTCTTGCTAAGTTGCTTAGGACCTCACTAAGTTGCTGAGGCTGGCTTTGAACTTGTGATCCTCCTGCTTTGGGCATATGCCACTGTGCCTAGCATTATATGGTGTTTTATTTTTTGTATATTTATTTTTTCAGTGCTGGGGATGGAACCCATCACACATGCTAAGCAAGCGCTCTACCATTGAGCTACACCCCCAGCCCAACATGAAGTAGTTTTAAAGAAAAATGGTTTCATAGGCAACACATTGGTCTACTACTTGGTCATTTTTTTAAAATTTTGTTTTAGCTGTAGATGGACATAATACCTCTATTTTATTTTTATGTGGTTCTGAGGATTGAACCCAGGACCTCACACATGCTGGGCAAGTACTGTACCCCTGAACCACAACCCCAGCCCATATTACTTAGTCATTTTTATTGTTTGGGTTTTTTTCTTCTTTTTGTGGTGCTGGGGACTGAACCCAGGCCCTTGTACATGTTAGGCAAACACTCTACCACTGATCCACATTCCCAGCCCTGTGTTTTTAATTAGCATTGTTCTATGTCAGTGTGTATTAGATTACCAGATTCTTTTTAATAGCCTCATGTTATTATTACTTTGTAGATTAACTTCATTAATTTAGGTAGTTCCCTGTTAACAGTCATGCTTGTTCTTTTTTTTCTTTTTTTGAACCAGGGATAAACCCAGGGGTGCCTAACCACTGAGCCACATCCCCAGCCCTTTTGTTTTTTGTTTTTTGTTTTGAGACAGGGTCTCACTAAGTTGCTGAGGCTAGCCTCCAACTTGTAAACCTCCTGCCTCAGCTTCCAGAGTCACTGGGATTACAGGTGTGGGCCACCATGCCCTGCTATGTTAGTTATTTTTAAGGAACAATTGTTACAGTGAACATCCTTGAATGTACCTTTGCATATTTGTAAATGTTTTTGTTGTATCAATTCCTGGAAGTGTTTATTGGTGGGTTGAAATGGCATGATGTTTACTTTGTGTGTGTGTGTGTGTGTGTGTGTGTGTGTGGTGCTGGGGTTCTGACCCAGGGCCTCACACATGCCAGGCCAGCACTCTGCCACTGAGCCACATCCCAGTCCACATGTTTTTAATAGGTAGTGCTATATTCTTTTCAAAAGAGGTTGCACAGATTTATACTCCCATAAATGACAAGAGTGTTTGTTTCTCCTCAGTGTTTTCATCAGGCTTAATTTTGTGTGGATGAATGAGTAATAAAATCATATTCTTTTGGTATTTGTTTCTCAGGAATTTTCTATGTTCTGGACTTCTATAAATTATCTAATTGTGTTCATTCTTCATCTTCCTTATTTTGGAGCCCAATATCTGTTACAGATTTTTTTCAGTTTGAGTTCATGTCATGACTAGGTTTTTACCCTTTCTAAGAATGTGAGAAGTTTTCCTACATTTTCTTCCAGTCCACTTACAGCTTTGTTTTTTACATTTAGATTTTAATCCATCTGGAATTTATTTTTGTGAATGCTGTGAGGTAGGGACCATCCTTTATTTTTTTTCAAATGGATAAGTAGTTGACCAAACACCATTTGTTGAATAATCCATCTCTTCCTTACTGACTCGAAATACTATCTTTATCATATACTAAATTCTCATATGTTTCTGGGTCTGTTTCTGGACTCTACTTTGTTCCTTGATCTCCTTGTCAATTACTGTGCTGGTACTGCACCATTTTAATTGTCATAGCTTTAGGTATTTTTTGCTGTCAGGTTGGGCAGGCCCAGACTCTTTCGCCCAAGTTTTCTGTCTTTAATCCACTATATCCACATTTGGTTATTACCATCAACTACAGTGGATGTTGCACATTCCCCTTTGAAACTCCCATAAGGGTTTCTACTGGATTCTGTGATGGCAGAAATTGAGAGCGTAAGCAGTGTGCCTTAAAGGACTACAGATCAGACTTAGTTTCCCAGACAGTGCTGAAGATGACCTGGACCTGGGCTAGATTTTTCAGGACATATTCTTGGGTTTGGATGGATAACAGACCAACCTTTACAACTTGCTTGACTCGTGTGATGGTACAGGACCAGAACCAGACACCTGTCATGCTAATAATTTGTGGTTCAAAAGTAACCATAATGATGATGGATGGATGCTGCAATACTATCCACTCAAAAATGGGTGTAGCCTATTTTTAGGACTCTTAAAAACATCAAATCAGTAATGACCAATTAAGACTTTTTAATTTTTACTAATCTCTACTTGAAAGTTACTTAGTCATTCATCTCTGGAAACTTAATTCTTATAATTCATATCATTTAGAATATCATAATGCTGTGGACATTACATAGCTATATAGCTAACTTCTTAACTAGTTTCCATTTGATAATTGGAAGTGTATGTATACTTAAGATACATATATTCATATATATGTTTTCTTTTAAACTAGAATGACCAGTCAACAGGGGACATAAAAGTAATCGGTGGAGATGATCTCTCAACTTTAACTGGAAAGGTATGTATCTTAAAGGGGAAGAAAAGAGCACTTATGCCAAAAGTCAATCAGTAACACTGGGATTTCAATTACTGAGAGGTAGTTTACATAGTACAACTAAACAAGGAGGGTTATTAACCATTGGAAGCAATCTAGGTTAATTATCTTTCCCTATATTATATAGCCAAAAGATAGCTGAGTCCAATATTAAACTTAAAAGTCCATACTGCCAAGTACTGTTCTCTACCTCTATAGGAATCTAGTTTGGAATCCTTCAAAAATTATAGATGAGAGTGCTGGAGTTATTAGCTCAGTGAAAGAGTGCTTGCTTAGCATGCTTAAGTCCCTGGGTTTAATCCCCAGCACTGGGGGAAAAAA
This sequence comes from Glaucomys volans, assembly GCA_020662805.1. Classification (NCBI taxonomy): domain Eukaryota; kingdom Metazoa; phylum Chordata; class Mammalia; order Rodentia; family Sciuridae; genus Glaucomys; species Glaucomys volans. The sequence goes on from JAJEJO010053630.1 coordinate 375,298, forward strand.
ACACAAATAAAGAAACAACAGGTTAATTAACTTCTCTGTGTCCCAGAGGTGAATAGATAGAGGTGAATCAAGGATTAGATGATATACATAGAGCTCTTAACAACAGTTTCTAGGAAAAAGCACACTAAATAGATTCAGATATATTGTAAGAAATCTCAGAGTTTTCTTTTTTATTATTTTTTTAATCATTGGTGGTACTGGGAATGGAACACAGGGCCTCGTGTGTGCTAGGCAAATGCTCTACCACTGAACTGCTCCCAAGCTCTTTTTATTTTTCACTTTGAGATAGGGTCTTGCCTGTCACGACTGGCCTCAAATTTGCAGTCCTTTTGCCTCACCTTCCCCAATAGCAGAGGTGTGTGAGGATTACAGGTGGGTGCTGTCACAACCAGTTTAAAAGAGTTTTATTAATACGTGAAAATTCTTCCAGATATTTTCCAGTACTCATTTTGCTGTCAAAATCAATTATCATTTGTCTCAAGGTATTTTTAAATTTCCTTTTTCATTTCTTTATTCTTTTTATATGTTGAAAAAATTTTGAGCAATCCATGATAAGTGATGGAATGCTGCTTTTTTTTAAAAACTGCCAGTTATTGTTTGCTATAAGACCTGTGCCAAATATAAAGGCATTAATCCTGAAGAGTTTCACAACAATCCAGTAAGGGAGATTGTATCCCCGTTTTACAAATAGGGAGTTAAGGGATGGAGTTATAATTTGAAACAGCATGGAATTAAGAGACAGGAAAACTGTCTCATAGTCCCAAAGTCACACAACCGGTAAGGAATAGAGCTTGAATTTTAATGCGAACGTTTGAAGTTCTTTCCTTCCTCTGGCTTTTAGATATTCATGGTCACTGCTTATTTAACTGAGTATCTGTAAGAAAATTTTAACATAAAATATTTAAGTGAAATTCTGTGGTCCTGTATCAGAGTTATGCCAATCTATTGTTGACCTCAGCATCTTTTGAAAACTTCAGAGAAGAAATTATAATCTGTTGATGCTTTTCCTCTCCTTTACATTCTGTATACTGCTGCCAGACCTGTTCTCTTCCCCTTTTAGCATGCTCTGTCCTTATTTTAGAATCCATTTGAAATCCTTACTTCTATAATCAGTTTTAGCACTGGAAGAGGTCTAGCCTTCAAGGCCTTCTGTGATTGAGTTTGACCTTGCCTTTCTACTTAATGGGTCTGTCCCACTATGTAGCTCTGTGATCTTAAATAGGTCTCTGTTTCTAAAATAACTTTTTTATGATAGTTGGAGTAAAGCACATTTATTGTAGAAAAATCAAGAAGTACAAATTGTGTGAAGTTTTTTCTTGGTGGTGAGATAATAGGGTTATTTAAAACTTCTGCTTCATTTTAGCTTTTTGGAACATTTATACAGTATACAGATACATATGTATATATTTCCCCCCTTTTCTCTTGTTAATACTTGAAGATATGGGCTCTGGGCCCTGAATGTACCTTATTCAAATCCTTCTCTTCCACTTGCCTATGTTTACAACTTTAAACAAGTCAGTTGAGCCTCATTATTTTCATTTATTAAGTGGGGATATAACTACTTGACATAAAGTAAGCTCTCAATAATGTGACATTTCTCATTCTTTTATTTGTAAGCAATATTGGAATCATACTCTTCTACAGATTTTGTATTGGACAAATATTTAATCCCTCTGGACTTTGATTTATATAAACTGTCTTATAAAGTCTATGATTATGACTTAATCAAGTTGTAACGCTAGGATTCAGTTTCTCTGTTTCATAATTTCATGCTGTTTTTCAAACCATAACTCTATCGCATTGTGCAAATCACTGCTGCAGTGAGCCATAGTTACTGACGGGAATGTGTTATCCTTCAAATGTGCTAGGTAGGGTAGGGAAAGATGGAGAAAGAACCACATAATAAGTGGTGAAAGTTATTGGTCTGGTAATTGATTATATTCCATTTTCCTAAAGCTTTAAATTATAGTGTCTTTTAAGAGACAAATTAGTTGTGATAAGAGGAAAGGAGTGGGACTAACTTCTTAAGCATCTACTGCTGCACGTCTGTATTTATTATTTTCATTTAATCCTCGTAACTATCCTGTGAAGGAGGTATTTTCCCTTTCTTTTTGGTACTGGGGTTTGAACTCGGGGGCACTCAATCACTGAGCCACAGAGCCACATCCCCAGCCCTTTTTTGTATTTTATTTAGAGACAGGGTCTCACTGAGTTGCTTAGTGCCTCACCGTTGCTGAGACTGGCTTTGAACTCTTTATCCTCCTTGATCCCAAGCTGCTGGGATTACAGACATGCACCACTGCACCTGACTGGTATTGTCCCTTTCTGTAGAGAAGGATGTGGAAACTCAGTCATACAACTGTTAGGTGGCAGAGCCAGAGTTCGAATCAGGAAAAATCTAACTACAATGTTTGTATTCCTTATATAACACTGGGATTCATTTGAACATAGCTTTTTATATATATTATATACATATTATATTATATATATTATATATATTTTATATGTATATATTTATATATATTCTACCTGTAGAATAAGCTAGGAAATAGGCTGCAGTTGTCTCTACTAGCTACTCCACTGAGGGTGGGTCAGAATGAGAGAAGTAGTGTGAATTGCCAAAATTATGGGCTAACCTTACTTCATTCTGCGCTTGGACCTATCCATGCTTGCAAAAAGTATTGCCTGCAATAATAAACTGCTTTGAGATATGGAAATGTTGAAGCTTTACTTGGTTATAATTTCACTATTAATACCTGGAGCAGTGATTCTTCAATCGTTTATGTGTATGTCCCATCAAGCTAAAGTTTAAAAAAAGTTCTAATTTTTCATGTCATACAGTGGATGTTGTATGCCCTTTCTTGGTAACAACTAGCTTAGAAAAGAATATAGAATATTAAAATTCTGATTCTATAATTTATGACAGAGTATAATGACAACCACAAATAAAATAGTGTGGATATTCTTGGGGCAATGATTATAACCATTATGTGAAATGCTTCATTATTCCTATAAGGACAGACAGAATGCTTCTCTGCTTTGGGAATATAATTGTTAGATGTATTTTCTCTTAAGAACGTTTCCATCTATAAAATTCTGAGATGTAGAAAGTAGGGTGAAGGTTTATAGTGGGAGGAAGTACTGGTGTCTTTTTTAGTGTAGTCCAAAAATATGGATATATCTATAATAGTATATGCCTAATAGGAAATTGAATTCTGAATTGGATTCAATATGGTAAGTTAAACACATGATTTTGGAGTTTTTGTACAAATTACAGTTCCTAGAATATTAGTGTCAGAAGACACTTAAGAGGCCAACTAGTTCAAGTTTCTAATGCTACATTTGGGAAACGGGCCTAGAGAAATATCATGACTTGCCCAAGACCTTGCATTAAGTAAGGAAAGGATTTTATAAAAATGAACACATGGGTCAAATTTTATTTATGAAAATTTCAGTGGTAAGGACTTTCAAATTGCAATAGATGACCAAATAGTTTCAAGAATGGTTTGATATAGTCATTAAAAATAAGAATTTGGATAATTTCCTTAGAGTTTGTTATGATGTAATTTCGCTTACTATTGGACATACTGATTCACTATACTGACTTTTCTTTTTTTCTTCTAGAATGTCTTGATTGTTGAAGTAAGTTTTTACATTTACTTTTAATATAGTGTTTATGATTTTCTAACTTATTGTGTATCACCCTAAAGGTAAGCCAGGGAAAGAAATTCCTCTTTATTAGTTTTAATGGTGGGCTTGTGTTTTATAAAGACTAGGTGACTTTTTTACTGATAAAGGAAAGAACTTAGTATATTTCCTCTTTTCGTTTTGAATTTTTTTCTTTCTAAACGTGTTACAAATATGCATACACACTCACACACATACACATACATACATACTAACTTTAGTGTCCTGCTTAAATTTCCTCTTAAGCAACATTTGGTATCTATGAAAGAATATTTGTAATTTTTATCCTAATTTCCATTTGCTATTATGTCCTAAAGTATTGAGAATGTAATAATAGCCAAATTTATCCAGTGCTTATTTTGCCAGGCACTATTCTATGTGCTAAAGAAACAGAGAGAGTTAAGCAGTTTCCTAAGATTACCAGTAATAAATGAAATTTCATATCATCACTTTCCAAAGCATGATCCGTAGACCAAAAGCATCTGCCAGGAACCTCCTGAATCAAAACTTGTGATGAGGCCCAGCATGCTGTGTTTTAACAAGTCTTCAGGTGATTCCAATGCATGCTTAGGTTTAAAAACCTCACCTTCTCATTAAGGCCTTCCTGTATAAAAATGTCATGTTTCCACCTCCTCGATTTATTATCCTTCAATACTCTTTCCCTGATCACTTATCACTGTTTAACAACCTGTATGTACACCTCTTTATTTTTGTCTCTGGTCTCCCTATTCACATCTTTCTGCCTTACTGAATTCTAAAAACTTCTAAAGTGTTTGTAATCATGCCTTGTACTCAGACCCCATTCACCTTTCTTTAGTCTTTAGACTGAATTCTTTGGAGTTTTTCAGTGTGGCCTCTATATATTATCAACCTCGTTCTCCAGCATATTCTTTCATTTTCTCTGTGCTTGTCACTGTTTCCTAGAGTCTCTACCACTATTTTTTCTGCCTTTTTTTATATTTTATTTTTAAAATAACAGTTTAAGAATTTTTTCATTTGCCCACAAAGAAACTCAATCTCCTTAGCCATCATTTCCCATTGTCCCAATTCCCATCCCCTAGCAATCTGATGATCTACTTTCTGTCTTGAAGATTGGCATATCCTGGATATTGCATATTAATGAACTCTCATAATATGTGCCTTTTGTTTCTGGGTTCTTTCACTTAGATCAGTGCTTTCAAGGTTCATCCATGTTGTGAAATGTCAGTAGTCATTCTTTTTCAGAGGTATGACAACTGGAAATGTTGATACATACTCCCATGCATATATTTATATATTTCCCAAGTACAGGTTAGCTGGGTCCTCTGCTCAGGGTCTCATCAGGTTGAATCAAGATGTCTGTCTCACCTGTGGCTCATGCTTTTCCAAGTTCATTCAGGTTGTTGACAGAATTTAGTTTCTTGTAATTGTAGGACTGAGGGACCATTTTCTTTTCTGAACTACCTCCCTAGCCCTTTTTATTTTTTTTTTTGTTTTGAGACTGAGTTGCTTTGGGCCTTCCTAAGTTGCTGAGCCTGGCCTTGAACCCTGCCTCAACCTCCCAAGTCACTGGTATTACAGGCATGTACTACCACGCCCAGCAAAAATGTTCTACTTTTTTTGTTCTTTTTAGATGTACATGACAGCAGAGTGTATTTTGACATATTATACCTACATGGAGTATAAAATATTCTAATTTGAATCCCATTCATTTTGTTGTACATGATGTGGAGTTTCACTGGTGGTGTATTCATATATGAACATAGGAAAGTTATGTCCAATTCATTCTGTCTTTCCTCTTCCCATCCCTCCTTCATTCCCCTTTGTCTAATCCAGTGAGCTTCTATTCTTCCCTCCCCCTTTATTGTGTTAGCATTGCATATCAGAGAGAACAAAAAATCTTTTAATACCTCAAATTCACTTTAACATAAAGTCATTCTGTGTAGTAAAACCATATTAATTTGAATATCTTTAAAGATTGTACATAGCAGTGTTTCTCAAAGTGGACTGTTAATAACTATCGGACAGTTGGGAAAGAATTCCTATCTTGAATTTATGAAGAAAAATCTAAAATATATTTTATAAAGGGTACCATCATAACTTTCTAATGAAGCATGCATGTGTATATTATATTTGCTGTCATTGATCTCTTTGTGCCTAGAGAATGCAGTATTGGGGATTCCCACTGCTTTCTGAGGACTAAGTGATTTACAGATTCTAGATTATCCTAGTGTGTGAATTTTGGTGAGAATTATTGCACTGAAGAAAAATGGCATTATGGCATGGGGAAGTACCGGAACATCAGGGTTCTGGTGTTTTGTGTGTCAATAATGACTTTAATTTAAAACTATCATGATCTTATTTGCCATTTAAATGTCTTTTCTTTTTTTAATAGGATATAATTGACACTGGCAAAACAATGCAAACTTTGCTTTCCTTGGTCAAGCAGCATAATCCAAAGATGGTTAAGGTTGCAAGGTACGTATAACATTTATTTATTTATTTATTTTGGAACTGGGGATTGAACCCAGGGGCACTTGGCCACTGAGCCACATCCCTAGCCCTATTTTGTATTTTATTTAGAAACAGGGTCTCACTGAGTTGCTTAGCGCCTTGCCCTTACTGAGGCTGGCTTTGAACTCACAATCCTCCTGCCTCAGCCTCCTGAGCCGCTGGGATTACAGGCGTGCTCCACTGCTCCCGGCATGTATAACGTTTTGAAATAGAGTATTTTCTTCATTTGGAGGATTGATTACTTCTTTGTCAGGATAAAGGTTCTCAGCTGTCATTTTCTCTTCAAAATGCAATGTAATCCTAAATGAGACTCAGAAAATATCCTTTGTGAATAATTTTGTTATGTGTTAATAAAGCCCTTCATTACGTTCACCTTCTTGCTAATACAGTTATCCCTCAGTATTCATGAGGATTAAATCCAGGACCTCCAACAACAAAATCCACATAAGTCCCTTATATAAAATGGCATAGTAATACGCATGGTAGCTATGCACATCTTTCCATACACTTTAAAGCTTCTCTACAGAAAGATCCCTCATATTCATCAACAGGCAGAATTAATACTGTTCAAATGGCCATACTGCCAAAAGCAATATACAGATTTAATGCAATTCCAATCAAAATAGCAATGTCATTCTTTACAGAACTAGGAAAAATAGTCTTAAAATTCATTTTGGAAGAATAAAAGACTCAGAATAGCCAAAGCAATTCTAAGCCAAAAAAGCAATGCTGAAGGCATCACAGTACTTGACTTCAAATTATACTACAGAATTATAGTACAAAAACAGCATGGTATTGGCATAAAAACAGAATAGAAGAGACAGAGACAAACCCACATATCTAGTCATCTGATTCTTGACAAAGGTGCCAAAAAACATACATTGTAAAAAAGACATCCTTTTTAACAAACAGTGCTGGGAAACCTGCTTGTCCATATGTAGAAGAATGAAATTAGACCCTTAATTCTCACCCTGCACACAAATCAATTCAAAGTAGATCAGAGACCTAGGAAGTAGACCAAAAACTATGCAACTATTAGAAGAAAACATAGGGTCAACACCCCAGTGTATAGGCATAGGCAACAACTTTCTAGGTAGGACGCTTAAGTCTCAGGAGATACTGCCAAGAGCTAATAAATGGGATGGCGTCAAATTAGAAAGCTTTCTGTACAGCAAAGGAGAGAATTAGAAATGTGAAAAGAGAACCTACAAAATGGGAGAAAATCTTTGATAGCTACTTTTCTGATAGAGGATTAATATCTAGAATATATAAAGAACTCAAAAAACTTTATACCAGCTGGGTTTAGTGCCAGACATCTGTAATCCAGTGACTAGGGAGGCTGAGACAGGAGGATCACAAGCTCAAAGCCAGCCTCAGCAACTTAGTGAGACCCTGTCTGAAAATTTAAAAAAATAAAAAGGGCTGTGGATATGGCTCAGTGCTTAAGAACCCCTACATTCAATCCCTGGTACCAAAACAAACAAACAAAAAAACTTTACACCAAAAAAGACAAATAATCTAATTAATAAATGGGCAAATGAATTGAACAGACACTTCTCAAAAGAACTACAAATGGCCAACAAATAAATGAAAAAATGTTCAACATCATCAGCAGTTAGGAAAGTGCAAAGCAAAACTACTGAGATTTCTTCTCACATCAGTCCAAATGGCACTCCTCAAGAATGCAAATAATAATAAATGCTGGAGAGGTTGTAGAGAAAAAGGAACACTTTTACACTGTTCGTGTAAAACCACTATGGAAATCAGTATGGAGGTTTCTCAAAACGACTAGGCATGGCGCTGGCAATATAGCTCAGTTGGTAGAGTGCTTGCCTCACAAGCATGAGGCTCTGGGCTCAATCCCCAGCACCACACACACAAAAAAAGACTAGGCATGGAACCACCATACGACTCACCTTTATAAACTCAGAAGGTCAAGGGTTGTTTATTTTCTCCCATATGTGGAAGCTAGAGAAGAAAATGGAAAAGTGGTCGAGGTGGGTCTCATGAAAATGAAAGGGAGGTTAGTAGAAGAAAGGGATGGGGGTGGGTGGGAGGCAGAGAGGTGGGGGAAGTGCTTGGAGTGATATTGGCAAGATTATATTGTTATATTGTGTGCATGTACAAACATGTAACAACAAATTCCATTGTGTACAATTATAATGCATGAATAGAATGGAAAGAACAAAAATAAAGCATTTCTAGATTATTTATAATACCAAATACATAGTGAATACTATATAAATAGTTGTTTTGCTGAATTATGTAGGGGATATTGATGGGGGAAATCTGCATATGTTTAGTACAGATGCAATTTTTTCAATTTTTTTGCTTTTATTGGCACATTATAGTTGTACATAACAGTTGGGCTTATTTTGACATAATCATACATGCATGGAATTTAATTTACTCCATTTCAGTCCCCAGTGCTCCCCCTTTCCCTTCCCTCCTCCCTCCCCTGTTCCCATTCTTCTATTCCACTGGTCTACCTTCTATTCATTTATATGTATCTTAATTGGTGCTTTATAGATAAAGGTGGAATTCACTGTGTTATATTTATGCATGCAGATAGTGTAATTTTGTCAAATTCATTCAGCATTTTCTGTCCTTACCCGTCTTTCCTCCCTCCCCTGCAGTCTCTACTCTGTTCATTTTCCCTCTGTCTTTATAATATTCACCACATACACCCTTGCCTTTTCCCCCCTTGTTTTGCTCTAGCTTCTGCATGTGACAGAGAACATTCAACCCTTGATTTTCTGAGTCTGGCTTATTTCACTCAGCATGACATTCTCCAGTTCCATCCATTTACCGGCAGATGTCATAATTGCATTCTTCTTTATGGCTGAGGAAAACTCCATTGTGTATATAGACCACATTTTCTTAATCCATTCATCTATTGACAGGCACCTGGGCAGTTTCCATACTTGGCTCTTGTGAATTGTGCTGCTATAAACACTGATGTGATTGTTTCGCTATAGTAAGAAGATTTTAGTTCTTTTGGAAAAATACTAAGGAGTGGGATAGCTGGGTTATAGGGTCATTCCATTCGTAGTTCTTTGAGGAATCTCCATACTGCTTTCCAGAGTGGTTGTATTAATTTGCAGTCCCACCAACAATGTATGATCATACCTTTTCCCCCACATCCTTGCCAGCATAATTATATTCTTGATGATTGCCCTTCTTACTGGGGTGAGATGAAATATCTGTTATTTTGATTTGCACTTCCCTGGTTGCAAAGATGTTAAACATTTTTTCATGTATTTGTTGACCATTTATGTTTTTTCTTCTGAGAAGTTTGTTTAGGTTTTTTATTTTGCCCATTTATTGATTGAGTTATTCGGTTTTTTTGATGTTGGTTTTTTGAGTTCTTTATATATTCTGGATATTAATTCCCTGTCAAAAATATGCTAGAAAAGATTTTCTTCCATACCATAGGCTCTCTCTTTACTTTCTTAATCATTTACTTTGTTGTGCAGAAGATTTTAATTTGATAGCATCCCACTTATTGATTATTGGTTTTATTTCTTGAGCTAAAGTCTTGTGGAGGAAGTTGGTGCCTGTACCTATATGATGGAGTGTTGAATCTACATTTTCTTCTAATAATTGCATGGTTTCTGATCTATTCCTAAGTCTGATCAGCTTTGATTTGATTTTTTTGTGCAGGGTGAGAGTCGCAGATCTATTTCCATTTTTCTACATATGGGTATAGTTTCCCCAACACCATTTGTTTAAAAGACTATTTTCCAACATATATTTTTGGCACCTTTGTCAAGTATCAGATGACTGTGACTGAGGGTTTCTCTCTTTGTGTCTTCTGTTCTGTTCCTGTGACCTTCAGGTCTGTTTTGATGCCAGTACCATGCTATTATTGTTCCTATAGCTCTGTAGTATATTTGAGATCAGGTATTTTTAAAATTTTTTAAAAATTTGGTCTCCTTAGTTATACACTACAGTAGAATGCATTTTGATATACTATACATACATGGATTATAACTTCCCATTTCTGTGGTTGTACATGATGTGGAGTTACACTAGTCATATATTCATATACGAACTTAGGAAATTTATATACAATTCATTCTACTGTCTTTCCTATTCCCATCTCTCTTCCCTTCCCGTCATTCCCTTTTATATAATCCAGTGAACTTCTATTCTTCCCTCCCCCTTATTGTGTGTTAGCATCCACATATCAGAAAGAAAATTTGGCCTTTGGGGATTGACTTATTTCACTTAGCATGATAGTCTCCAGGTCCATCCATTTACCAGCAAATATCATAATTTCATTTTTCTTTATGGCCGAGTAATATTCCATTGTGTATACATACCACATTTTCTTTATCCATTCATTTGTTGAAGGGCACCTAGGTTGGTTCTGTAGCTTAGGTATTGTGAATGAAACTGCTGTGAATATTGATGTGGCTGTGTCACTGTAGTATGCTGATTTTAAGTCCTTTGGGTATAGGCCAAGGAGTGGGATAGCTGGGTCAAATGGTGGTTCCAGTCCAAGTTTTCTGAGGAATCTCCATACTGCTTTCCAGAGTGGTTGCACCAATTTGCAGTCCCAATAGCAATGTATGAGTGTTCCTTTTTCCCCACATGGAGATCAGGTATTGTGATGCCTCCAGCATCACTCTTCTTGCTCAAGATCATTTTGGGTATTCTGGGTCTTTAATTTTTTTCCAAATGAACTTTTGGACTATTTTTTTCTAGTTCGAAATATTGTATTCATGTTATCTTTTGTTTCTAAGAATTTCTTGATTTCTTCTCTCATTTCTTCTTTGATCCATTCCTCATTTAAAAGAGTATTGTTTAGTCTCCATGTGTTCCAGTGATTCTATAATTTTTCTTGCTGTTGATTTCTAGTTTCATTCCTTTTTTATCTGATAGGATACATAGTATCAATTTGTCAGTATTTTCTAAGACTTATATTGTGACCTAGAATGTGGTCTATCTTTGAAAAGGTTCTATGAGCTGCTGATAAAGAAGTAAATTTAGTTCTCTGGGGGTGAAATATTCTGTAAATGTCTGTTAGGTCCATTTGATTTATAGTATTATTTATTTCAGAAATATCTTTATTGATTTTATGTTTGGATGAACTGTTTGTTGGTGATAGGGGTGTGTTGAAATTAACCAGTATTTTTGTATTGGTGTTTATCTGGGATTTAATGTCAAGCATTTTTTTTATGTAATTATATGCACTGACATTTGGGGCATAAATATGTTTTAGCCTATGAATTCCTTTGCATATGAGATGAGTGTCTTGAAATGGCATGTAGTTGGATCTTGTTTTTTAATCCATTTTGCCAATCTGTCTTTTAGTTGGGAACTTGAGACCACTTACATTCCGTGTTATTATAGATAAATGATTGTTATTTCCTGTCATTTTGATTAGTTTGCTACACTTTATTGTTTTGATTTTCATTTAGTTAGTTGCTCTTCTGGTGATATTCATCTATTTGGGAACTTAGGGGTTCCTCTGTGGGTAGCATATCATTAAGTATTTTCTTATCATGCTGGCTTAGAGGTCATGAATTCTTTTAGTTTATCCTTATCATGGATTTTTTTTTATTTCTGCATCAATCTGAAAGATAACTTTTCTGGATATAGCAATATTGGCTGGCAATTGTTTTCTTTTAGTGTTTGGAATATCGCATTTCAGACCCTCCTAGATTTTAGGGTCTGAGTTGACAGGTTAGAAGTGAGCCTTGTTGATTTGCAGCTTTTAATATTTCAATATTTCCTTATTTTCTATATTAGGCATTTTGATTGTGTCTTTTTGGGGGGGGGGCGGTGCTGGGGATTGAACCCAGGGCCTTGTGCTTGTGAGGCAGGCACTCTACCAACTGAGCTATATCCCGAGCCCAATTGTGTCTTTTTTGATCTTGTCTATTTGGGGTCCCATATGTCTCCTGTATGTGGATGTCTAATTTCTAAAGTGGGGAAATTTTTCTTCTACTATCTTACTGAAGGAGTTCTTAACATATTTAGCTGTGTTCTTCTCTGACCCAGTGACTCAGGTTTAGTCTCTTAATGTTGTCCCAGAGTTCCATGATCTTTGTTTTCTTTATTGAATACAGAGTATTCAAGTTCATATACTCTTTTAGATCTGAAGTTCTGTTTTTGAAGCTTGAAGTTCTATTTTCTATGCAGTCTATTGTGTTGGTGATATTATCAAGTGAATTTAATCTGATTCATTATGTCTTTAATTTCCAGAAGTTCTGATTGGTTTCTTTTCAATATCTTTATCAAAATGATTTTTATATCCTGGATTTTCTCTCTTAATTCATTCTTTAGATCTTCTTTTAGTTCATTGAACATTTTAACAATGTTTCTTCATCTTTCTCTGCAATTTCATCCACTTCTCTTTCAGTGGGTTCCTTTGTTGGGGGACTGTGAATTCAGGAACAGTTTGTTTGGCTATTTCCTCATATTTTCACAGGTCTTGGAGTTGCACATCAGGTTATGGATTCCTCTTCCTTTTATATGTGTGTCCTTTGGTGTGTAGTTATCTTTTTTCTTTGGTCTAGAGAGTTCTCTGTTTTTTTGTTTTTTTTCTGTATGAGTAGATATCCAGGAGTGAGAATGAGATCCCCTTCTAGTTGTTCTGCTTGGGACCTGATTGTTGGTTTATGGTTTTTCTCTCCCCTATTCAGTGTGTTGAAGCATTGCTGAGGCTTGAATGGGGCTAGCTTGTCTACAGAGTGAGGTTTGCTGTTACTTGGCTGAGTTGTAAGTGTTGCTCATCAGCAGGATCTCTACTCTGTGAGCATGAAGTGTACCAATCACTTTTCATCTCCCAGAAAAAGGGGGAGCAAGGACTAGCAATAATGTTTTAAAATGATGTATAGCCTTAAAATAAATGTTCAGCGTCTACTTTGACATCTATAACACTAACTACCATCTGTTGAGAAATGGTAGAGTCAGTATTTAACATCGACACCAACTATGAACCGCCATGAACTAGATCAGACATTAACCAATGGGTGTCTGCCATGTTGTACATTGTATTAATAATAACAAAGGGAATGAGGCAGAAATTACATAAACTATATAATCCTATCAGATAATGGAATTGCAGTTCTTTAAGTGAAAAGAAAATATGGTAGGAAGTTTAGAGAAAGTTTGAAATATTTAAAAGTGAACAGAGAAGTAGGAGGTAGCTGATGATGGCTATAAAGATGGACGAGTAAAAAAATAACTAATAGTAATAAAGAGAGGACGAGGGAACAGGAAAATTTGTTTATTAGTGGGGGAAGCAAGTGAAGAATAAGGAACAAAACCCACTTACAAACAAAAAAGTAAAAGATTAAAACAAACTCATTTAAAATTTTATCCTTCCAAAGTCTAATCAAGGCTAAGTAATAAATGGATGAAAAAGACAACAATTAAAATGCAAGAAAATTATATGAATATATATATGAATATATATTTCAAACTTATCTGTATAGGGGCATGTATAGTGATAACACACACCCCTGTATGTATATGTGTATATATATGTGTGTGTGCACACACACACACATAGTCACACAGAATGGAAAAAAGTAAAAGAATAGAAAAGTCATTTTTTTAAAATAGGATAAAATAAAGTTGAAAATTAGAAAAAAGCAGAAAAAGGGGGAATAGGAAAAGAATTCTTAATGAGGAAAGAAAAGGGTGTGTTTCCACTAAGGTGGTCAAAAATTTTGGCAGGGATGGATATTTTTTGCTTATGCAAATGTGCAATTTTTAAATTTATTTTTGGAGATTATAACCCTTAGGTCTAGGACAGTGTTGTTAAGTCCTACATCTTTGTATTTCTCCCCAAGCTGTCAAAGCAAAGTTTTTCCTAGGTGCCAAAGCTGGTTGTAGTGGCTCTCAGCATCCCGTCCCTCAGTATAGAATGAGGGAGTGCTGAAAACTGGTGTATTCTCATAGTGGGGCTGGTGTAGAGTTCTAAATTGAAAGTTCCAGTAGCTGGAGATTGGTCTTGACCCAGCCTTGGAACTCTGTGGGTGGGTATTTGAGATTTGGCCCACACCGTCTCTTGCTGGGCAGATGCCAATCTCTGCTGGACCATCTGGGTCTTAGAGCCTCCCAAAATTTCCACTTTTAGGGTGAGGAATCTAAACCTTGACCAGCTTCAGATGTTCCATCTCCATGGTTGTGAATTACCCAGGGTCAGACCTGGAGTTCAGGCCTGCCTAACTGCCACATTACTAGCATCTGCCCAGATATTTCAGCAACAAAGGGAGCTCTCCTCAGTATCCCCAGCCTGTATCACCCTAGGCACAGACCTCTGCACCTATTTCAATCACACTGGTCCAGATACACTCTGGTCCTCACAGTGGGTGACTGCTGGGTCAGGCTAGCAACTTCGTCTATGAATTCTCAATCTTCAGTCTCTGCTCGATACCACGTGGCCATTCAAAAATGGCTCCCACTCCAAGGCACTAATTCCAGATGGACTATCTGGCCCTCAGCCAATTGATTCTAATTACTTTTCACAACATCTTTCCCTACCATCTCTGGATTATTTAAGGTTAACTTTCCTCTATTCGACAGGTTCCCCAAGCCCATTTTTTTAATTACTACATTATTTTTTCTCTGCTTCTATTTCCCTTCCCATCTGCAGTGAGCTGGCATGTCTCTAATGTATATTTCTTGTATTTTGTTCAAAGTTTCCAACTCTCTGTATCTCTTTGGTTATTTTGCTGTCCAATGTTGAATTTCAGTGAATTCCCTTAGGAGGTAAAGAACATTCTTCCCACTGTTTAAGTCTTGTGCTGAGGAACTGCTGGGAAATGCACCCTTCCTCTAACCTGCCATCTTTCACCCTCCTTTTTTTTTCAAATATTTTTTGTTGTGCTGTTAGCTGAGTTTGTAGGGAACCCACAGTTACAGAGGGCTGATTGTATTATTAGCATTTGGTTTTTCAACATGCTAATTATATCAACTTGTCCTGAGTAGCAAGGTAGATTTGTTGCCTCCTTGCAAAATTGGGACCAAGAATCCCAGAGAGGAGTAAGGAAGTAGTAAGAAGGAGGAGGCCCTGGAGATCTAGAACTTTGGAAATTGAGTGACATATGCTGCATCTTGTTTTGGGTCCACATTGATATTTTACAGTTCCCTGCTTCATTTTTCTAATCCAGCATCACTTCATATCTAGACTATTTGGCTTTTGCTTTTATAATTCTGTGTCTATCCCTAATTTTATAGTTTGCATCCTCCAACAACTCTGGGGTAATGTTACTTCTGTTTTACAGATAAGGTGACTGAGGTGTAGGGAATTGCCCAGAGACACAGTTAGTAATCTGTAGAGGTGAGATTTAAAACCAGGGCTGGCACAAGTAATGCTCTTACTACCTTAAATTATACAGTTTGTTATTTTGTTTTTGTTTTGCAGTACTGGGGATTAAACCCAGGGGCTCTCTACATAGAGCTGCATCCCAACACTTAACATTTTTTATTTTGAGACAGAGTCTTGTTACGTTTCTGAGGCTAGCCTCACACTTGTGATTCTCCTACCTCAGGCTCCTACCACTTCCAGCCACCTTAAGTTTTTGTTAGAAGTAATATCTCTTGTTTTTTGGGGGGGCCGTGTGGGTTAGTGGTGTTGAGGATAAAACCCAGCACCTTACATATCCTAGGCCAAGGCTCTACCACCCAGCCACATCCCCAGCCCATTTTGATTTTTTGTTAACTTAATACAGTTTCATTTTTCATTTTAAAATCTTTAACCAATATGTGATTTGTGTGAAGGAGTCAGCTAGTGATCTAACTTATCATTTTTTCCTGAGTAATTAACTCGTTTTTATAAACCCCTTTTGAAAAATCAACATATCTGTTGAGTGTCTAAATCAGAATAAGCCTACTAAGGAGTCACATGCCAGCAGTTTATCTTTAGAGGTTTTCTGATAGCTGGTACAAGTAAATGTCAGTGAATTTTTGTGTTGCTGGAGAATGTGCTCACAGAATCCTTAGATCATAGGTGGCCTACATGAGTCTTTCTTAACTTTTTTCTCTAATCCCTCTCCTACCATGAAATTTTATTTTATTTTTTATTTTATTTTATTTATTTATTTTTTTAGTTGTCAATGGACCTTTATTTTATTTATTTATATGTGGTGCTGAGAATTGAACCCAGGGCCTTGCACATGCCAGGCTAGCGCTCTACCACTGAGCCACCACCCCAGTCCCATGAAATTTTATTATCACACAGATTTTGTATATCTGTTTTTGTATTTTGTGTGTCTGTTTAAGTTTTATATGCATATCTGTACTTTATGTAAAATGAGTAAGTATAAAGCTTATTCTTTTTATTTATGCAGGGATAAGAATGACTAAACTTTATAACCTAAATTAAAAAGTATCAGTTAACTGATAAGGAATATAAACTGACATGTCCAGTCTGGAAAATAGTTTGGCTGTTTCTTTAAAAACCAAACATGTAACTACCATAAGACCCCAGAAGGGCTACTGAGCATTTATCCCAGAGAAATTAAAATTTATGTGCACATAAAAACCTGCACATGAATGTTCATAGCAGCAGCATCTGTGATAAGTAAATGGTCAAAATGAAAGGTAAATGGTTGAGCAAAGTTATAATGCACCCATACCATCATACTCAGCAATAAAAAGAAATCAACTCTTGATACAGAGTAACTAGACGAGCCTCAAAGAATTGTGCCAATAAAAACCAGTAGCAAAGTTGCATATTATGATTCCACTTACACAACCTTCTTTAAATGACAAAATTATTGAAATGGAGAACAGATTAGTGACTGTCAGGCATGAGAGAGTACCAGAGGGAACCTTGTATGTTGCAAATTACCTCGATTGTGGTAATGATTACATGAATCCACACGTGATAAAACTGCCTTAAAACTATATACAGATGGTGCCTATAAAACTGGTGAAATCTGGACAGGGTCGGTTTGTCCTGGTTGTAATAATCTATAGTTAAAAGAAGATGTTAACAATGGAAGAAACTGAATCAAGGATACTAGGGACCACCCTTGTATATTTTTGCAACTTCCTGTGAAAATAAAAATTTTGGAAAAACTATTAACTTTCAACTTTGTATTTGCTGAGTCATTTCAAGTATGGCTTGTTTATTTATGTAAATTGAATCAGATCATACATACAGGTTAGCAATTTCTATAAATACCTAATAATAAGGTAATCAATTATTTTAAAAAAAATCACTCAAAATTGTTATGCTTCCAGCAAGATTCAAACAATTAAAAATTTAATTACTTAAAAAATTTACTTTTGCCTAGTGTGGTGGCACATGCCTATAATCCCCACAACTCAGGAGGCTGAGGCAAGAGGATCATAAATTCAAAGCCAGCCTTAGCAACTTAGTGAGATCCTGCCTCAAAATAAAAAGGATGATGACATAGTTTAGTGGTAAAGTGCCCCTGGTTTCAATCCCCAGTACCCCTCCAAAAAATTTACTTCTAAGATGGGTGTGGGTCTCCGCTACTTGGGAGGCTGAGGCAAGAGGATGGGGAGTTCCAGACCAGCCTTGGAAACTCAGACCTTGTCTCCAAAATAAATAAAGAAATAAACAAACAAATTAGCTTCTACACTGGTGGTATAGCTCGGTGACAGAGTGTATTCTTAGCATGAGCAAGGCCCTGGGCTCAATCCCAGCACTGCCCTCTCCCTGCCCAGAATTGGTTCCTTTAGCATGCTGGTTATTTTAAGCCTAAAGTTGCTCTTGTAAGTCAAATATTAAGTCTTTTTTTTTTTTTTTGCGGTGATGGGGATTGAACCCAGGGCCTTGTG
>JAJEJO010053630.1:393649-446966 GCA_020662805.1 Glaucomys volans
TTTTTTTTTTTTTTGTGCTGTTAGGGATTGAACCCAGGGCCTTGTGCCTGCAAGGCAGGTACTCTACCAACTGAGCTGTATCCCCAGCCCCTCTGTTTTATTTTGAAACAGTCTTACTAAGTTGCTTAAGGCCTTGCTAAATTGCTGAGGCTAGCTTTGAACTCTGTCCTCTCAGTCTCCTGACATGGTGGGATTATAGGCATGTGGACCCGCAGCTAGCTCTCCCACACCCTTTACATTTTAGGGATTATATTTTCAGGGACCTTGTCATCTTTGCTTATTGGCACTCCCCACACATTTATCCTCCTGCTTGCTGCCTTTCACTGGACACATGAGTGGTTAGGTTACAAGTCTCAGAACTGGCCATGAGGTGCCAGGTGGAGTTCTCCATTTCATAGTCTGTTTTGTGTATGTTAAAACTAACAGTATGCTAAATGCAAATGAAACACTATTTAGGAACATTAATGTCCTCTTTTGTAATGCCCTATAGTCTTTTTTCCATGTGCCACATGTCACATTTTGTTTTTAACAGCTTGCTGGTGAAAAGGACCCCTCGAAGTGTTGGATATCGGCCAGACTGTAAGTGGATTACTTTTATTTTTTTTTTAGTATTTTTTTATTCATGGATGGACCTTTTTTATAATTCATTTATTTATATGTGGTACTGAGAATTGATCCCAGTGCCTCACACATTCAAGGCAAGTGCTCTACCACTGAGCCACAACCCCAGCCCCTGGATTACTTTTTTATATCAATCATTTAGCCATCTTTAACCTAAAAATGTTGTACATGTAGTGACTTAAGAGTTACTTTAAAGAAAATTTTTAGAGAAAGGAACATTTTCAAGCATTAAATTTGAAAGTAATGCTTTCTGTATCTAAATAATGAATTATGGGGCTGGGGATATAGCTTAGGGGATATAGCTCAGTTGGTAGAGTGCCTGCCTTGCAAGCACAAGGCCCTGGGTTCAATCCCTAGCACCGCCAAAAAAATTAAAAAATAAAAATAAATAAATAAATAAATAATGAATTATGATTCTTTTTAGTTGTTGGATTTGAAATTCCAGACAAGTTTGTTGTTGGATATGCCCTTGACTATAATGAATACTTCAGGGACTTGAATGTAAGTAATGCTTCTTTTTCTCACTCTCATTTTTCAAAACCCACATAAAAATTCAGGAAAGAGAAGAATTGTTTTCTCCCTCCAGCACCTCGTAATTTGAACAGACTGATGGTTCCCATTAGTCACATAAAGCTGTAGTCAAGTACAGACGTCCTTTGAACTGGAACTTGGCCAGGCTAGGGTGACACTTCTTGCTGGCTGAAATAGTTGAACAGCTTTAATATATAATAACTGTCCCATTATTATTTCAGATGATAAATGTAGTCATAAATAAGAAATAAATGATCAAGTTTAAGTCTTTTAATTCACTCTCCTTCAATTACCCACCTCCACCTCTGGAGGCAGGAGTCCCACGGGTGTGTTTGTGAATGTGGCTGAGAAAGATTTAGGAAGACTGCACCGAGGGCACTATCTTGAGCAGGTTTTTTATTTCATCTTTCTCCACCACTTACTCTGGCCCCTATATACCTATAATTCCATACTTTGTTTTTCATTTACAAATTGAGACCAAAAAAATCAAACTAATGGGACAGACTACTGTTTTGTTTTCAAAAGACACTCTTCCTAAAAGCTACTGGCCTAAAGTACAATAGTACTACCTCTGTTTGTTTAGTAAGAACCCTGGTACAACACCTGTAAGATATGCAAATGCTTTTCTTGCCTTTCATTTCAGAATTACTTTTCTAATGTGAAGTTCTGAATTTTTATTTTTTAGCATGTGTGTGTCATTAGTGAAACTGGGAAAGCAAAATACAAAGCCTAAGATGAGAGTTCAAGTTGAATCTGGAAACATCGGGAGTTCCATTGACATCGCCAGTAAAATTATCCAATGTTCTAGTTCTGTGGCCATCTGCTTAGTAAAGCTTTTTGCATGAACCTTCTATCAATTTAATCTGTTTTGTATTCTAGAAATGTCAGTTGCTGCATTCCTGAACTTTTAATTTGCACTATGGGCTTATAGACTATCGTTTCCCTTTGGATGGATTGTTGTTTAACTTGTGAAAGAAAAAAATCTCTTAAACTACACCACTATTAAATGAGAATATTGAAATTGTATCTGTAAGAAACATTGAAAGAGAAGATATATTAGTTTTTTAATTGGTATTTTAATTTTTATATATTCAGGAAAGAACAGAAGTGATTGAATATTGTTAATTATACTACCATATGTATATTAGAAAAGTAAGAAGCAGTTTTCACATCAATGACAGCATCTAAGAGGCTTTGTTCAGTCGAATAAACCTATGTCTCAGTAGTGTTGACTATATTTTCCCACTTGTTCAGATTATTTCTGGTGAATCTTTGTCAACATTTCCTTTTAAATGCAAATAAACAAATACAAAAAATTACCACATTTTTAATTTTTCAAGGATTGTCTTTAAGAGAACCTATACATACCAATCTTTTCTCTATAGATTAACTTAGTATAGTTTTCTATTGGTTACCTTTTTGTTTAAGTTTTAGTAACTAGTTTAATTGTAATCTTTCCCAAATAGCAAATACTGATTATGATGGAATGGGTTGGTGGAGCTAGCAAAGTTCCTACTTCCTTCCGAGACTAAATTTCAGACTCATGATGTACTTTACTACGTTTTGACTCTGCCAACAGAACACGGCTTTCTCTTGGAATTCTGAAGTTGTTCAGACTGGGATCTCAGCCACATCTCAACATATTGTTTTCAGACTTATCCTGTTGTTGCCTTATCACGTAGGTAATACTTTATTGACCACAGCACAATAAAACCTTTTGTTTTCTGGGAGCTAGAGAATAGTTTTACACCAGAACTCATTGCTTCTCACTTCCAGGTGAGGTAGGAACTAGCAACCTTGTGAGCCATCTAGCTATATTTATTCCTTTCAAAATTTGCTGTAATTCCCAGCAGCAAAGTAGGGAGCTTTCAAAATATTAAATAACAATTGTCTCTAGTCCTAGAACTTCCTGGTTGAGAAAACATTTCAATTGCTATCTTTGATCTTTGTAACCTTTAAGGTTGAGGTCGACGTTAAAACATGATTGAGCCAGGCACGGTGGCACACATCTGTAATTCCAGTGACTCAGGAAGCTGAGGCAGGAGAATTGCAAGTTCAAAGCCAGCCTCAGCAACTTAGTGAGGCCCTAAAGACTTAGTGAGACCCTATCTCAAAATAAAAAGGGCTGGGGATGTGGCTTAGTAATTAAGCACTCCTGGATTCATCCCCTGGTACGAAAAATTTAAAAGTTTTTTTAAAAAGTATGATTGTAATATCCAAAATATCTTCTGACTTTTGTCTTCCTCCCTGAAAAGGTCACCTCATTAATAATGTGACCTCATTAGTAGTGCATCCTGCTCCCACTGCTAAGCCTCCTTACTCTCCTTTTGATCATTCTGTCACCTTCCACTGTGTTGAACCATATGAAATTACCATCTTTGTAGGTAAAAAACAATTGGCAGTTTTGATGGTGTAACCTAATAATGTGCCATATGATTTATATTTGCATTTATCGTTCACTGTCTGCACTCCACTCTCACCCCTGCTAGAATGCAAGCCCCATAGGCGGAGCAGACACTGTCATGTCTTATTCATTGACGTATACTCAGTGCCTGGATCAGAGCTCTGCGACTAGTAGAAGCTCATGGATTGTTGAATGTGTGACTAGCAAAGGATTAATTACCTGCTACTGTGAATAATTGAGGATTAATTAGCTGCTACAGTGCAGGTAAAACAGGACAGTGGCCCTGCACATAGCAAATGCTTCATCAGCATTAATCACTGCTGAAAATCAAATGAATGTTCCAGGATGTTAGGTGCATGGCTAGCAAATGGCAGCACCAAGATTTAAACCCAAATTTGCCTGACTCTTGCTACAGCGTCGTAAAGAAGCTAAACTTTCCCCTTCTGATTCTTTTAATCTCTGGTTTGTAGTTAAGTATAATGATTAAACTGGTCCAACCCAAACTGAAACCCAGCCAAGAGCCAGGAAGAAAAGCATCTTTACCAAATCATTAGGAGTTCCCCCTTTATCATAATATTCCTCAGACCTTTTATCTATCTTTCTTTCTTTCTTTCTTTCTTTCTTTCTTTCTTTCTTTCTTTCTTTCTTTCTTTCTTTCTTTCTTTCAGGGGGGACCAGGATTGAGCCCAGGGACACTCCACCACTGAGCCACCTCCTCAACCCTTTTTATATCTTATTTAGAGACAATCCTCCTGTCTCAGCTTCCTGAGCCACTGGTATTACAGGCATGTGTCACATGCCCGCCTCAGTTCTTTTCTTAACTTGAATTTTGGGCATACGATTTTAGTAATCTATGTTTTTAACCTTTTTTTTCAGTACTGAGTATTGAACTCAAGGGAGCTCTACCACTGAGCTCCATCCTCAGCTGATTTTATTTCAACATTATCTTGATAGTTGCCCAGTCTGGCCTCCAATTTGCAATCCTCCTGCCTCAGTTTCTGAGTTGCTGGGATTATAGTCATGCTCGACCACGCCCAGCTTCTTTAACCAACTTTCAACAGATCAAATTTATAAATTAGGGGAAAGAATATACTGAGAGGAGCTAGAGTTGTTTTCAGGTTAACAGTCTAGACTAGAGAAAAAGTAAAATTAGAAAAAAAATCTATCTTCCATCTCCTGGGGCCATTTAGTGTAGGAGCAAATGGTCATAAACATCACACCTTAGTAATCCCTCAAGGCTTCACTTTCATTACAACCCTGTAGAATGAGTGTTCATAAAGAAAGGAAAATGAAATTCCATTTAAGTCAATTTAGGGAGATAGAAAACTGTACATTTTAGGAATAGTACCATCTAAGAAAGTGTTAATGCTTAGCTATCTGGAAAATTCGCATGTGTTGAACCCTTTGTGCATTCCTTTAGTTTGAATGCTTAGAATCAAGCCTGTAATTCCAGGTACTTGGGAGACTCAGGCAGGAGGATCTCAAGTTCGAGGCCAGCCTCAGCAAGGCAGTAAGACCTTGCATCAAGATAAAAATAAAAAGGGCTGGGATGTAGCTCAGTGGTAAATCATGCCTGGGTTCAATCCCTAGTACTGAAAAAAAGACCTGTAATAAATATTAGTAGTTTCCTTTTTAATTCCATGTATAAATAATTCGTGATAACCTGACCTACTGCTCTACCATTAGCTTGGAGCATTAATCAATTGATGTCCTTCCCTGCATCTGAGATTCTAGAAACACACAGCCCCTTTTGGTCACAGGTACTGGAGAAGACAGGCAGTTTCTGGTTTCATGGAGATTAAGTCTAGTTGGTGAAAGGAATAGTAAACAAGCATTTCAAAGAGTGACAGACTGTGAAGAAAGTATAAATCCAATGTGCTGAGGCCTGAGGGGTGACACCATTAGTGAAGGTCATGGTCGGGCTAAAAGGGATTGGAGAAGAAACCAGCTATAGGGGAAAGCTAAGACGAAAGAGTTCCTTGCAGTAGGTATAGCCAAGCAGAAGGAGCTGATATGAGACAAGCCATCGGAGGTACTTGAGAGGAGAGTGGTAGAACCTGTGATCAGAGGAAGGCCAGAGCCTGACCATGGGTGACCTTGAAGGCTACAGTGGAGTATGACTTTTCTACATTCCACAATGGGAAGGCCCTTGGGGGTTTTAAGCAGATTTTATTTGCATTTTTACAGGCATCAGAACCTCTAAGAGCCCTTCTGAAAGCAGGATCGGGGCTTCAGAAATACTGGCAATGCCAGTAATAATTTTAATATATTTAATATACATCAGATATTATGGTAAGTGCTTTATATACATTAATTTATTCACAGCACACTTCCCAGAGGAGGTCAAGACCATCTCAGATGTTCAATGACCAAATTAGTGGAGAGAAGAGATTTTGTGAAGTGAGGTTGCCATAAACAAATTGGCCATAATTTTGGGGGGGTTTTTTGTATTTTTTAAAATTCTTTGTAAATACACATCAGTTTCATTTGGGAACAGGAAAAATGTGAACATTTCCAAGTAATCTTAGTAATATGTGTTTTTTTTTTATGGTGCTGAGGATTGAACCCAGGGCCTTGTGCATACAAGGCAAGCACTCTACCAACTGAGCTAGATCCCCAGCCCATTAATATGTGGTATTAAAATTTTTTTCATTATCTTTTTTTTTGACACTGATAAATATTTTTTTAAAACTTCCATAATTTCTTACCTGGATTGTTGTTGCAGCCTCTGGATCTTACCTGGATCTGTTGTTGCAGATCTCCAGCAGGAGGATCTCTTGAGCCCAGGAGCTCAAGGCTAGCCCACGAACTCAAGGCTAGCAAGAGTCCATCTCAAAAAAAAGAAAGAAAAAGTGGTCAGACTTAAGTCACTCTTTGGCCGGAATCACTCTTATAGCTCCTCATTTTGCAGTCTTTGTTTTCCAGTCCTGGGGATGAATCCCAGGGGCACTTTACCTCTGAGCCAAATCCTCAGTCCTTTTTGTTTTGTTTTGAGGCAGTGTCTTGCTAAGTTTCCCAGACTGGCTTTGAACTTGTAATCCTTCTTCCTCAGACTCCCAAATTGCTAGCCTTACAGGTGTGTGTGCCACCATGCCCAACTTGAAAGTCCTTTCACTGATCGAGAATGTGCTCTTCCCTGCCTCTCACCCTGGTCACATCACTGCCCCACAGGCTTGCTGAGCAGGCTCTGTGATCCCTTCACATACCTTTCTCGCACCACCGCACTGCCTTATCCGGAGCACTCCCAACTGGTCTCCCCTCCACTTGCTCTTTAGACTCCACCCTACAGGGCTAGAGATCTTTAATTTTTAATTAATCTATTTTTTGGGGGGAGCATAATCTTTTGAAAATATCAATCAGACCACATCATTTGCTTAACACCTAAGAAAACTGCAAACTGAAAAAAAAACCATAAACTGCTCTATGGCTTGCAAACCCATGTGTGAATCAGCCCCTGCTTGCTCCTCTACAGCCCTCAACTAATTATCCTTCTCCGCTTCACTTCAACCACACTGCCATCCTTTCAGTTCCTCAAACTTGACAATCTCCCCATTGCCTTAGGGCCTCTGTAACTGCTTCTTCCA
Organism: Glaucomys volans; assembly: GCA_020662805.1. Classification (NCBI taxonomy): domain Eukaryota; kingdom Metazoa; phylum Chordata; class Mammalia; order Rodentia; family Sciuridae; genus Glaucomys; species Glaucomys volans. Next base: position 400,790 of record JAJEJO010053630.1, read on the forward strand.
ATCACTGTCCCCCACATCAACATGGCTGGCTCACAATTATATCACCTTGGTGAACCCTGCCCTGACGTCCCTCTCTAACAGCCTCAAAGTCATTCTCCATTAATTGCCTCTTTAATTTTCCTCACAGCCTTTCGAACTGTCAAGTGGTCTTTAGCAACATCTTCAGCACCTAGGTTGGACTTGCCAATCTGCCATAGATTCAGTTGGGAAAGAAACAAGCCCAAGTGCATACAGATGGTTTATTACTTAGCATGACCAAGAAAAGCATGGTGTCAGTTCCCAACATCTCCAGTCCCAAAGGACAATGAGAGTGGTGGGTTACTCTGCCATGGGGGAGTCAGCTCTAGACTCCAGTTGAATTGTTTTATGGCCTGCAGCTGTACCCTATGTGGGGAGGCAAGGTCAAAAGTTCCATACCTTAAGAACCAGGGAGACAGATGAGAAACTGCCTCGTGGCAGCCCCCACAATATAGGGAGGTGGGTGACAAATGGCCTTGGGATAGCTACTCACAAGATTTCTCATGTTATCATGTTCCTGGGAGGATCATGGGGCGTTGCTCCAAGACAGGTCAGGCTGCAGTTGACTTTGTGTCTGAGGCCTCTGTGCAGACATCCATGGCATATACTCCTGTGCATTTTAATCATCTCTAGATTACTTATAATCTCTAGTTCTAGTTCAACAGAAATGTTGTACAACTAGTTAGACTGTATTATTTATGGAATAATGATAAAAAAGTCTACAGATGCAATTTTTGGGGGGGGAACAGGAACTAGAGATTGAATCCTGGGAGCTATACCACTGAGCTACATCCCCAGCCTTTAAGTGTTTTTTATTTTCGCACAGGGTCTTGCTACATTACTGAGGCTGGTCTTGAACTTGTGATCCTCCGGTCTTGGCCTCCCAAATCACTGGGATTACAGGTGTGCACCACCACACCTGGCCCAACTGATTCTTATGTACTTGAATGTTTGAGAACTACCTGCATAGATGAAATGAAAGTTTTCACTATCACTAGGATTACACGTGTGCACCACCATGCCTGGCTTGTACTAAACACTTTTGAATCCTTATAACTCCTATAAGGAGTTTGTTTTTGTTTTTTTCAATTGTCCCATCTTTGCAGATCAAGAAAAGCAAGTCCAGAAGGTTATGTAATTTTCCCAGATCACACAACTCATAAGTGGCAGATGAGGAATTTGAATTGAGACAATTTTATTCCAGAATCTGCCCTCTTAGTTCAGTTCTACTTAACCTGTAGTGTGCAGCTCTTTTGTAGAAAGTTATACACTGATAACATGGAGGAAAGAATCAGGCTTTTTGAGGTTGCCGCTGATCTTCAAGAATTTAAATTGACTTCCTCTAGCACTAGACAGCATTTTAAATACTGTTGCAGAGTTTCTCTAATGTACCCTTCAGGCATTTTTGCTAACTTATTTTATAATCCTGTGGGCAACTTCAGACAAAAAAAAGACCTTTCTAGTATCAATGATTATGTGTACTCTTTACCTTTTTTTAAAATCTATTTTCACTGTCTTTCCTATTCCTATTCCTCTCCCTTCACTTCATTCTCCTTTGTCTAATCCAATGTACTTCTATTCCCCATCCCCTTTGTCGTGTATAAGCATCCACATATTAAAGAGAACATTTGACCCTTGGTTTTTGGGGATTAGCTTATTTCACTTAGCACAAGTCTCTAGTTCCACCCATTTACCAGCAAATGCCATATTTCCATTCTTCTTTATGGCTGAGTAAAATTCCATTGTGTGCATAAACATTTTCTTTCTCCATCTGTTGAAGGGTACCTAGGCTGGTACCATAGTTTAGCTATTGTGAATTGAGCTGCTACAAAAATTGGTGTGGCTTCATCACTTATAGTATGCTGATTTTAAGTCTTTTGGGTGTAAACCTAGGAATGGGATAACTGGTTTCTTTCTGACTTTTCTGAGGAATCTCCATACTTATTTCCAGAGTGGTTGCACCCTTTACCATTTTAAATGTGAATTTTATAGATACTTTAAACCATTGAAAGTGTAATGATTATTTTTTTTCTTGTGGTATGGTGGATTTAACCCATGGACATTCTACTACTGGGTACATTCCTTGCCCTTTTATTATTTATTAATTTGTGGTGCTGAGAATTGAGCCCAGGGCCTCATGCATGCTAGGCAAGCACTCTACCACTGAGCTACATCCTCAGCTCTTTTTTAGTTCTTTGAGACAGGGTCTTGCTAAATTGCCAAGGCTGACCTTGAACTTGCTATTCTTCTGCCTCAGCCTCCCAAGTTGCTGGAATTACAAGTATGCACCACTGCGCCCAGCTAAAATAATGACTTTTTAATGGTTTTTCATTATTATTTGTAACTTCAAACATTGCTGATAAACTTTCAAATTAAGTTTCAAGTTTTCTCTTTATACAATAAGGACTCACTTCCTAATGGATTTCCTCATGATTCAAGGCAAAAGTGACTTCAAACTCAGTAGTTTTCAGTAGACGTTCCTTTCATAATATTTTTTCTATTCCTTTAATTATGATATTTGAGAAGGCTGAAATCAAAAGTTCATTTATTTTGCATGTGGCTTCTTCTTCCTGGAACTTCTTGCCCTTAATCTTCTCAGTTCCTTTTGGGTCATGTTGTCACTTTGTCACCTTTTTTTGAGCACTTACCTATGTCCTGGCACCATTAAGGCATTACAGGCTTATCTTGTATTTTCCCTGCCCTGTTCCAGAATCAGCCACATCTCCAAGGATCCCTGGTTCTTTGTTATTGAGGAATGGTATTAGAAACCATGATCAGGGTGCTGAGTGTGCTCATTGCTATTGGGTTGTCATTGCTTCTAGGTCCTCCCAAGGGTCAAAACCATGCATATATACATCTGTTTCTGTGTTTGTTTATCATAAACATTAAAATGCATATGAGTTCATACTGACATCCCCTCTAATTCACACCAAGGATTCATGCTAGCCTTTCCTTTTTCCTTATTTCTTCTTCAAGAACTTCTTTCTTCAACAGGGGGAAATGTGGTTCTCATTATGTGCACTCTTCCCTTAGTGTTTAACCCTAGTATTATAGAGTAGTTTCATTTACCTGTAACATATTTCTTAGCCAGAATTCATGATATACAGATCTTTTGGTCCTAAGCCTTACAATATCTGATCAAGACATTGTTTTAATCACTTTGTTACTTTCTTCTTTACCCCTTTCAGTGTGGCCATGGTATTATGGTGCAGTTTGGCTTGTTAGCATTTGTATTCCAATTAGGCCTCCACTCTCCATATCCTAGTTTCCATTCATTACAGTGAAACCTAATAAGTCAGAGGCATACAGAAAGGTCTACTCAGAGGGGTTTGTTTCCTCCTCATCCTTCTCATCCTCTCCACACTACCCCTGCTTTCCATTCCTTTTTCCATCCATTCTGTGGCCATCGTTCTCCTTTGTTGTTGTTGTTGTTGTTTGCTGTTTAGGATTTTTTTGTTTTGTGTGGGTACTGGGGATTGAACCCAGGGATGCTTAACCAGTGAGCCACATCCCCAGCTCTTTTTATTTTTCATTTTGTGATAAGGTCTCAGTAAATTGCTGAGGCTGGCCTTGAAATTGCAATCCTCCTGTCTCAGCCTCCTGAACCACTGGGATTGCAGGCATACACCACGGTGCTGGTCTCTTTTTGAATGGTAGTTATAGTATAACCAAGTACTTCCTATATAGGCACTTTGTATGTATTGCTTTATTCAGGGTTCACAGCAAGCCCTTGAGAAAGGTTATTATGTTTATTACCCCTATTGTTTAGATAAAGAAGCTGAGTCCCAGGGAACATAAGGAACTTGTCCAGGATGACATATTTGGTACACAACCAGTACTCTGAATAAGATTTTTCTGATTCTAGGATCAGCATGTAAACCACCATGCTGTTCACTTCTCCTCCCTCCCGCCCGCCCTCCCTTCCTTCCTTCCTTCCTTCCTTCCTTCCTTCCTTCCTTCCTTCCTTCCCTCTTTCCATCTTTCTTACCTTCCTTCCTTCCTTCCTTCCTTCCTTCCTTCCTTCCTTCCTTCCTTCTTTCCTTCTTTTTCTTTCTCTTTCCCTCCCTCCTTCCTTTCCTTCCTTCCTCTTTTTCATTTATTTTTTGGTCCTGGGGATTGATTGTAGGGCTTTGTGCATGCTAAATGCACTGTACCACTGACATACATTTCTAGCCCCCTCCCCTTTCTTAAAATTGTCAGATCCCTCCTCAGTCTGGGTCCCGTCCTCTATCTGGGTCTTCCTGAAGCTCAGCACTTCTGAAGTCGCCTCTCTGAAAGCATTCTGTTAACTGTTGGAACATTGTTCTAGCTATTCAGGTGTTCTGTGTGGTTGCGCAAGGTCCACAAGGGACTACCTGGTCTTTGGTAGAACTTAGTGCTTGCGGGGAGCAGGAAGGGGAAGACTGGAGCATCCAGGGAGAAGCAACCTTCCAAGTGAAACTTCAGGGAAGGTTGACAGGAAGACACAGAGAGGCAGGCTAGGGAAAGGTTTCAGCCAGAAGGTCTGCTTGGGCCAAGAGAAAAAAAGAAATGGCAAGACAATGTGGGAAATGGTGAGTAGCCTCATTTAGTTGTGGCAAGAGGTTGTAGTGATAAGGGAGAAAGCTAGATGGGTAGATTGGAATTGTTGTAAGGATCTTTCTACCAGTTAGGATGCTATAGAATTTCCAGCCAGGGCACCCAGCTCAAACTGGCTTCAACAACAGGAGTTTTTGGCTACATGAGCAGGATGTCCAAAGGTAGCTCAGTCCTGAGCAGTTGGATCCGCTGCTCCAATGTGATGCCAAGGACCTATGTGCTCCTCATCCTGTGACTCTCCTGCCCTCTTCTTTTAAAGGCTGGTTCTGGGATGGGAGTGCAGCTCAGTGGTAGAGCACTTGCCCAGCATACATGGAGGCTATTCACTGCAAAGGAAATAACAGAGGCTGGTCCTTGTGGTCAGATGCGAGCGACTAGTAGTAATCTGTGTAAGGTTTCCTCAAGAAAGGCTTTCTGTGTCAACTCTTTTTTTTTGCAGTCCCAGGGATGAAACCCATGGTTTTGTGCATGCTAGGTAGGTGCTCTACCACTGAGCTACACTTCCAGCCCTTTCATTTTGAGACAGGGACTTGCTAAGTTGCTGAGGCTGGCCTCAAACTTGCTATCCTGTCTCAGCCTCCAAGGCAGCTGTGATTTCAGGGATGCACCACCATGCCTGGCTCTGTCAAGTCTATTATAATTAGTGAAACTCTCCTCTTCAGTCTCACTGGGCATAACGGACTCACATGCCCATTTCTTACTCTGTCACTGGCAACTGAGGGTGGGACTGCCCTTTTCCCAGTCCCAGCCCACTTCTGGAGCTAAGATTAGAGCTCATTTCCCCTGGAACACATTGAACAAAATCAGGATTCAATGAGGAAGGAAGAAGTGAGAAATTGGTGTTGAGGAGGCAGCCAGCAGTAGCTTCTGGTCTCAAGTGCCAGGAATATGGAGTTTTATGCTGGCTAAGGTAAAAATGAGGTTGGGAGGAATTTAGTTTTAATAAACCTAAAATATCCCTGTGTTTCATCAAATCTAAGATATTAAAAATTGTATGGTATACCATTATTTTATGTACCAATAAAAAAGGAAAAATGCTGACAGTTAATCTGGGATGTGTTGCAGGTTGGGGTCTCTGGGAAGGAAGAACTGAGAAGGTGAGGATGCAGGTAGTTTATTAGAAAGTGTTCTTGGAGAGCTGGGGATATAGCTCAGTTGGTAAAGTGCTTGCCTTGCATGCAGAAGGGCCTGGGTTCGATCCCCAGCACGGCAAAAAAGAAAAGAAAACAAAGTGTTCTTGGAAGCCAGGCGTGGTGGGTGTATACCTGTAATTCCAGCAGCTCAGGAGACTGAGGCAGGAGGATCTCAAATTCAAAGCCAGCCTCAGCACCTTAGCAAAGCCCTAAGCAATTAAAAAAAATAATAAAAAGGGCTGTGGATGTGGCTCAGTAGTTGAATGTGCCTGGATTCAATCCCTGGTACAGAAACAAAAAAAGTGCTCTTGAAATTGATCCTTTTGAGAAGAGAGAAGGAAGCAGGGTTGAAGCACAGGGAGGGGTTAGGCTGCAAAGCAGTCACTTCAAAAGCCTCGCCCAGGCCTTCAGGGAAGTCCAGAAGCTGGGATAACATGTCTTTGGCATAGCTCTGCATTGTGAGTGAGTGCATTGGGTCTTTGGGGGTGGGTACCAGGGACTGAACTCAGGGGCATTTAACCACTGAGCCACATTCCCAGTACTTTTTTTCAATAATTTAGAGACAGGGTCTCACTGAGTTACTTAGTACCTCACTTTTGCTGAGGGCTGGTTTGAACTTGAGATCCTCCTGCCTCAGCCTCCCAAGTCACTGGGATTACAAGCGTGCGCCACCACACCTGGTTCTTTGGGTCTTTTTAAAAACTCTTATGTATTTATTTATTCATTGTAGATATATGTGACAGTAGAATGTATTTTGACATATTATAGCTCCATAATGATGTCTGGGATGTCTCTTCCACTGAAGTAGCTTTTTTCAATAGCGGTGATTCTGAAGAGAGTTGGCCACTCACTGAGGGCTGTTTTTTGGCAACATTCTCAGCCACCACAGAAATAAGATCTTTCTAGAGGGGGTATCTGGGTGACAGTGTAGATCATCTACTACACCATGCCACTGATTGTAATGGGCATCCCAATAGCTGAGATACTAAATGGCAGTGTCCCTTTTAGGACCAATGAATAATTCTATAATTATGAAGTTATTGGATGGTGGGCAGGACAGAGAAAGTAGCAGCAACCTTCAGTCCGGAGGATTCTCACTTCCTAAGTGTTTTTCCTTTCTGCACTGTTTACTCTTCTTTTTTTCCTGATTATAAGTAACACAATTGTAAAAGAAGAGTAAACCTGTTGGACAGGGTTAACTTCTAAGCAAGAACTCAAACCATCTTTATAAAAAATTTTGTTCTATCAAATATGATATTTGCATACTCAAATCCTGAGAGAAAAGTTAAAGAGTTGAGTTGAGTATTTCTTCTCACCTGGAAAGATAGAACACAGAGAGTGGAAAGACTCAGAAGTTGTATGTGACGTGTGTTCCTGTCACGTGTTCTTCCAGGGTGGCCTCTGCCCTACAATCAGGTGCCTCCCACCCCCACCACCAGCTACCTCCAACTTATGACACTTCTGCACTAGGAGCCAGAGTTTCTACTTTTGTTTTCATGTTAAAAACATTTTCTTCCTGGTTTAAAAATGACACATCTGTACAGAGGGCAAAGGAATATATAAAATAAGGCAAAATCAAGAAGACAAGAAATGCAGAATAGAAATAAAATGCAGCCATGACCAGCATGAACATTGTCACACCTTTCCTTCTGATCTTTCTGTTTCATATAATAGTATGAATACAGAGTATACCTCGTCTTACCCTGACTCTCCTTTGCTGCTCCTGAGACCCATACTCTCCCTGTTCATTGACCCTTTCTATCAGCTTTGTGTTCTTTCCAGATTATTAAAAGAAGAAGGAAAAGAAGGAAAAGGAGCTGGGCATAGTGGTGCATACCTGTAATAACAGTGACTCAGGAGGCTGAGGCAGGAGGATCGAAAGTTTGAGGCTAGCCTCAGCAACTTAGTGAGACCCCAGCAACATAATGAGACCCTGTCTGAAAATTTGAAAAAATAAAAAGGATAGGAGATAGAACTCAGTGGGAAGGAAGGAAGGAAAGGAAGGAAGGAAAGAAGGAAGGAAGGAAGGAAGGAAGGAAGGAAGGAAGGAAGGAAGGGAGGGAGGGAGGAAGGGAAATTCCTCTTCTAAACCTGTGTCACTCTTTAGATCCTTCCTGATTCTTCCCATTCACAGCCTTTTAAAAACATACATATAGTATGTGGCTATTTTTCTCATCAGGAAATAAAGACATACTCTTTCTAGAAAACTGAAAATAGAGACAAAGATTGTTTTAAACTCTGGAATTCCACTACCCAATGAAACTCTTTACATGTTGGTGTATGTCCTTCCAAAATTCACTGATAACTCTTAATGGTTTCATTTATTCCCATGGGATTCTAAAGATTTTTTGTACTTGTGAAGGAATCACAAATACTTGAAAGGAATTTTAAGAGCCTGGGGATGTGGCTCAGTGGTAGAGTGTTTGCCTAGCATATGTGAGGCACTGGGTTTGATCCTCAGCACCACATAAAAATAAAATAAAATAAAGGTACTGTGTCCATCTATAACTAAAAATATTTAAAACAAAAGAAATGAACTTTGAAAGATGCATTTTTTCAAATAATATGCAGCCATCAGAAATCATGTTTATGAGGACTATGCAGGAATCATTTTGAATCCCCTAATTTCTAGCAGCTGCCTACTCCATTCCAAAAACTTTACACATACTGACTTAGACCTTTACAATGAACCTGTGCAAGCTGTAACACTAGATGAACCGGGTTTTGCCAGCAGTGTGGTCCTGGATAAGGACTTAAACTCCTTGTCCCTCCCCATGTAAACAGGCTCCATCAGCCCCTACTCTGGAGCTACTGAGTTTTCAGACTAGATGCTCAAAGTATGGTGCTTAGATCAGAGTAGGGCACATCATAAGCACTCGATTAATGTGTCCTCTTGCCAAAAAATTGACAGTGCCCTGAAAGTTGAAACATGACAAAATCAAACTACAACAGCCCAGAAGAAGATGCAAGTGAACATTTTTATAATCCTGGGCTGAGGAAGACCTTTCTAGGCATGATGTCTAAGGCAGAAACAAAGGCAAAGGAATTGATAGAGTTGACCACAATAAAGATCACTTCTGAATGGCAGAAATCACCACAAAGTTGGAAAGACAAGCAATAACTCGGAGAAAAAAGTTGTTAAGTATTTGACAAGCAAAAAAAAAAAAATACACAAAGAGCTTTATTGAATTATTTATTTATTTATTTATTTATTTATTTATTTATTCATTTATTCATTTATTTATTTATTGTGGTGCTGGAGATGGAACCCAGGGCACTCTATCACTGAAGTACATCCTCAGCCCTTTAAAAAAATTTTTTTGAGACAAGGTCTTGCTAAATCATGGAGGCCGGCCATAAACTTGGATCCTCTTGCCTCAGCCTTCTGAGTCACTGGGATTATGGGTGTGCACCACTGTGCTAAACCATGATTAGCTTTAAAAAGAAAGCAAATACATATTCAAAGGTATTTCCCTAGAAAAATAGGAAAAGGACATAAACAGGATGCAAGACACTTTGATGTGGCCAAGTTATCCCTGGAGACATTTTGATGAACCCTATTAACTCAGCTGCTATGATGCACCGATGTGGCACAACTGCCCCAGTGAAAATGTGTGATCCCTGCCCTTCCTCCGTCCCTAACCTCCAGCACACAGGACTGGTACTTCCTACTTTGTTCCTTTCTGCATTAATTGTCTTTTACAAATATTTTTTAATTGTAATCAAGGGGGAAAAAAAGAAAGCAAAAATCCTGTTAGAGTTAGCCTCTTAAGTTGGAACCCAAATCATCCTTTGGTGGTTGAGGGTGTGGCCAAGTGGTAGAGCATCTGTCTGGCACACAAGGCCCTGGACTCCATACCTGGCACTGGGAGAAAAATATCTTCAAAAAATGTGTCATGGTAAATACAATATTTTCATATCAAATCCTGAGAGAAAAGTTGGAAATTCAGTGAAAAATTTCCTCTGCAGACTGGATCTGAAAATAAGGAGAAAACTGAAAACTGGATCTTATTGTGTGTTTTTTTTTAATTTGTTGACTTGTCTGTTCTTTTTTTATTTGCCAAGTTCTCTTCATTGAATTAGAGCTGTATAGTTGTACCTAACAGTTTGGTTAACCCTGACAAGCTCACACTATGCATGGAAATAGATTTCAGTTCATCGTACTGAGTTTTGAACACCTTCTCGCTCCCCTTCACTAACGTCTCTGTATATTCAATTCATTTGTTCATTCCATGGGTACTTACTGAGCACCTACTGTGTGCCTGGCCCAGTTAGGCCTTGGGACTCCAGCAGTGAACTGAAAACAGTCCTTCACGCCCTCATGAAGCAAACATGAGGGAGGGACATATTAAATATAAAATGTTGGGGTATCTGAAATTTCTGTGAAAATAATCCGATGAGATGGGAGGAATAGGGTAGATACAGAAGAAACTAGAATTCTCTTATGATTATGATTATGATATTATGATTAATTGTTGGTGCTGGATACATGGGGTTCGTTACACTCTTCTGTGTATTTTCAAACATGTCTGTAACAAAAAGTTTTTAAAGAGAATATTATGAAGACTATAGATTAAGTTAAAAACCCTTGATAAAATGGATAAATTAGCAGAGTTGAACCAAGAAAAACATTGAAAATCTGAAAAAAACAATAATCATTAAATTGAATTGGTATTTGAAAGTTTGTCACCACAGAAGACCTTCTTTTTCATTTTTTATATTTTACAGGGCTAGGGATGAAACCCAGGGCCTCACCCATCCAGAACAATTGCTCTACCACTGAGCCACAATCCCAGCCCGAGATCTTCTTTGACTGTGGCAGGTACATTTGGAATACCTGTCACCAAATGTATGGTCCAGTCTATTCTAAACTTGTACAATTCATTCAGTCATTCAACAGATACCTACTGAATACAAATGATGGGCCAGGCATGTTCTAGGTACTGGAGATCCATCAGTGATCCAAGGATGACAATGATAACAACGAAAATACACATACACATAATCTCTACTTTTTTTCTTTTTCTTTTTGGAACTAGGGATTGAACCCAGGGATGCTTAGCCACTGAGCCACATCGCCAGCTCTTTTTATTATTATTTTATTATTTTTTATATAGAGACAGGATCTTGCTAAGTTGCTGAGGCTGGCTTTAATTTGTGATCTTCCTGCCTCTGCCTCCTGAGTTGCTGGAATTACAGGCCCACACCAGTGTGCCTCGTTCACAATCTCTACTCTTGTGGAACTTACAATAAACAATAAATATAATAGATGTTATCCAGTATATCAGGAGGAAAATAGTAAGAAAATGAGAGCAAGGTAAAGGGGATTGCAAGACAGAAGTAAGAGTCTGATTGTAATTTGAAATATGGTACACAAGGTCCAGATGGTGACCTTGAAATATTGTTTCCCACTGCAAGGAATAGGGCTCCTTGGAGAAATGGCTAATTCAAGGTCTGGGTCAAGAAGTGTACAAAAAGAGCCTGGAACATTTTTGTTGTACCAAAAGGATAAAATAAAAACAAACTCAGTTAATTACTCACTTGTTGAAGGATACTAGAAAAGCAATTCATTCTTGAGTTTTAAAAAGAAAGATAAATATGAGGAAAAAGAAGCACAAGCACTTCTGTTCCCTATCCTAACAGGGCCACTGACTATTCAAATACTACAGAAGGAGATATTTCTTCTTATATAAAGGTTAATAAATAAGAAAATAATGATAGAATTAGCCGTCAATGTCAGCATCACAAAAAGAGATATAACCAGATGCTATGTGCTTTTTTTAAAATTTTAGCTATTGGGGATTGAATCCAGGGTGCTTTATCCCAGCCCTTTTCATTTTGATTTTGAGACAGGGTCTCACAAAGTTGCTGAGGCTGGCCTTGAACTTGAGATTCTCTTGCCTCAGCCTCCAGTCTCTGAAATTGCAGGTGTGCATCACCATGCCTGCCTATTACATGCTTCTAAATGGGCAAAGAAACTACCACCTGTATGAATTACCTGTGGCTGCTATATCAGAGTTCCATAAACAGGGTGTCTTAAAACAATAGAAGTTTATTCTCTCACACTTCTGGAAGCTAAAACTCCCAAATCAAGGTGCTCCCAGGGTCATGCTCCTTCAAAGTGTCTAGGGGAAGATCCTTCCTTACCTCTTCCTCTTCCCTCCCTCCGTCCCTTTGTTCTACTGGGGATGGAACCCAGGGCCTTGTGCATGCCAGGCAAGCAATCTACCTCTGCTGGCAATCTTTGATTTCCTTTATTTGTGGCAGCATAACTCCAATCTCTCCCTCCATATTCACATGGCAATCTTCTCTCCATATGTGACTGTTTCCAAATTTCTTTCATCTTACAAGGATTTGGGGAACCCTAATCCAGTAGGACCTCATCTTAACTTTTTTATCAACAAAGTGCCCCATCTTCAAATAAGATCACATTCACAGGTTTCAGATGGACATGACTTTTGGAGACAGTATTCAGTCCAGAATATTCTACCTATGAAGGTAGAATATCCTTTTTTTTCCCCTGAGATGTTTGGTTTTTTAAAATTTTTTCTTTACTTATTAATTTTTATGAAGTATTCTTGACAAGAAAAATCAAACAGGAATTTGTTTGAATCTATACAGTCAAGTAAAAAATTACAGGAAATAAAGAAGACTGAAAAACATGTTAAGTGACATCACAGGGATGCAAATGGCCAACTCTAGACTGTGGGGAAACTCTACAGAACAGAAAACCGGGTATTTTCAGCAACAAAATGCAAGGAAAAAAGTAGTGAAGGATTTAAGATCGACTTAAAGAAATATCCACTAGTAGTGATGTCTGGACCTCACTTGGGTCCTAATAAAGCAAACATTAAAATATGCACACATTTATGACATTTGGGAGATGATTAGAAATTTGAACACTAATTGAAGCTCCACTAATATTAAGGAATTATTGTGTTTTTTAAATGTGGACTACTAATAGTAGTGCTGTGCTTATGTTTTTTAAAGTGCCCTTGTATTTGAAGACACATTCCGAATTTATTGATAAATGGCTTAATGTCTGGGATTTGTTTCAAAATAATATGGGAATGGGAGATGTAGGTGGGAGTATGGCTATAACAAGAGGAACCATCGGTGGATAATTTTTGAAGTTGGGAGTTAGGTATATGTGAGATATGTGAGGGTCACAACACTCTTCTTATGTTTGAAAATTTCCATAATAAAAAAGTTTTAAAAAAGAAAAGATATCAGGATAAGTTTAAATGAGGTGGAATTTGTCAAAGAATCCTCACCCTGTACAGGGCCCCTGTCACCATCTGGCATCAAAAATATATTTTGTGGGGCTGTGGTAGAATAATGATGACCAGAAATTCTTTCCTAATTTTCCCATTAAGAGGCAGAGCTAGCCGGGCGTGGTGGCGCACGCCTGTAATCCAAGCGACTTGGGAGGCTAAGTCAGGAGGATCTCGAGTTCAAAGCCAGCCTCAGCAACTTAGGGAGGCACTAAGCAACTCAGTGAGACCCTGTCTCTAAATAAAATACAAAATAGGGCTGGGGATGTGGCTCAGTGGCCGAGTGTCCCTGAGTCCAATCCCTGGTTCCAAAAAAAAAAAAAAAAAAAAAAGAAGGGGCAGAGTTAATTTCCCTCCCTTTGAATCCATCCTGGTCTAAGAGTCTTGCTGGGCTGATACATTACAGTACAAGTGAAGCTCCAGAGCTTCTGGGGTAAAGTCATAAGAAGCTCTCTAGTTTCTGTTTAGCTTTCTTAGAACACTCTGGAAATCCTGAGCTACCATAAAAGAAGTTGAACCACCCAGAGTCATTTCCACAAAACAGTCCCAGCTGAACTCCACCTTCCACTCTCCCCACCAAGGCTCCAGACACTTGAGAGGGGTCCACAGGAACCATCCAGCCCAGGTCATCTGCCATGTGAGCTGCCAGAACCACCTAGCTGAACCCTACCTGAATTCCTAACTTATAAAATCAGGAGACATACTTAAATGGCTGATGAAGCTACCATGTTTTGAAGTAGTTTTGAAGGTAGTAATAAGTAGCCAGAACAGAGGTACACACGTGTGACTGAATAGATTTTGTAAGCAAGGGAATGGTAACACAAAAGTCAGGATAGTGTTTCTTGGGAAGGGAGGTACAGATAGAAAAAGGCATGGGATGACCTTGGGAAAAAACGCAGGTAGGTTCAAAGATACCCATAGGAGCCTACATTTGAGGTGGATGTTGTGAAGGGTTCTCAAATGTGCATTTTAATGTTACATACAAATTAAATAATATTGTAGATACAGAATATTACATAATAAAAAGACTTGAAAGATCTCAAGCAAATGTGGAAAAAGTTAAAATTTGTTAAAGCTGAGTAGTGGGTACGTGGGCATCTGCATTATTATTTTCTATGCTTTATGTTTTTTTTCTCTTTTTTTGTGGTGCTGGGGATTGAACCCAGGGCCTTGTGCTTGCGAGGCAGGCACTCTACCAACTGAGCCATATCCCCAGCCCTTCTATGCTTTATGTTTGAAGTATCTTAAAATATTTTTAAATTAAGAAGGCTTCTATAGGACAAAATCAGAAAAACACATTTATCTGTATACATATGTGTAGAAAAAGATGCATGACAAACATGAATTCCCAAATTATTGTTATTATTATTTGTTTTTGCAGTGCTAGGCATGGAACTCAGGGCCTTGTGCATGCTAGCCAAGTGCTCTATCACTAAGCTACATCAGCCCTCCCCACCCCAATTTTAATAATTATGATCTGGAGAGGTTCTTGCACTTTTAAACATTGTGGTAACATACACATAGCATAAAAACGACCACATGGGGGCTGGGGAGGTAACTCAGTGGAAGAGTGCTTGCCTAGCATTCATGAAGCCCTGGGTTCAATCCCCAGCACTGAAAAAATACCATTTTAATCATATTAAAATACACTTGAGTGGCTTTAAGCACATTTACACTGTTGTGCAATCCTCACCACTATCCATTTCCAGAACTTTTTCAAACTCTGTGCTAATTAATGACAAACTTCCCTCTCCCTTCTACTCCCTCCCCGTGGCAAACACCATTGTACTTTTTGTCTTTATAAGTCTGAATAATCATATAAGGACAACACTCATGTAAGTAGAATTATATATTTGTCCTTTTGTGTCTGGCTTATTTCACTTAGCATAATGTTCTCAAGGTTCATATGTATTGTAGCATGTGTTAAACTTTCCTCCCTTTTTGTGTTAGTCCAATTTCCATTACTGTCACAAAATATCCGAGATACTCAAAAAGAGGAAATATTTGTGTTGGCTAATAGCTTTAGAGGTTTCAGTTCACAGTAGGTTGACCCCATTGTTTTGGGGTCTGTGGTGAGTGAACACATCATGTCAGGACTATGTGGCAGAGGAAGCTTCTCACCTCATAGGAAGCAGTGAGAGAAGAATGGACTGTGAGCCCCACAATCCCCTTTGAGGGCATTCCATCAGTGACTTAACTTCCTCCCACTAGGATCTCCCTGTCAAAGGCTCCACCACCTCCCAATAGCACCACAAGCTGGGAACCAAGCCCTTAGCACATGGGCGTTTAGGGGACACTTATCCAACCATAGCACTTTTTAAGACTGAATGGTATTCTATTGTAGAGCTAATTTGTCCATTGTTCATCATCAATGGACATTTGGGTTGCATCTACCTTTAGCCTAGAATGAATAACCTTTCTGAATTGTACAAAGCACACTGGGAAAAACATCACATTCTCTGAGCAATTGCCTGGATACTGGACGTGGTAGGAGTTAAAAGAAGGTTCAGTATGGATGGAGATGGTCGAGAAAGTCCTCAGAAGAAGGAAGCACTAAAAGTAGGTAGATTGGGGCAGAGAGACAACAGCCTTCCCCTCAGCTAACAAGTTACCATCAGTGGCATATGGACTCCATGTGCAGACAGGTGTGGGGGCAGGATCCAGTCCTGAGTGGGCCCCAATGCCTAGCATCAGTTCAGTGCACTGGCAAAGCACAAGAAAATGGAGCAAACCAAGGAAGGCTGGAAAAAATGACCCACTGAGGGGAAGGAGGGCTGGAGAGCTCCTGATTTTCCTTCAAAATTGGATTTCACACCAAGAGACCTTGATTCATGAGAGCATTTCAAAAAATTGAGCAAATCAAGAATCCCTGCTCCAACTTTTCAGTAGCCACTGCTTCCAACCTGGCCCAGCCTCAAATCTAGAGCATGTGATTCCTCTGCTCAACAATTTTTTTTTTTTTTTTGATACTGGAGTATCGTCATCTTTGTCGCCCGCAACAAAGACGCGATAAATGGTGCCGAAACCCGGGAATGTGTATGCAGCTCTTTATCTTGCATGCCTGTTTCTTTCTCTTTCTCTCTCTCTCCCGTTTCCTCCCTCTCCCGTTTCCTCCCTCTCCTTCTCCCTCTTCTTTTTCCCCCCCTCAGTCCCTCAGTGTCTCCGTCTCCGTGTGTGTGTGTCTGTGTCTGTGTCTGTTCTGTGTCCTGTGTGTCTGTCTGTCTGTCTCTCTCTCTCTCTCTCTCTCTTATACCCTCAGTTGACCAATCACAGAACTTTCACGTGAAGCATGCACGCGCAAGCATAGACAAAGGCTTAAAGCACGAGCCGGACACACGTGTGGCCAGTTTACAACCAACCGATAGGAATAGGTTTCACAAAGATACACCTGTTCACTCTGTGGCAACAGCAAAACTGGCATACCGCCAGGCGCCATCTTAGCATAGAGCCGGGGGTACCCGGAATACCCCAACACTGGGGATTGAACCCACTGAGCCACATCCCCAGCCCTATTTTGTATTTTATTTAGAGACAGGGTCTCACTGAGTTGCTTAGGGCCTCGCTAAGTTGCTGAGGCTGGCTTTGAACTTGCGATCCTCCTGACTCAGCCTCCCAAGTGCTGGGATTACAGGCGTGCGCCACCGCGCCCGGCTTTGCTAAACAGTTTTGCACACTCATGTTGTTTGTAATAGTCTAGGCTGGCATGTCAAGTCTTCCCCAATCTGGCAGGCAGCGCTGTTTCAGTTGAAAGTGACAGAAGCACGGCCCAATCTAGCATGCAAGCCCAGGAGAGCAAGATCTGCAAAGACTTATTTCATTCCCACCCTATTTGCAGATGCGACAATGGTGCTCGGCATTTAGAATACTTTGGCTAAGTGTCTGTTGAATGAATAAATGAAGTGGCGTAAATTTTAAAAGGAAAATGTGTGTCCTGGTAACAGGGACAGAAGTGGAGCTGGACACAGACAATGTGGGTCCGGGAACACAAGCAGCATCATTCTCTGTTTCTGTCTCTGTCCCTCTCCTGGTAGGGGTCCTCCTGTGGTGCACATGGCAAAATGGGGTAAGGGAGGGCATAGCTTGATTATAGCTCCAGGTTTAGAAACTTCAGGAGACTGACTCCATCCATTTCAGTATTTTAAAAAAGAAAGAAGCCGGGCGTGGTGGCGCACGCCTGTAATCCAAGTGACTTGGGAGGCTGAGTCAGGAGGATCGTGAGTTCAAAGCCAGCCTCAGCAACTTAGTGAGGCCCTTAGCAACTCAGTGAGACCCTGTCTCTAAATAAAAAAAAAAAAATAGGGCTGGGAATGCGGATCAGTGGCCGAGTGTCCCTGAGTTCAATCCCTGGTTCAAAAAAAAAAAAAAATTTTAAAAATTTTAAAAAATTAAAAAATAAAAAAAGAAAGAAATCCCAGGCAAATACTCTGATTGATTAGGCTGGAGTCACGTGACAGGGACAGGAGGATGGAATACTATGATTGGTCCACACTGGGTCACATGCCTGGTGGGAGGCTCAGCAGCTTCCTGTGATTGGCAGTCTTTCCAGAATCCCATGATTGCAGTGGAGGAGGGGCAGTTCCCTAAAGGAAGGAGTCCGGGAGGGGTGCTGTTATCAGAAGACAAGGAGGATCTGGTACTCGCAGGAAAAACAAATAAAAAGCCAAATGTCTGGAGACTCATGCATAAATACTCCCTCTGCATGAGACTGGAGTGGGAGTCCCAGGACAGCCTGGAGGAGCCTGTAACAAGCTTGAAATGATTTTAAGGTCTCAGTTTTATCTTTTTAAATCTCTGCTCATTTTAACAGAAAAGCAATGCTTTAAATTGCTCACTACTGAATCAAATCTGTGCCCTAAGAAATTGTGCCATATTGGGGGGAGCAGAGGCTTTTTGCACCCCTGGAAGCACTGTTATATCCTTAAGAGTGTGCATAGGCCATGTTCAGAAGCAAGAATTGACCTTGACAGTTTCCTCCACGCTGTCTTCCAACTGCTCTGGTGACAGACTGCGTCCATTCCTGCCTGCGCCTGTATTCATGCTGTTCTTCCCTTTCTGGATGGTCCTCCTGTCCTCTCTGCTTCTTCCCACCCCAGCCACTTTTGAAGGTGTGCATCAAGTCCCCCATCCTTGTCTTCGTGGGTCACTCCCTCTGTCCTTTAGACCCCGTGTATTATCGTGGAAAGAGCCCTGAAGACCAAGGGTCAAGTTCTAACATCGCCACCAATTCTCTGTATGACTTCTCTCTGTGAGTTATTTCCTCTCTGTAACACGATTTCCTCTTCTGTAAAATGAGGGTGGGATTGATCTGTTAGCAAAGGGAAGCTCCCTCCCTCCACGCCTCCCCCATCCCCAGCCTCTCTTGGCATACTCCCAACTAGGAGAAGTGCATTCTACACTGGCCAAATTCTAGAAATTTTTATTGATTCAGAAATTCAGGGACTGGATCTTTTTTTTCCACTGGTAAATGAGAGGGTTTAAGATCAGTGCTCAAATCAGGGGATCTCTCTCGTTCTCACTCTGGAAGTGAGATCTGCCCTTTAGGAAGGGGTCCCACCCACACTCTGCCCCTATTTCACACACTCTGTTTACCAGTAACCGGATTGAGGCCTAGGGGAGAGCAGGCCACTTGGATCACTGGCTTAACAAAGCAAGTTTTCTGTGTGATGGAACCTGGCTCAGAAGAAGGTCAAAGCCCCAGCTGATTCCTGCTCAGTACCAGGTGGCAGACAGAGGAAGGAATTCCAGTGTTCAAGGCCTCTCTGGCTCAGCATTTCCTTAACCCTTGCTTCTCTCCCACCCTTTTCTCTTCTCACAAGTTAAGGAGTACAAAGCTAGGCACCAAGTAAATCTGCTCTAATAGGATGTGGTTGCAAAAGCGCTTATGAAAGACTTCAAAGAGAAGCGTACACATTTCAACAAAAGGACAAGTTGGGCCGGAGTTATTTGTTGCTAAGCAGAATGAGGGCATCACATCAGGACATGGGAAGGATGGTCTCAAAGTCTCTCTCTTGCTCCCTGTTTTTTTTTTGTTTTTTTTTTTTTTTGAACCGAGGATTAAACTCCGGGGCACTCCACCACTGAGCCACAACCCCAGCCCCATTTTGTATTTTATTTAGAGACAGGGTCTCAATGAGTTTCTGAATTGGAACTCCCGATCCTCCTGCCTCAGCCTCCTGAGCTGCTGGGATTATAGATGTGCACCACCACGCCTGGCTCAAAGTCTCTTTATAATTGGATAATTTTTTAAAATAGTTTTGTTTCAGTTGTAGGTGAACATAATACCTTTATTTTATTTCTATGTGGTGCTGAGGATGGAACCCAGGGCCTCACGCATGCTAGGCAAGTGCTCTCCCACTGAGCCACAACCCCAGCCCTATAATTGGATAATTTTGCCTCACGACTGCAACTTCTGCTTTAAGGAATGTGACAGATACATTTTGAAAGCAATGTCTAGTGATGTGGACTTGCTAGAGTAGGAACCATTCTTTGCAGAAAAACAGTTTCCCCAGAGTGCTTTTAGAAGGCTCGGAGGACCCTGGTTCCTCTTCTAACATGTTGCAATTGAGGGACATTAAAATCTTTGGTAGGTGCCTTGGGAGATCATGGGCCCAGTATGTTACCAAATGGTTCTGTTTCATCTTTTACCAGAGCAAGGACTGATTAACTGGGCAGGTAGGGGGTCACATGTGCCCTCTAACACCAGTTTAATGGAACTTGGCAGATTCTGTGGGGAAGTGAAGGGGCATGCAGGCATGTCCCAAACTGGCCAGTGTGTCTTAAGGTCCTGGGCCAATACCCAAGTCCCGCCTTCCTGAATTGCTCCTAGAGGAAAAGGAACCTGTTTCAACTTTCTTTACTTCTTAAAGTGATACTTTGATTAGATAGGAGATAGCAGTCTGTTTAGCAATATTACTATTATTATTCTGTCATGGTTGTATTTTTAAAGTATACTTTCAGTTTCTTTTGCCAAGGGCAAATGGAAAAACACATTTGTACTTGCAGATCCAACTGAAGCTTTGCAAGTTTTCCAAGATAGGTAGAAAATGTGTTCTATGTGCATTGCTGCTCATGTAGGTACCTTCCCCCATCCCCAGGTCAAGGATTCAGACTTCTTAAAGGAACTTAAATACAAACTCTTTGTGAAAAATAAATAAGCTTTATTATTGTTATAGACGTAACACATTTTGTTTATACAAGTATTACTTGGAAAACACATAAAAGTATACAAAGAAAAACAAAACATCACCTATAATACTAGAAACTCAGAACATAGCTGCTATTCAAAATTTATTGTATTTCTTCCCAGCCTTTTTTCCACAGATAGATACAAAACTATGGATGCAAAATGTCCCCAATACATACTTATATTATATATTCAGGAACATGTTGCAAAAATAATTCTGCACCTTACTTTTATTATGAAAGCAAACTACATATAACTACTGCTAGATTTTTCTGTTTCTTCCCTGCATCCTTTTGCCTGTATATTGATACAAAACTATGCATGCAAGATGTTCCCAATATATTATTCATAGTGCATATTAGGAACACATCGCAAAAACAGTTTAGCATCTTTCTTTGATCTCTTACACTGCTACAACTCAGAGGTAACCACCTTCAGACTTTTGGTTTACTTCTTCCTGGCCTTTTTCTATATTATTGATACAAAACTATGAATGCAAAATGTTCCCAATACATTCATGTTACATATTAGGAACACATCGCAAAAATAGTTTAGCATCTTTATTTTTCTAGGGATTGAACTCAGGGGCGTGCACTCTACCCCTGAGCTACACTCTCAGCCTCACATCTTTCTTTGATTACGCATTAGACCATAACTCAGAGATAACCACTAGAAAGTGCAAATGTTTTTTCCTCCTGGCCTTTTATCTATGGATTGATACAGAACAAAGAAGGTAGAATGCTCCATATGTACTTATGTTGCAGACAAGGGAAAAAAATCTTGTGTGTTTCTTTTATCATTGAATATTTTACCACAAGTACATTTTTATATCATGAAATTTATTTTCAGAAACATTATTTTAAATGAAAGCATCCTATTCCATTGTATTAGATACACCATATTTTATCGAGTCAATCCTTTGTTGTTGGCCATTCAGGATGTTCTCAAAAATACTGAAATGAACATATTTGCCTGTTTCTCTGACTTTCTTTTTTTTTTTCTCTGACTTTCTGTTCATGCACTTTTCATGTTTTTCTTGGCCACTTGTGTGGAGTCAACACATTAAAGATGACCTTGTGTCTATAATGCTTACAGCTAATGTTTTTCCAGTTGTTTTCTTGAGCATAAATTCTTTAACATCCTAGCCTGCATATAAAATCATATACCCTGTGTAAATTTCAATTCACTAAATAGAAATTTAAAAAATAAAGATACTCCCATTAAGCTCCTATGAAAATACCACTCAGGCCCCCACTCCGTGGCACCCAGTTTCCTCCTGATCTTTTCATAGACTTATCTTGTAATACTTACAACACATATTGCTATGAAGATGAGTGGCTCCCAGACCTTTCAGTTATCAATCTGTCACAAGTGCACAGTGGTATCTCGTGACATGATGATCCCCGAGATGTCTGAGGTCTCTGCATCCTTGGCCCCAAATTGCTGTATCGCCCATGACCCCTATAGGCTTTTTAGAGAATTGTTTGACAGTGTGAAAAAAAGCACAGCATAACAACAACAGTGACAACAACAACAAATACATAAAAAAGTACAGAAAGAAGAAACTTCTGGTCATATTCTACCACCATTAAGCAACATGAGTATTTCTTTTGTATGTTCCCTCCAGTTTCTGCTCCTAGTTTTCAGTTACTGGAGTCCGTGTGATTTTCTGGCTCTGATTTTTAAAACTTGTTTTATATGCATTTTCCAGGCTTCTAGGTAGTTTTTCCAATTATCACTTGTAATGGCCAAAAAGATAGTATTGAGTGACTAAAT
This sequence comes from Glaucomys volans, assembly GCA_020662805.1. NCBI lineage: Eukaryota > Metazoa > Chordata > Mammalia > Rodentia > Sciuridae > Glaucomys > Glaucomys volans. Next base: position 422,752 of record JAJEJO010053630.1, read on the forward strand.
TAACAATTATAGTTGGACATTCCATTTGCTTTCCTATGATGAATTTGGCTGAATCTATAGAAAATATTAAACATGGGCCAGAGATTTAAAATGAATTTAAATCATGCTTTTTTAGCGTGTGCACATTGACTTGTACACACAGCTGGGTAACTTACAATCATTATTTAGTGATACTGAGGCTAATCACGGGCCTCACCCAGGAAGTGTCCAGATCATCATAAGATTAATCAGTTTCACCTGGAATTTTCCTAATCAAACATACTACTTCAACTATAGTCACTACTGTGTAGTCAGTTCTGATTAATAGATTTAAAGGGAGAGGTCCTAGAGGCTAGTCCCTGACATGTCCTTAACCTCCAGGAATCCTAGTTTTCTGTTTGTAATTGTTTTTCACTGCCTTACTCTACTTATCTTTCAAGGTTGCTGCAAATAACAGATAGGAAAGCATCTGGAAAAGTGGGTAAAAGCACCACACAAAGCAAAATGTTGGGATTATGAGGATTCCGAAGATTGTGTCTCTGGCACAAAGGTCTGCTCTTGGGATAATAATCTGGTCTGGCCAGTACTGGAGCTGGGGACTGAAAACAGGTGAGGGAGCTGCCTCAGCAGAGCCAGAGTTCAAAGCAACCAAGGCTCAGCCTGCTGCACGAACTGTTCTCAGCTTCCTGACTCTGGTGCTGAAGGCAGGGCCACCACCCCACACTCCCACCAGTCGCTCAGATTCTAGAGCTCAACAGTGTAAGGGGAGTGCTCCAGGGTTGGAGCCATCACAGGAAGTGGAATTCTTTCCGGGATCCTCCCTAATGACTCAATTTACTATCCTCCTGGGGGCTTAAGCCCTTTTGAAATTGCTAGAGATGAATTGTGGAGCCGGGGAGAGAGGCAAAGGGGGCAGATAGGGGGATAGCAGGATAGATCCCACAGATCCTTGTTCATTTAGTAAGCAGTAACTAATGGGTGGGCATGGGTGGGTACACACAGGGGCAGGCAGATACACATTTGCTGCAAGGGGTATATACACACTGTTTTTCATTTGAGAATAATGTGATCACTTAAAGTACAAATGCAGATATGAAGCTTTAGGGTTGAGACTAATACTGCAGGCCAATGGGAGGACAGGGCTTTAGAAATTTATGCCAAGTTGGATATAGCCCTCAACTTTAACTTATGTCAGTAAACTTTCATTGATCTTCCCCAAGCATGCCGTGTGTGTGTGTGTGTGTGTGTGTGTGTGTGTGTGTGTTTTATACTGGGATTGAACCCAAGGTGCTTTACCATTGAGCTACATCTCCAGCCCTTTTTATTTTTCATTTTGACATAGGGTCTCACTAAGTTGCTGAGGCTAGCCTCGAACGTGGTGTTCTCTTGCCTTAGCCTCCCGAGTTGCTGAGATTACAGGCATGGGCCACCGAGCCTGGCTTCAAGCATGCTTTTTGAACCTATTTTTATTTTCCTCTCGCAGAGTCTCTCAGGAAAGCTGCCTGTTCACTCCCATCTTATAGGATCATGCTTTTTGCAAGTGTTGCCCTGAGTTCTACAGTCCAAGATTCATGGAACGAACCCAGTCCCCTGTGGTCCCCTCTGCCTTGATGGGTTGACAGGCATGGCGTTTTAAAACATTCAGCAAAATAATTTGCACTGCAGAGTCCTTATTAGGGTTTTTTAATTGGACCTTGTCCATATTAACTGAAATGAAAAGCAGTATACAACCCTTCCATCTCCCCACACTGGAGAATATGCAACTGTTTTTCTGTTTGGGGTTCCACATTTGTCCTTGTTTGTGTGCGGGTATAATTGTTATGGAGTTGCAACCACTGCATTTTCCCATGGACCTGGTTATGGGCATCTAGTTTTCCATGTAACATTGACACACATCTGTTCAAATCAATTGACATTCCCATCGTGACTGACTCATTTGGTGGGAAAAACAAATTTACATGCCAACTGGAACAAAGGAACACGGGTATGGGGAAACAGCAGGAAGAAAGAAATGGTGGGAGAGGGTTCTTTGACTTACAGATCATATAACATTTTCCAATAACATTTTTAAAGATGTATAATATTACACTGAGTGATTGATTCTATTTTACTCCCCTATGGTGGGACACTTGGGTGCTTTTCAATACCTAGTGAGTTAAAATGATATAAGTTACAGCCTTTGAAAGATGATTATATTTTCTTGAAACAGGAGTCTTCCATGTCCAGATTCCCGCCAAGGGTGTTGATGTAGTGTTCCTTGATTGGAAAAAAAAAAATCAGTACTACTAACTGGAGATGTTGGATGCCTTTAAAAAATATTCGTATGATTTAAGTTTTTATGAAATTATGTTCAATTCGACTTTATCAAATTAACCTGTATATCTTGTCCCCCAAGTTACAGAAATGTCACTTTAGATTTAGAGCTAGGCCAAGTTTTTCCTGTTTTAAGAACCACATCTGTCTAATAAACTCTACAATGCCTTATGTACAGCAGCTTCCTCACTAATAAATAACATGTGTTGGGAAAAATTGAGCAAACAATGGGAAGGTGTCTAGCTGAGGGTGGTAAAGCTGGATCAGTTAATCAGCTGACTATACACTGATTCACTGTACACGTCTCCCATACATTATGCTGCACATTTAGCAATGTGGAAAAACAAAACAAATTTAAAAAATACCTTAGGGAGTTGTTAAAGAGAATTTATAGTCTGGAACGAATTGCCATCTTCTTAATTGACACAGAAATGTTTGACTAAAATATTGTTTTATTCAGAATTTTGTCCTTGGAGGAAAATCTAGGCACACTGCAACTTTGTGTAAATAAAGGTGCAAGGAATGTTTTAAGTCAGAAGGGCACCACGCAATCAGAGGGCTGTGTGGATGAGCTCAAATTGGGTACCTCTTGGGAGCCCTGGGAAAGGGTCGCTGAGATTCTGGGAGGCAACGCCCCCAAGTTAGGATCACTTGCTCCCGCCCTCTGCCCCTCGCGGTCCGCAATCCGCCGGCGCCTCACCTGGGTCCTGCAGGCGCCCACTGGAGGGAGCCGGATGGCTTGGGCAAGGTCCTCGGGGAAGGTTGGGTGGCACTCTCTCCTGGCTCGAAGGAAAACCATACAGAACGGGAAGAAAAGGAGAAGGGAAGCTGGTGAGCTGCAGAAGGGGAGTCTCAAGGTTGCCCTTTTCCAACCCCCCTGCAATGGAAGGCGGACCTGTTCGCCGTTCGCGCCCGGGGACTGCAGGCCGGAGGGGCCCTGGCCACTGGGGGCGGAAATCGCGGCCCGCTGCGGCCGAGGGCGTCAAGGGCCCGCAGAGGTCGCAGGGTCGCAGCGCCCCTGGGAGCCTGAGGGACCGCACTGTCCCGAAGGGACCCAAGCTGCCCCCACGCACTGCCTGGGCGCAAGGGAGTCTGGGAGAGCGAATGTTTCAGGCGGCTGGAGTCGGACTCCCAGCTCTGGGCTACCCCAAACTCGGGTCTCCCCCAGTTGGAAATTGGGCGCCTACGCCCGGACCCCCGGGAAGACCATTCAAGGCGTTTCATACCGACAAGAGGGTTACTTGTGTGCATGTGCTTATTTTGGCTTTGTCTTTTAAGATGATAAAAAACGTGGGAAAAGATTCCACGCCTCCCTGCGTGTTTGCCAAGTCATTTACCTGGCCAGGCCCCTGATCAAAAAAAATAGATCTAAAGTGATTGTCACAGGAATAGTAGGCCCCCTCCCAGAGAATTAGCCCCCTTTTCTAGGCCAGCTGTCAAGTTCCTGGGCGACTCCCCCGTTTTCTCGCCCAAGGCTTAATGGGCCAGTCCAGTGTGGGGTGGAGGTGACTTTAGACAACAGATGTGCAGCACTAATTAGCCATAGCGCCTGCCCACAAGTTTGGAATCACGAAAGGCCCCTGAATTGACAGTTTAGGTGCTGCCCTGAGCTGTGAGGCCAATGCTTTTCCAGTGGGACATCGTGTGATTTTTTTCCAGGGTGACAAAGATGTCGTTGGTGTCACACCTTCGGGGTGGAAATCTGGGGCCCGGTTTTGGGAGAGGCGGAAAAAAGAAGCTAGAAACACAGAGCCTCATTGTGGGGCCATGTCCTCAGGTCACCGCGGTCACCGCAGTCCCTGTTGGCCTCAGACTCAGATTTGGAGGGGAGGGTCAGTGCCTTCCCACACCGCCTTGGGTTCGCGTGCCCTCCAGAAAGGCCTCGCTTGATCCTTCTTGGATACCCGAGCTCCAGGAAAGCTTCCCCGCAACACAGCTGAGGGAAGGAAGGAGAGATGCGCCAATAGGGCCCCACAATCTTTCCTGAACTCCCAAATCCTTTCCACGCAGGACGTGAGCAGGTTTACCAGGAACCGCTAACAGAAGAGGGGATGGCTTGCAGTCACCCTTCCTGCTTCCCCTTACTCCTTTTTTCGCACCCCCACCCCTGTTGCGTTGTTGAGGACTTAAGATGCGCTTTCTTCATGTCCTGTGGGTGGCATTCTAATAGGTCGTCAGGAAGGGCTTTTTTTCCAATCATTTCAGCTTTACCTGGGCAGGGAAAGGGGTGCTAAAATAAAGCCTGTCACTCCCAGTCACGTATTCAAGGACAGGCAAACGTTTCCGGGGTACAAACACTCTAGTCCTGAGAGTGGGTCATGCTCCCAGGGCAGATGCTGCAGGTGATGAACTGAGACTTACCTGGTGGATGGGCCCGTGTGAAAGTCCCAGACTTATCCTGGCAGCAGAAACAATACTCCAGAGCAGTAATGGATCACTGCAGTACTGTTCCCGCTGCTAGGGCACGGCTGAGTGCGGGGCACCAGGTCCCTTCTCCGTGTGCACCGCCTGCGCGCGCGACGCCTGACCCGCTGCCCCTCCCAGGCTGGTAGAACATTGCCCTCCCGGGACCAAGGGGGTGCTGCCTGGGCAGCAAAGGGCGCAGACCAACCAAGAAGAGAGACAGAGGACCCCCGCCCACCTACCTGTTCTGAAGGCCGAGTTGGAGGGATCGGGTCCTGGTCCTGTCCAGCAGATCCCCACCTTCTACCTTCCCCGCGAAGGGGTATAGCAGCGCCTCACGTTTTGAACCATTTAGAGCACTTCAAAACATGAATTGCTGCTGCATCCCCTCGGAGTCAACGAAGGGGGATCGCTCTGGGATACCTGCGGGTGAAGAAGGAATACGTGACGGGAAAGAAGCCCCACCCTGCCCCACCCAACGGCGAGGATGAAGAAAAAGTTAAACGACCAAGACACATCGCTCTAATTAACGTACTTTTAATAACTTCGCCGTTTGATTTCCAGGATCTGCAGGTAGAGTGAAGGGTGTGGCTCTCGATCCCCCCGCCCGCCCCTCCGAGGATGAATCTTGGAAAAGTGTAGCGGTGAAAAGCAGAGCGATGGGTGATGGGAATTAAGATGGGATAGAATCTTACCTCTGAAAAAATAGATGAAAAATAAGATTAGATAAATAGAGACAATTTGGCAACATCTGGATGGCTCTTGCCAGTTTCAAGGTCTTGGTGGAGCTTCTTCCTGCTGCATATTGTGTCTCATTAATTGTCCCCGTTTAAAAAAACCCGTTTTCATTTATTGAAAATAGACACAGATGATTTAAAGGTGATAATCACTTTGAGTTATTTTTTAATGGCAAAGAATGGGAGATAATTTTTTAAATTGGGGGCTCAATCTTATTTATAAATGATTTACACCTATCAATGTCACCCATCAAAACACAAAGCAAAAAGTTTAAATTCTTGATGTCAAATCACTCCTTCCTTTTTCAAGCAGCTCCACAGAAACTCATGTACTGAAATGGCCCACGCTGTGCATGCTCCTTAATGATTAACTCATTAGATACCACTTTTTTTTTTCAAAATGGACATATTAGGAATAAGTTACATGAATTCCTCTCCTTTTGTTTAACAAAATATTCAAGTAAGCATAAGAAAAAAAACACCCTTAAACCTGGAATCATAAACCTAAAAATTAAAACCATAGTAGCTTTGAAAACTGAAATACATTTCGGTACAAATAATAGACATTTAAAGTAACTAAGTCTGCTAAGTGTTTTTGTTTCATTTTACAATGATGTGGGATTTTCAAAACCAGTATAATGAATGTTGTGTCCTACTTATTAGTTAATAAAATATGTGGAGTACTTAATGAGACTAGGTACAAAATTCCTAACACCACAGACAGATATGTTACTAACAAATACACCGTTTTTGTCATGATAAACAAAGTTATTAATTATAATAATCCCATTTCCTAAATCGGGACAATTAAGTGTCTCTAAATTCCATCTTGCTTTGGCTATATTAATGACTTTTACATTGACCTTTGGGATTTATGGAGGAAAAACGTCGTTGGTTGCCCTTAAAAAGAAAAAAAGCATGTTTAGCAAATGCACAATTATACTTTAGAAGTCCATAACTTTCTCCCAATTAAGTATTTTATGTCCTGCACAAATAAGTGAATCACCACATAAGATGTTAAAAATCACTCCTAATTTAACATTTCTTTAGTTGGCTACTTAGAAAAACAAAAGTTCCTTCGAAATAACATCGATGTCAAAGGCGAAGGTCCTTCCAGATTGCTTTATAAACTCACTGGAATCAAACTCATTAATACTTTTCTAACCCCTTTCTTCTCTCTCAGTGACTGTTCAACGACTTACATCCAAAAGAAGTCACCTCGCTCCCCTAGTTTATGCATTTCCCCTGAGACTAAAATTTACTTACGAAAAGAGAGTACAAAGAGGAGTCTTGTCACATCACGAGAGGGTCATTTGCTGATAGAATAGACAAAGAATCGATACGTTGGAGTAGCCATAGCCCCACCCCCTTCTGAACTGCAACGTGTTTGGCCAAATGATTTAAGAGCCAAAGAATACGCCTCTTCCTCTGTTCATATTTTACAACGTTCTGTTTTAATATTGCAAATACCTTGTTCCCCACACCCCAGACACTCGGTGCGCTTTCCCTTGTGCGCATTCGGGCCAAACTTTCCCAATGTCAAGTTTCCCACAGGGAAAACTAAACAATCTTGAAAGTTGTAATTCGGGAGGGACAACGAAAAATTAATCTCCCATTTCTTCCCAAGACATATTTTACTGCTTACAAATACGAGTCACCAAAAGCCCACTTACATTCCGTCAAAACCGGTCGCTTCCAACCCAGGCGAGGCTGACAGGCGGTCACTGCCCCTCACTCAGTTTTCTCTCCCCGCCCCTCCCAATGTTAACTTTTCTCAGCCCGTTTCCTGAGAATTTTCCCGGCCACACTCACTTGATGAACACTTTAAAGTTCAGTTTCACCCCCCAGCCCAACCCCCACGCGTGCTTTTCCACCCCAAAGCGACACAGAACTTTTTTCAGAATTTTCAGTAGACTTGTTTCAGTCTCCTGTAACCAACATTACAATGGGGGGAAAACATCAGCCAACAAGTCCCTTTTTAAAAAATCGCATGTCACCTCTCGCTCCACTCGAAAATGGCGCCGAAATCGAAGAACTTCTTAAATTTCATTGTAAGCTTTTTGCAAAGGTTTCTGGGATTTTCCTGCGAAGCTGCTTCGCCGGCGTCTGAGAGCTAGCGAAGGAGCAAGCAAGCCAGAGAGGGAGGAAGGAAAAGGTGGGTGGGGAGGCGGAAAGACAGCTAAACCGACAGACACACAGCGAGAGAGGGCAAGGGCCGGGGAGGAGAGCAGGGCCCGGACTTGGGAGATGGTGGGATCGCAGGGCGCGAGGTGCCTCGCACGGAGCAACAGGGTCCCAGAGCCAGGGGTCGGGGTGGCGGCACTGAGGGCGCGCTCCACTGACTGTGGCCGAAGCTCGGGGAGAGGCGTGGCGGAGGCGGAATGGAGCGGAGCCGAGCAGAGCTGAGCAGAGCGCCGGGCAGGAGCGGTGCGCACCCAGGGAGGCGAGCGGGAGCAGCCAGCAGAGAGGCTCTCGGAGCGGTCCTAGAAAAAGCCGGCCCGGGGGGCGTGGCCACGCGGTGCTCCAGCTCCCCGCCCCCCAGTTCTCCCGCTTCTCTCTGGGGCCCGGGGGCGGAAGGGGGGAGGGGAAAAGAGGGAGCGGTAGGGAAGGGGGGGGGGTATGCAGGCGCTCAGCGCCACAGCCTTGGCCCGCAGCCGGGAAGGGCCAAGAAGGGCACTGGGCACCCATAATAAGTAAATGCAGAGCAACATAGCAGGGGTCCAGGGAGAAAAAAAGGGAGAATGGAAAATGGAAAAGCCAAGGGCACACTTAGAGACCCACTCGACAGAAGCCACCCTGCTCTCACTGGTCCTGTCGTGGTGCCCTTTGAGTTGCCAGGAGGGCGCTAGGTGGTTGAGCGAAGGCTCTTGCGTTGTGCTTTTGGGTGTGCCTGAAATGATGTGGGAGATGTAACAAGGGACCTCAGACTGCGTGAGCGTCGCGCTTTCGCCCCCCCGCATTTGAGTCCTGATCTGTTGGGGCTCCCCTGATCTGTCTGATCACCCTACCAAACTCTCATTAGAGAAGTCCCTAGGACAGGACGAGCCCCCTTAGGTCCTGGTGGTCTACTTTGAGGACATAGCCCGGAGGGAGGGAACAATCGTGTATACATGTGTCCAGTCCAAGAAGGAAAACTGAAGGAAATTGAAGTGGGGAAACAGGAGGGAAAGCGAGCCCTTATTCTGGATGCTAGATGCTGTTAGGGACGGTGCTATTTCATGGGTGTGACAATGGCAATGAAGGTAGGATGATGTCCTTATCCGCAAAAGATACATACCGAAGTGTAGAGAAGTGAAACGTCATGATGTCTGCAATTTTCAAATGATGCAGCTAACATCCGCACACATTCACACACACACACACACACACACACACACACGGGGGGGAGAGAAAGAGAGAGAAAGTTGTAATATGCTAACATTAGTTGCAACCTGGTGGGGGATAAATAGACGTTCGTTGTACTGTTCTTTCAATTTTCTTGTATATTTGCAAAATGTCATATTAAAAATTTTCGGAGAATCCCCTTATAAAATAGCGCCTGAACGCTGTCGTGGAAAATGAATACGGCTTCTTTTTCTCCCCCCGTCCCGGGTGGGACAAATCTTTGAGCCAGCAGCACTCATACTCAGGGAGAATCTGGACGGGAAGAGCAATGGGTAGCGCTGGCCTGAAGCCGCCAAGGCCCTGAGCAAGGGGCGCGGGCCCGGAGTAGCCATTGGGACCTCGGGGCAGGTGGGCACCCGGACACAGGGCGCTGCGGAGGAGCAGTGGAGGAGCTGCGGAGGAGCTGCGGGACTTGCTTGCCTGGAGATCCAGGCTGGCGATTGATTCCCTGGAGTCTCTCAGCTGCCCGGGGCCCGACTCCGACCGGGTAGGCTCCGCTGCGCCCGCTGACTAATAAGGAAACTCGCCCACCGCAGGAAGCTGAGCCGCGCGCTTGTAGCTGCGGCGGTGGCCAGGGACCCCTACACTCCCCCAGGGAAGCCGAAGTTGTCCCAGGCTGTAGACGGTGCACCAGATAATCGAGAACCGCGTGCGGACTGTGGGAAGAAAAGTCAGGTGCCGAAAGAAAACAGCCACAGTGAAACACGCCCGCCCGCACGCACTCACACACACCAAATCAGTATTCAAAAATAAAACCACGGATTCCGCGGTGCTCCGCGCTCGAGTTTCTTGAGCTACTTAACCCTCGCATGCATTCACTGCCATTTCTGTAGAACTGATGCAAAAACTTAAATTGAATTTCTTTGCAAGGGCGATCTTGAGGACTCAAGGCGTTGCAATCCGCGCGCGGCCTTTTGTGGGCGTCTGTGGCTTTTTGGGCGCAGGGGGCAAGAGGGCAGAAGAGTGGAGTCTTCTAGGGTCTGCAAAGCTACTTGAGAAGTTAACCAAAAAGATTTTGCACAGCAAGATTTTCTTTTCAGGAAAGGTTTTAAAACGGCTGATAACGTGTACAGTTTCGGCGGGCGCTTAAAACTGATACTAAGAGCTACAATTTCCCTATTAACAGCTTCAAAATTTTTCGTGGACGTGGCTGAAAGTTTGCCGTGCTGGCAGGCGTGACAGAACAAGCTTCTAAATCCTCAGATAGATCATTTATAAAGCCCCGGTGTCCTTGGGGTGAAAGGCTTTCTCTGGACTTTTAAGGCTCAGCTTGGTGGGCAAATTTGCTTGGGTTGCTGTACGTAAGCATTCATTTCCTTACCTAAATTCAGAAGATTCCAGCGCTGTAAGATGAAAGTTGAGTTTGTGGCATGTCCTCTAAAGAAAAATGGCAACAGCTTTCTTTATTAAACTCCTTTTGCTACATCAGCAAATTAGCGAGCCAGTTGAATATTGATGAATTCTTTGAGGGTGAGTAATATGGCTACAGGCCCGAGAAAGTGAGGGAGGGCAGGCTTAAGTATTTACTCAAGTGAACAATCTTCAAATATTTTCAAATATGGTGTCTCGAGGATTTTCTTAGGACCTCTGAAGCAAACCCTGATTCTGCAAATGGCTTCTCATTTATTAGGCCCTTCCCAACTTGACACAATTCACAGGACATAAATTGCCCTAAAAAGTGTCCAGAAGCTCATTCTGGGATTAGAAGGCAGACACAGCTCACCAACCTGGGTGTTAGAGAGGCCTCCAACTGGGGAGGCAGGGGACTTCCCGCAGAGCAACTAGGAACCCCAAACCAAACGCACACCATCTACTGTTATTGTTTTTTTTTTTTTGTCATTTCTGAAATACTGTTTTAAAGTGAGTATTTTCAAGAAAATAGTACATATTTTTCTTTCCATTCTCTTCCATGCAAGATTCAGAAATTACCTTGATAAGAAAGAATTATAGTAAGCCGGGGAAGGAGAGTTTAGCTATAGCTTTGGAGGATCTGAAGGCACAGATGAAAAAAATAAATTAGTTCTAGGCTGGAGATATTCAGAGAAGGAGGTTATGAATAACAAGTAATCTGGAATAATTTTGGGAAAGTTTTCTGAAAAACAATTGTGAATGAGACTTTGGAAATAAATATTAAAGAATCAAGCTGAATTGAAATGTCTTGAAATTACAAAATAAATTTCTAGAACTTAGCATTTTTTAGTTTAAATAGAAGTGCCTTTTATGATTATGTTTTCACCAAGGCCTTGAGTTAGGGAAACAAGACTTTCCTTATGTTGTAAATATCCAGAAGTCTTCAGAGAGATAAAAATCAGGATAGAGTTACAGATTTAACAGAAAGAAAACAACTGGAATCATGTTATGAAGCTTCTACTGTGTTATTTGTAAAGGGTTTTTTTCAGGGTTCAAGCAAAGGCTAGTCGTGACTAGCGACTATATAATAATGCCTGACCTACTACAAGATTAAACCAAAAAGATAGTGTCCTTTAGTGATTTTTATTTAATTTTATGAAATTAATGATGATAAAAAATAGGTATTTTCAAAACTTCAAACTTTGAGGAAATTTTTCATATCTTCTCCCACCACCATGATCTCACCAGAAAAATGTAGAAGGAATTAGTAAAATTTTCCTTTCTGCAAAAGAGGAGCTTAGAAAGTCAATGCCGGCTTTTGCTTTTGATCTCAAGATCTCTTTTCCCTCCTCAGAAATGCAGAATCGCAGCCTTCAACTGCTGGGATTTCTTCTCTAAACATGGCATGTTTTTCTTGTTGGGTGTGTACTATTACTGTCTTAATTACTTCTGGATTTTTGCCCATTAAATCAAGGACTGTCTCAAATGACAGAAATGATCGGACCTTTGCACAAAAAAAGAGGACCACAATGTAGGGGTGTAGGACAGCCTTCCTCTCCCCTGACACAGTACTGGCCGTACAGTGCGACTGTCCTTTGCACAGAATGTGAACTGACAGAGCAAAATGTAATGACACGGACTTGGGGATGGAAATTCCATCTCTTGTGTACATGGTGTCTAGAACAGGACTTCAAGGGTATTCCTAGGCTAGATTTTGTTGTTTGCTTTCTCCATGAAATTAGTGATCAGTTTCTAACTTTATACTTCTGGCACTTTCCTGGAGTGTTACCTAATTATGAAAAAGAGAAAACAAAAAGAAACTCCAATATATATCGGTGTCAACATGTCAAATGTAATCATGTTCAGGGAGACTGAAGAGCATTTGGACAGTTGGTTTCTCCATTTAGATTTTTAAAAATTGAAAAAAAAAAAAAACCACAAGTGACCAGCCCAAGGAGGTCCTGTAAAAAGCACAGTGCTCTGCCAAGGCTGAATGACATCACTTTCAGGATCTTGCTATGTAAAGGGAAAATGCTCCTGGGGGCAAATAATATCTTACTGGATAGAGAGAAGAGGAGGGAACAGGAAATTAAGGCTGCTGAGGGATGCTATCTTTGTTTAAAACCAAGGTGCAGTTATGTGTATTCCAAAGCATGAAATATTTTGTTGAAATAGAGGAAAGTTAATGTAGATAACTGAAACATTTCCATGAAAGTTGTTAACACTGAACTATCCAGAACTTACTTGAAGATTTTGTTCTTATCCCCATCACAGAGTGCTTGTATGGGGAGGGGGTAATTAGCAGAGTTTCTAGGACTGGTAGAAAATGTCGTTTCTTTTACCTCCTGTTTCTTAAAATAATTTTTTTACATTGCTGGGGATTGAACTCAGGGCCTTGCACATGCTGGGCAAGTGCTCTACCACTGAGCTACACCCTCAGTCCATGTAATAAATCTTGGGTAGGATTTATAGTAGTTAATGACCAGAGTAAGCTCCATTCATTGGTATGAGAAAGGAAATGGAAATCTGGATCCAGTTTTTTTCATTTTAGCATTTGTCCTAAACCCCCAGGGCTCAACAGTTTCTTTAGCCTACAGTCCCCAGGAATGCCTAGGCCACCGGCATTGTTAGAGTTAGGTAGAGAGTAAGGGTCAATGCAAAAGAGAAAGAGAGAAGGTGAAAGAAGAAAAAGAATACCAAATCCTTCCCCTCCATTCCAATGTTTGTCCTCAAGTTCAAACCCTCAACTTGTCACCACTAGGTCATCAAGGTGACACTATCGTGTTGCCCCACTCATCTTTCAAATGAGTTCTGCGCCTCAGTGGACTCCTGAGTTCTGCCTAGAAAACACTTTTTTTTGTGGTGTTGGGGATGGAACTCAGGGCCTCACACATGCCAAGCAAGGCGCTCTACCACTGAGCCACAGCCCCAGCCCCCCAAACACATTTTTGATCCTATCAATCATTTGTGCACAAAAATTGCACAACTGAAAAGTTGATAATGTGGCAAGCAATGCCCTCTCCAACCTGGCTCTAGTCTGCGTCCCTGGGGATTGCACACCAGACCCTCCAGATGCACCTTCTTCAGACGTCCTTGACCTAATTCAAATGGCTTCTTAGATGGCCTCAGAGTTGGAGTTAACTGCCCCTATCCTGTCTTGTCACAGAAGTTTAATGAAGCTAGCTGTGCTAAGACTTTCTTATTAGCAGACAGGAGTTCTTAGAGGGTGGGGATGTGTCTATCTGAAGGTATCTTCTTAGCACTTCAGGGGCAATAATTTGCATAAGTTGTTGTCCAATATGTACTTGTTGAATGCATAGGAAAAGAAGGAATGAGAACAAGGTGTTGTGTTGGTGCTAGGTAATGGCAAACATCCTCAAACATTGGCTTAGGTGATTTTTTCAAAACCTTTGGTGCTGACCAAAGGTTATTTAACCCCATCTAACATGTTGGCTTAACAGAAATCCACCTGAGATGGATGGACATTTGGAATGTATCCCTTGCAATAACAAATAATTCCGTGCTTTTAAATTAGCTGCTCACTACTATACACCCTCCCCTGAAAAACTATCACCATCATTTTGTACTTTTTTAAAATTCATTTTATTTTTTTGTGTGTGGTGCTAGGGATTGAACCCAGGGCCTTGTGTTTGACAGACAAGCACTCTACCAACTGAGCTACATCCCCAGCCCATAATTTTGTACTTTGTTTCAAGTTGATCCTAGAAGGGAAGGTGGAATTTGGATGGAACAGGGCCAAGAGCATTTTCAGGGGACTGGTGGTAAAAAAGAGCGAAAGGGAGATAGATCTAGCTGGGCTGAGAATTTCTACTGGGGAATCAGTTGGGCAAATAGGGTGAGGTTAGATAATGGGGGGCGTCAGAGGTTGGCAGAGAAGTTTTGACTTCAGTTGTAGGAATATATGGAACCTTGAAAAGGCTTTGCATAGGGGCATGGTGTAAGAAATGAATGTTTTCAACACTTAGCTTAAATGGTATCCCTATGAACTACAAATGATGGTAAACTTATGACTGTCTCAATAATTAGAATATCCCAGTGTCCACGGAATGAATTTTTTAATTTGGGAAGAGAAAGTGTGGAAAAATACTACTTATCATATGCCAACGAGGTATCAGGAATGTGTTAGACCCTCCCTTCAGCTATTCTCTCCCTACTCCCTTCCCCTGTTGCCAGCCTTCCTTCTCCTCCTCTCTCACCCATCTGCACATGCACACACCAAAAGTTCCCACTAGGATTTGATTTTAATTGACCTTTAGTCTACTTCCTATTTAGCTACTCATAGTATATTTTAAAATGCCAGTAAACACCAGGCAAAAAAATATTAATTTGAAGAATCCAGAAACTTACCATCACATGCTAATTTCATGGAACAGAGGGTTGAAAATACACGCTTTCTGGATTGAGCCTAATTGGTTTTTGGTGGTGGCAGTGCTTCTAACTGGAAAATGTTCTTTTTCATGGGCAGTTTTAAAAAAAATTATTATTAAATATTTTTATGAAGTGAAAACAACATTGAAAATAACTTGGGCAACTTAGATATTCCCTGTGCTCCTGCAACCTAAATATCACCACTTATTTAGAACTTGAGAACGTCTATCCTAACAGACGGATTTCTCCACCTTAGTGGGGCAAAAAATAAGCAGGAGAAATAGGAAATGAAAATAATAATTAATTCATAGTTTGAACCATAAAAGCACAAGATTTTTGAAGAGATTATTTTATTTTGATTGTAAACTACAAATTTTTACAGGGAGTCAGTGTAAGAATGACATTGAGGCTTATTTGGGGTCAGTTTGTTCCTAACCTGACCCACCCTTGGAAGTGGGGAGGGCTGGAATTTCTCTGCACCAAGGAAACCAGCCTCCCTATTGCTTTGTCCTACAAATGTAGTTTAGAAAATAGAATTAATATTCTGTGGGCATCACTTGAAAAAAAACTTTTAAAGATGTATGCGTTTTAAGTTGTAGACAGATATTAAAAGGATTCTTTTATTTTATTCACGTATTATAGTTATACATAGTAGTTGAGTTCATTTTAACAAAATCATGCATGCCTCTGGTGTCACCCTTCCCTAATCTCTCCCCCCATTCCTCTTCCTCTACTGCACTGATCTTTCTTAAAAGAATTCTTGATAGAAAGAAATATGTATTTGGCTAAAAGTCAAAAATTTAAAAGTAACTCTAAAAGGTGAATCATTTACATAATTACATAAGTGTGGTGTTTCTATAATGAGGTATGTGTGACAAAGTTAAAACAACATAAAAATGATTTGGGTAATTTAAATAGTCCTGCTAATAATTGTAGAATACCATTTGCTTCCCTGACTCGAACAATTCCCCCATGCCAATCAGAGAATGTCTGCAAATAAATGCTGACAAAGCTCTGTAGCAGGCTAGTCCCTTCACTTCTGGCAACCTGCTCTCTCTCCCCATCCCACCACCTGCCTGTGCCAAGTGAGCCCCTCTCAGCTACTGGTGTTTAATAATTTCGTGAGCCACTCTGATTTCATGCATTATTACCCTTCAGTTAAGTCCCACTAACTTCACCAATGGCCAAACCAGATGGTTGTGAATTGGATAAAAACAAAGCAAAAAAACCCCAATCCCCTGTGGATACTGAAGGGCAACTGTGATGTGTGTGTGTGTGTGTGTGTGTGTGTGCGCGTGCATATGTATGCACATATATTATGTATATTTACATTTATCCATTATTATCCAGTACCTAAGGAAAAGAGGCAAAGCCCCCTGACAGTACCCACAGGGGATTGGTTTCAGGACCCCAGTCCCTGCTGATACCCAAATCCCTCCATGCTCAAGTCCCTTATATAAAATAGCATAGTATATCACTATGTACCTATGTGCATCTTTCCATATATTTTATTTATTTATTTGCTTATTTTGGTACCAGGGATTGAGCCACACCCCCAATCCCTCTTTTTTTTAATTTTTATTTTTATGAGACAAGGTCTCGCCGAGTTGCTTAGGGCCTTGCTAAATTGCTGAGGCTGGCTTTGAACTCACAATCCTCTTGCCTCAGTCTCCCAAGTTGCTGGGATTACAGGCATGCCCCACCATGCCCCAGCTTCCCATATATTTTAAATCATCTCTAGATTACTTATAATCCCTGATATAATTAAATGCTATGTAAATAGTTGTTATACTGTTCTGCTTAGGGAATGGTAACCAGAAAAAGTAATTCACTACATGTTCAGTACAGATGCAAATTTTTCCAAATATTTTTGATCCATGGTTGGTTGGATCCATGGACATAGAAACTACAAATTTGGAGGGCAGATGGTGATTGTAATTACATGGAGCCCTCACCTCCCCACCCTACTGAGAATTAGTTTAGAGAATGGTTGGTCTGATCTTAATTCCATTACAGGATTGTTTTATTTGTTTATTTTTGCAATGCTGGGAATTGAACATAGCGCCTCACTCCTGCTAGGCAAGTGTTCTACCTCTGAGCCACATTGCCTGCCCTGTACATTGGAGGATTGTTGAGTTTCTATTATCACCAATATGGGTAACACTAGAAATAACATTAGAGCTTCTACCTAGTATCATTATTTATATTGTTTATTTTCTGTTGTACACTTTTTTCTTTTGGCTTTAAACAATTACATCAATGTCTTCTTATGAAACTAAATAGGAGCCAGGCATGCTTGTGCATGCCAGTGATCCTAGTGGCTCAGGAGGCTGAGGCAGGGTGATTGCGGGTTTGAAGCCAGCCTCAAAAACTTAGTGAAGCCCTAGGCAATTGAGCAACACCCTGTCCCTAAATAAAATATAAAAGGACTGGGGAAGTGGCTCACTGGTTAAGTGCCCAGGGGTTCAATCCCTGGTACCAGAAAAAAGCAAACAAATAGGAGTTTTTTGTTTGTTTGTTTTTTGCAGCGCTGGGGATGGAACTCAGGGCCTCATGCATGCTAGGCAAGTGTTCTACCACTGAGTTCCATCCTCAGAACTTTTATTTTTATCTTGAGACATGATCTCACTAAGTTGCCCAGGGTGGTCTGGAATTTGAGATCCTCCTGTCTCTTGAGTCACTGGGACTACAGGTGTTCACCACCTCATCCTGGCCTCATAAGAGCCTTCTACAGAATGATTTTCACCTGTCAGTCAGTCCTGTAATTTGCAGCTAGTGGGACTTATTTTCCTTAAAGAAGGAAAAAGTAACTGACTGAGGCAAAGATGCAGCAGTGACATAGCATATATTTTCCCTTTCAGTTGGTGTCTTGCCATATGTATTTACATGAATAAATTGAAAGAGTATTGAATTTACATAAATACTTATTTATAAAAAAACATAAATAATTTGAAGAATGTGTTTGTGGAGTTTGCCAGCATGATCAGATTGAAGATGTGGTAGCAGCCTGTACGTGTATGATGGTCTCCAGTGACTCCCACCTCCTGGTATTCCCACCCTGGTGTAATCCCTTGCCCTAGTGTGTGGACAGGGACCTAGAGAGTCTTCTAGCAAATAGAATATGGCAGAAGTGATGGGATGCCACTTCTGAGATTGGCTTATGAAAACTCTGTGGATTCGGATCATCCCCTTTCCTTTTCCTTCTCTCTTTTCAAATCAAGCTGTCATGAGGACACCTGGACAGCTTATGGAGAAGGCCAAAAGGGAGGAACTGGGGTCTCCTGCCAACAGCTGCTTGAGTGAGTTTGGAAGTGGATTCTTCAGCTCCAAGTGAGACTTGAGACAACTGCAGCCACCGCCTATAACTTGACTGCAGCTTACAGGAGACCCTGAGCCAGAGGCACCCGGCAAAGATGTTCTGGATTCCTGACCCAGAGAACCCGGGAGACAATGAAAGCTTGTTGTTTGGGGGTGATTTGTTATTCATCAATAGATAACTAATACAGAAGGTCTTGTAATTGTATAACCAATGCGAGTTTAAAAGCTGAAATCTGACCTCATTTGTTTTCTTCTAAAAAAAAATGCTGTAGAAAATCACAGGACTCAAAGTCTCTCTCTCTTTCCTTTTCTGGAATAAACAACCATAATTACAATTTAAACAGGATATTGTCAAGATCCATCATAGGGATTAACACTAATTAGAACTAACAGACGTTTTTGTGAAAGTCAGCCTTCTCTTTACAAAAAACACTTGTCCCTTGATAATGTATTTCTTATGAACATGGTATGTGGGGGGGTTGAGAGAGAGAGTAGCACTGTTTTTAGTTTAATGTTTGACAAGGCTTTCATTATTGGTGGAGGAATAGAACGATGGGGGCATTTATATGCATCTCAAAAATGGGTTATGCATTAAAGTCAATTTTAGGGATAAAAGACTTTTTTCCTTAACATTTACATATATTTTACACAGTTTTTTAAAAAATTTGGCTTGCCATTTTCAGGCTACCAGAAAAAAATTTTGAACATTATTTTGAACTGCCTTTCATGGGTGGAAAATCTCATTAGGGCTCTAATTTTTAAATATTTGACAAGAGATTATCCTAACAAATGGTTTTAAACAGTTTTGGCTTTCCCAGAGATTGAAAGGTGAAGATGCTCATTTCTTCTGATGATGAATGCTGAGTGATTGATATTTATAAATCATCTCACTTTAAAAATTAACTGAACATGACCACAATAAAGGGAAGCACTGTTCTGAAGCAGTGTTTCCAAAGGCAATTAAATTAGTCAATTAAAATGCAGTTTTTTAATCTGGTCACAGTGACACATGCCTATGATCCCAGTAACTCAGGAGGTTGAGGCAGGAGGATCACAAGATCAAAGCCAGCCTCATCAACTTAGTGAGAATGTGCCTTAAAAAATGTAGTTTTTTTTCTTAAGATAGTTTGATCTTTCCATCTTTAGAATTGTTCCTTTTTTTTTTTTTTGACTCTCAGGCCCTTTCTTAGAACCAGTCAGCCACTCAGTCAACTGGGTATATCTTCAACAAGCACTATCCACATAAGAGAAATGCAAAGTGAATAAGAGCTGGGATCAGGTACAAGAAGCACACAATTGAGAAGATCAAATAGGCTCCTGAAATGGTCACATGCAGTTTTACTGAGTAAAGATATGTTGAAGCCAATAAGTGCATATTACTACTGAATTTTGAAAAATTATGCTTAATTGTACTGGATGTCAACTCATGTAAAATGTGATTTTTTTTTAAAATCAAGATCCATTTTTTTAAATTTTTTTTTCAGTTGTTGATGAACCCTTATTTTATTCACTTATTTATATGTGGTGCTGAGAATCGAACCCAGTGCCTCACACGCGCGAGGCAAGTGCTCCACCACTGAGCCACAACCCCAGCCCCGATTCTTTTTTTTTATATGATGCTTGACCACAGTATTTCTTTACATGTTTGTTCTTGCTGTTCCCATTGCCTAGAATGCTCTTCCCCTTCATCCTCACCTGATGAAATTCTACTTGTCATTTCAGGTCCAGTTCAAAGGCTCCAATTCTATGAATCTGAGACTTGCCCCATCTTGGCTTATCTGTTGTACTGAACACTATAGACCATTCAATCCCCCTCCCTAGAATTTCGTGTATTATATTTGTCCTTCCTTCTCTGTGATACTTCTTTTCTGTCTTTCTTTGATGTCTGTTCTTCTCTGACCTTCTTTGAAATTCTGTGTGGAGGATGGAATGTCTGTGAATTCTTATTCTGTGGTCTTAATTGCATGCATTGTATGATTCCTCCCAAGGTCTAATCTCCCAGCAACTACCCTTTACTTGAGTTGTAGCTCCATTTCTCAAGTTGATTTCTGAACATATCCACCTGGGCGTCATCATCACCTAAACATGTATCACCTACACTCATCTTCACCCCTATAGTTCACCCTGGCCTTGGTTTCCTTACTTAAATCCAGAGCTTGCCATGTCTTCTGAGTCTTTAGGGCTCTAAATGACTTCTTTGAGTTAATCTGTTCCTTTCTACATATATCCAGTGAGGCAGATCAGACCTTAATTTAAATCTTATGTCTTCATGAAGCCTGTTGTCTCTGCTCCAGGATCTGGAGCTTTCCATGCTCCAAATTCATGTGCTGAACTTAATTTGTCATTTGACTGTTTCCTGTAGGCTAAAGCTAAAATGAATGAAGTCCTGTTCTTCATTTGAAATCGTTCTCATTTCTTCTCTTACTATCCTTCAACTCCTTCCCATCTGCTCTCCTCATCTCTTCTCACCTAGGTTAGAACAAGTGCCTTCTAAGTGTCCTCTCCCAACACAGTGTACTTGTCTACCCTGTCTCAATGCTTATGCTCACAGAGAATATTCTTCTCCCTCTTCTCTGCTTAGCTAAGTTATCTTCATCTTCTAAAAGTGGGCTCACTGCCTACTTCTAACCAGCCAGTATTCCTGGATCTTCCAATTCTCATGGAAGATTCTCTTCTGTGCAAGGGGGTGTTGATTATAGAGGCGAAAGGGAACTCTAGATCTAGAAAAACCTGGATTTGGGTCACTCACTGTGCAAGCTTAATTTTTATGAACTTCAGTTTCCTCATCTATAAGACAGAAAAATCATTTTTACCTTACAGAGTCATTGCAAGGACTAAATAAGATCATGCAAATAACATGTGGGGAACATGGCAACTACTATTGTTAACCAGAGTTGTCCTGGGTGTCTTCCAAGGCTCACACACTACAAATAACTCCAGGATGTTGCTGCGAAGATTGTACCTTGTCCTTGTGAAATGCTTTACTTGCACACAGTAGTCTCAACTTGCACATTGTAGGTCTGATATGCTTAGTATCATTTGCCAAGTTGCATGTGTGTATAGTGTTTAATGCTCTATAATCTGAGGAGTGGATGGGGCAGGAAGTGCTAGTTCTCTTCTACATAGTTACATCTACGGCTGCTTCTCTGGCCCCGTTGCTCACCACCATCATCTGTCCCTCCACCCTACCTCCATTATATTGGACTAGTCTTCTTGTACTTTGATCACCTTGGTCCAGTTCCTCCTGTCTTTGCACAGGTCCATTCTCTGGGCTAGAATAGCCTCTGTCTATAGTCTCTAGCTCCTTAGACATCTATACTTATTTCCCCATCCTGGTTGGGTTTGTTTTCCATTGCATCTTCAGCATCTAACATAGTGCCTGGCACAAAGGACAGGTGCAATAAACACGTGTTCCATGAATCCACTGCTTTCAGGAATCATTACCTGGATCTCTTCCAGAAGGGGCAGGTTTTAAAAATGAACCAGTATGTTTATTCCACTATCCTGACAGTATTTCTAATATCCAGTCATCTAATGCCCTTAGCCAATGTTTACATGTGCAAACATTGTGCTAAAATGTCATCTGTTTCTTTAAAAAATTAATTTCTACCGACAGATCAAAATTGTATATCTATAGTGTACACTATGATATTTTGAAATAGTCTGCTTCTTAGTAGGTGCATGTTTCTTAATCACTCTGTGCCTCAGTTTCCTCATTTGTAAAATAGATGTGATGAGAGTACTTCTCTCATAGGGTGTAGTGAGGATTAAATGAGATGCTTCTACTCTCTGGAATGTTTTCTCTTCAGATCATCACTGGACTGAATCCCTCTTCACATTCAAGATTCAGTTCACCTGTAATCCCAGAAACTTGGGAGACTGAAGCAGGAGAATTGAAAGTTCAAGGTCAGTCTCAGCAACTGAGTGAGACCCTGTGTCTAAATAAATAAATAAATAAATAGACCTGGGGATGTAACTCTGTGGTAAGGTGCCTCTGGATTCAACGCCTGGTACAAAAAAAAAAAAAGATCCAGTTCAAATAACGAGTCTTCAGGGGCCTTGCCTGACAACACTCTGGCCCTTTCACCAGTTTATTTCATACTTCTTTGTTTAAAGTTCTCCATAGCATGTATCACTACCTGATTTTATCTTTGTTTACCTACTTGTTTATCAGCAGTGTGACTTCAATTTGAGTGTCTTTCTGTTCACTACCATATTCTCAGGGCCTAGAGCCATGCCCAGCATGTAATAGTACTGAAAAATGCTTATTTGTTGAACAACTCACTTACTCTTATTCCTTCAAGCCTGTGAGAAAGCTAATGGACATCCAAATTTCGGTGACATTTTTATGATCATATGTGTTTTGGGGAAAAACTTGCAAAGTATTGTCAGGCTTTGTTAGTCAGCTTTTCGTCACTGTGACCAAAATACATGACAAGAATAAATTAAAGGAGGAAATGCTTATTTTTGGCTCATGGTTTCAGAGGTTTAGTCCATGGTTGGCCGACTCCATTGCTCTGGGCCTGAGGTGAAATAGAATATCATGGCTGAAGGGCTTGGCAGAGGAAATCTGCTCCCCTTGTGACAGTCAGGAAGCAGAGAAAGGAGGAAGAAGCCACAGGGAAGATGTACCCTTCCAGGGCACATTTCCAGTGACTTACCTCCTCCAACCATGACCCACCTGCCTCCAGTTACCACCCAATAATTAGTCCATTCAAACTAGGATGGAGTGATGAGGTCACAGCTCTCACAATCCAATATCTGAATCTTCCTCTATTAACACAGGAACTTTGGAGGGACACCTCATATGCAAACCATAATACATGCTTTCTATGCATGTAAAGTGATACAGCTAATGGTCAAACTAAGAAGGCATGTAACTAAGTTATAAGTTAGGTACAAAGAATAAGTGAAATGAGTATACAGATGGAGAGCCTCAGATGGGGAAGGCTTTCTTGGAGGACTTTAAAGAAGAGATAAGTCATCCTAGAGAGTAGACACCTGGCACTAATATTTATAAACCATTTAAACAGTGCCTGGCTTGTAGTAAAAGCTGTATATGTGTTTGTTAAATAAAAATGCCAAACTGATATTTTCATGCCACAAGAATTTTATTGTTTTCTTTAAAAAGGTATAAAAATATACAAAAGCTATAATCATGAAGTTAACATGAGTTGCCATTTCTCAAAATTGCTCAAGAGGGTCATAGGGTACTTATTCATATGATACTAGAAAAGCTACACACTAATTCTAAAAACAGCATCTTTAGGAGAGACCCCAAACCTGGGGATCACATAGGTTCAATCAGATCATCTGAGGGAAGACACCAGTCTTCAGAAAAACCAAGAAAGTAAGATGAGCGCACAGGACGGGTCTCTTGAGCCTCTGCTTGGTGATGTAAGGCCTGGCCGTGCTCTCCATTGAAGACACAAGGTGGACAGTCACAGTTGGGCCTTTGGCTGGACTGTGACAAGCTGAACACCCTGTAGCACGTGTCGCCATTCTGGCCTACAGCTGCAGTGTCACCGGCTGTTTTCAAGGAAGAGGGCAGAGTGAGCCATGGGGACCGTTGGGGGGCAGCGCAAGACACTGGGATCACATACTTAGATGATGTACCCTTAGAAGCATAGTGTATCTCAGTGCTGTAGATAACCATGTCCTGAGAGATGGCCTTGATTCGGATGCCACATTCGGTAACACGGTAGGTGAACTGGTAGAAATGTGGCTGAACATAGTTCGCAGGGCAACCCAGACCCAAGTGCAGCTCATAAAAGTGTACATAGACATCGTTGTTCAACATGAAGGGGTGGACCGTGACCATGAACCAGTCTATGGAACACAGCACAGTCATGGAATTTTGTCCAGAACCGGCTGAAAACAGAGTGGTGAAGAAGATCATGCCTCCTACCAAGTTGAAAACTTTCATCTTTGCAGTCGATCAGGTGACAACCCACAGGAAGCAGGAAGATTCCAGAAAGGATTTCTAGAGCACATAAAAACACAAGAGGTAACACCTTATTTTCTATTGAAAATTCAAATATGATCTTTTTTCTTTTTTAAGCAAAAGGTTGTTCCTAAAACATTAAGGAAGAAGAGCTAGGTGCAGGGGCATACACCTGTAATCCCAGTGACTCAGGAGGCTGAGGCAGGAGGATGGCAAATTCAAAGCCAGCCTCAGCAATTTACGGAGATCCTGCCTCAACATAAAAAAGAACTGGGGATGTAGTTCAGTGAGAGAAGAAGAAGAAGAAGTAGAAGGAGGAGAAGAAGAAGAAGAACCAGGAGGAGGAGGAGGAGGAGAAGGAGGAGGAGGAGGAGGAGGAGGAGGAGGAGGAGAAGAAG
>JAJEJO010053630.1:450183-497211 GCA_020662805.1 Glaucomys volans
ATATATATATATATATATATATATATATATATATATATATATATATACCAACTTTATGAAGAAGTCAGTGGGATTCACATTTCAGGCCGTGGGACTCTGAGATGAGATTGAAGAGGGGGAGATGAGGAGGAGAGTGGAGCGCACTTGCTAATGTTTAGCTCAAAGCCACAATTTTGAGACTGGCAGTATAGGTCATCAAAACAGGCAGCTTCCCTTCCCCTGCTGCCTGCAATTCCCAGAGCAGGGGAGGTGTGTGTGTGTGTGTGTGTGTGTGTGTGTGTGTGTGTGTGAGTCACAACACTGTGTGAATTGATCAGATCAGCTGGCTTTTCTAACACCTAGCTGAGATGCACTAGCAGAATGGGACTTGGAGGAGGGTGAGAGGCAGTGAGCTCTGGTTACTGGAGGCAGAGGAAAAGGAAGGCCAAGTGGCTAGAAGAGATGGGAAGGAGAGGCCAGAAGAGAGGGCTGTGTGAGGTCCCCAAAACTGAAGGTAGCTTTAACCCTAGCTGGGACAAGGCACAGTAGCCTGGGAGCTGCGGACACAATTCTAGTTAGTCTCCAGAAGCATTCAGAACTGAGGGGGACTTGGGAACTAGGGAAGAAATAAATGCAAAGGCAGGAGTGCTCACCTTGGGACTACTGTGCAGCCTCTGGTGTCAGAGCCTGTAGAAAGCAGGTCTCAAGGTTTGTATGAGCAGGGCCACATTTTCAGTTGATTGCAAATTCGCCCCACATTGAGCTGAGATGCATTTGTCTGGTACATGCTGTCCTGAACAGGGCTATAGAGGCTGGGCACACCCAGAGCAGCTCAGAGCACCTGGGTGCAGAATGTTTACTTTCCTTGCAGCACAAGCAGCTTTCTGTTTTTACAAATGGGGTTGGTGCGTATACATTCCCCAGAGTTCCTTTAGCAGAGTTTCTCCTCCTTCCTTTTTTCCCTGCAACAGCTCCCTAATAAACCTAATTGTTGATAGATCCTTTACATTAAAAAAAAACATGAAATGTTTCACTTTGGTAATTTTGACTGCTTCCTTCCCCTTGCCATCAAAGCTACTTTTTGAATTAAGTTCAGAAAAATCCAAGTGTATATATTGAAGAGATACACATATCACTCATAAGAATGATATAGTCAGATTAGCAATGGTCAAGAACTTGGATATGAGACCAAGACAGCCTGCTTTTCCTCTTCTTCTCTTTCTCCTTCTTTATTGTACTGGGGATTGAACCCAGGGGTGCTTTATCACTGAACCACATCCCCAGCCCTTTTTATTTTTTATTTTGAAACAGGGTCTTGCTAAGTTGCTGAGGTTGGCTTTGAATTTGCCATCTTCCTGTCTGAGTCTCCCAAGTCCCAGGGATTACAGGCATGGGCCACCGTGCCCAGTTCTATTTTTCTTCTTATATATAGGAATGGAATGGACTGGCACAAACAAAGAGGAAAGAAAAGTTAACTATCATTCATTTTTATGCTAAAATGTTGCTTATAAAGTTTTGCACTGATCTTTTTTAAAATTGACAAATAATTACATATATACATTTATCTCTCTGTGTCCATGGGGGATTGTTTCCAGGAAGTGCAAGGATACCAAAATCCATAGATACTCAAGTCTTTTATATAAAATGGCGTATTATTTGCAAAGAACAACTTGTATCCTTCATTATACTTTACATCATCTCTAGATTTCTTATAATAATACAATATACATGTCTGGTATACACCAGACAAGTTTGATGATTTTAGATCTTACATTTATGTATACAATGTGATACAATGCAGTCATTGTTTAGGGAATAATGACAAGAAAAATGTCTATATATGTTCAGTACAGATGCAAGATTCAAAGAAAAATTTTCCATGTTGGGTGTGGTGGCCTACAATCCTAGCAACTTGGGAGGCTGAGGCAGGAGGATCACAAAATCAAACCCAGTCTCAGCAACTGAGCAAGACTCTGTCTCAAAATTGGAAATAAAAAGGGACAGGGAATGTAGTTCAATGGTAAAGTGCCTCTGGGTTCAATCCCCAGTACCACAAACAAAACAAAACACCAAAAAACATTTCTTATTTTGCAAAACTGACTCTACCTACCCTGCTCCATGTCTACCCCCCCATACTCCAACACCATTTGTGGGGAGGGGACATCAGACCTTGCTTCACAGTCTAAACAAAATTAAATTAAAATGTATCAAATACATAAATGTAAGATCTAAAATCATCAAACTTGTCTGGTGTATACTCAGTAGTAAAGCACCCCAAGGGTCAATCCCCTGTACTGTCCATCACCCACATACGCAAATTCCATCTGTGAATGTGGAACCATGAATACTGAGGACCAGTAGTATTTATGGGGAACAATGTTATATTATGATTCATATGTACATTGTGAAGTGATTAGATCAAACTAATTGACATATCTATCACCTTACATACTAAAACTTTACATACTAAAACTTGAGAGTAAGAAGAGTAGTTACCAGAGACCTGCGGTGGGAGGAATGAATGGGAAGAGGAGACATTGGTCAAAGGGTACAAAGATTCACTACAGAGGAATAAGTTTGTGAGATATACTGTAGAGTGTAGTGACTATAATTAATAACAATGTACTGTATATTTCAAAATTGCTAAAAATATATATATATTTTTTTCACCAGGAACTCTATGTCTTAATGTCTTACAAGAAAGAGTTTGAATATTATACAGGGCATTGTGGCGCACGCCTGTAATCCCAGCACTTGGGAGGCTGAGGCAGGAGGATTATGAGTTCAAAGTCAGCCTCAGCAACTTAGCGAGGCCCTAAGCAACTCAGTGAGACCCTGTGTCTAAATAAAATATAGAAAAGGACTGGGGATATGGCTCATGGTTAAGTTACCCTGGATTCAATCTCCAGTACAAAACAACAACAACAACAAAAAAATAGGTTGAATATTAGCCTAAACACAGCATTTTTAATCTTGGGAAGAAAAGATAAAAAAAAAATACCCAAATGCTGACGTCCCAATCGGTTTGGAGATGCTAGTAAGCAAAGTGAGAAGTCAAACACAAATCTCTTTGAAAGCAGATGGGATCCCTGCCTCCCCATTGCTTCTGATGCTGCTCGAGACGCTTATGAACTCTTTGCATGGAGAATGGGGAGGGGAATTAGCTAAACATTTCCACATCTGGTTTTGTAACAGTTTGGAAAAAGAACTCGCTCCATAGGCTCCTGGAAGCTTTTGGGGTCGACAGTTATTTATTTTTAAAATTCAGTATACTCGTGACAGCCTAGTTATCATTTGTATATTGTTTTCCCAGAATCTTGTTGTCAAAACAAAGGGAAACAGAGGGGAAAAGGAAACTCCGAAGCAGCATGCAATTATCTTAGGGAAATATAACTGTCAAGACTTTGATTTGCAGCAGTTCGTCCACTCTTGCAGCTGATTTGAAGAAAAAATGAATCTGAGTGGGAATAAGGATTCTTTTGCAAAACAAGAACGGCAGAAAAGAATCCCAACACTTAGTGAAGTCTGCAGTTTAGAAATTCACAGACTCACGTTCCAACTTTGTCCTGCAAACTATTTCAAGGTTTGAGAGCGCTTTTAAATTGAGGTTCTTTTATAGCTCAGTTTTAAAGAATTAGTGTGTCCACTGCTCTCAAAGAGAGGATTGTGGTTAATGCTAATCAAATTGAAGGTACATTAAAATGAGTTTGAAACTGAAATAACTGCTTTGTAGAATTCACACTCGTTCTACAGACCTTAGAACCGGTTCAGTTTTCCATGCTCACGAATCAGTGTTAAAGTAACTGCAGGATTTTCATCATTTTGTGTGCAAGAAGAATTATGAACTGCTAATGGTTAACAATGCCCATTTTTTCAACAGAGGAAAACACCTTGACTGAATCCTAAACAAGACTTCATTAAAATCAAACTTTTCACAGTCATTAAATTTTTTTCTCATTCTAGTTTCTTTTTTTCTGATTTCTAACTGTTGAAAAATTGGGAGAAATAGAAAAGAATAATTCTTTCTCAACTCCAAAATAACCAATGTTAAATTTTTATTTTACTTCCTTATAGTTTTTTAGGGAAAAATGTATGTACATATATATGCTTCAGTCATTTCTGGAAAAAAAAAGTCAAGGCTTTTTGAAAGCTGTTTTTAATATTTGACATTGAATTTGAAAGCAATCAAAGCATTATTTTTGTTTGGGCCATCTGGTTTTGTTCTTATAATCTGTTAAGCTATCAAGCATAGTTTAAATGTCATGGTTCATCTCATACACAAATAAAGGTTGCGAAATAAATAAGAGTCCGAGCTCCTTGTAAGAGAGAGAAATTTTCGTTGGGTCACAAATTTGGTTACTAAAAGTTGAGTAGTCCAATGTGAAGGCAAACCATAATAATCCTACATGAAAAGGGTAAACCATGCCCTAGCTGAACATAAATATTTCTAAATAAATACAGAAAGCTGTACTTTAGGGGAAATTGCAAATTTCAGGTCATGAGAACTCCTTCTCTTTCACGCAGTGAAGCTAAGTTGGTTTAATTTTAAAGTTGAACAAAGGGATGTATTTCATAATTTCCATAAAATGTAAGAAAAATCCCAAATGCATGTCCCTAATTCAGTTTATGTTTTAATTTAATCATTTATTTGAGTTTGATTTTTCAGAAAACTACACTCTTTGCCACAAAGCCCCAGAGTCCCTTCTCATTTTGAAAGACAAGGCAGGTTTGTGTCTGTGCAGGGCTCTCATCTGCACAGCAGCCACAGCTACATTTTTAACCCATTAGAAGTCTCTGGAAGTCTGCCCAGACCAGATAAAGACCCATTTGCCTGAGATGATTTCAGGGTG
Source organism: Glaucomys volans (assembly GCA_020662805.1). Lineage (NCBI taxonomy): Eukaryota > Metazoa > Chordata > Mammalia > Rodentia > Sciuridae > Glaucomys > Glaucomys volans. Next base: position 455,013 of record JAJEJO010053630.1, read on the forward strand.
TTACCATCAGGAGGCAGAGGGTTGGATCAGATGCTCTTCCAGGACTTCACCACTTCTTTGATGCACCTGTGTCAATAAATGAGGGCTCTAGATTGCTTCCAGAATTGGTCAGGCACATTCCTCTCTCCCTTTCAAAATTGGAATTTTTGGGTTCAGGTTTGCTTAAAGAGAGGTGCACATATATGATCGTGTAAGGATGGCCTAAGCCCAAGTCAAACCGCAGTTGACTTTATAGGCTGTGTGGCTGATTTTTAACGGACTGACCAGTATGCACCTTTCTCTAGTCCAAAGCTATCGTGTGTGTGCTCCATGCTGAATGTGGTTACTTAGTGCATGTGCATACACCCTGACTCAGGCCACTCACCATCCTCTGGCTCCTGAGAGGCAGAAAAGTTTTCGAAACGGTTCCTTTGATGAGAAGGCTGTCAGTCATTTTTAGGGAGCCTACAATTTGGGAGGTTTACATCCATATTGGAGTAGATAAAGATGGATGGCTATGTGGCTGGGATATTGTGAGAATAGCAAATACCACGCATGCACACACCAAGGGGGCGATGGATGGACAGACATGCACACTGATGAGAAGGAAAACCCCAAATCGCTTTCCTGCTGTTGCCCTGATTCCTACTATTTCTCCCCATTCTTTAAGCCTTGGACTATAACTTCTTTGAGGAAAAAAATCTTGGTCTATTATGGTATCTAACTTAATAAGTAATCAGCAAATAATTTTTGCCATTTCCTTTTTTTTTTTCAGTGCTGGGGATTGAACCCAGGGTCTTGCACTTACTAGGTAAATATTTTACCACTGAGCTACTTCCCCAGCCCCAGTAAATATTTTTTGAACAGAAGAAGGATGAATAAATGGGTGGTCACCAGAAATTGTTGCCTGCCCCTGTGCCTCCTTGACCAGGTCCTAAGAGCCTGAATTTGGTTCCTGGCTATCCCTGTCCCCAACTCCATTTCTAAACTCCCAGTGGAAGATCTGGAGTAGCAGGAAATACTTTCTAGGTTGAGAGTGCAGGGCCCTATCAAGCATCTGGGCCTGTCTGCTGGCCCACCTGCTAGTCTGTGGGGCATGTTGATGCCAAGGGCTCTATATGTGCCCTGCAATTGGCTCTGTGCTAGCTACCCCCAATAGCACCAGTACACCTTGTACCCCTCCCTCTCGCCCTGCTTCTAACACTCTGGGCTGGGTTTTCTACTATGGCAATCAGACCAATTTTAGGTCTTATTTCCACATCTTCCATCCTGAGTTTTCTCAAAAGTGCTTTGCAGTTGATCCCATCTCCATATATGATGGACAATTTCTCTGGTAAATATCATTATCCTTTTCTCTCATCTACACCCACTTTTTTTTTTTTTCCTTTGGAACCAGGGATTGAACTCAGGGACACTCGGCCACTGAGCCACATCCCCAGCCCTATTTTGTATTTTATTTAGAGACAGAGTCTCACTGAGTTGCTTAGGGCCTTGCTAAGTTGCTGAGGCTGGCTTTGAACTCGTGGTCCTCCTGCCTCAGCCTCCCAAGTCTCTTGGATTATAGGCGTGTGCCACCACGCCCGGCAACACCCACTTTTTGTGTGTGTGTGTGTGTGTGGTACTGGGGACTAGGGATTGGACCCAGGGGTGATCTCCCATTGAGCTACATCCCTAGCACTTTATTATTTTATTTTGAGACAGGGTCCCGCTAAGTTGCTGAGTCTGGCCTTAAGCTTGTGATTCTCCTGCCTCAGCCTCTTGGGCCTTTGGGATTACAGGTGTGTTAAATCACTCCCAGAGTCTCTCATCTGTACTTTATAAACATGATTTAACTTTGGGTGTTGAAGCTCCTTATCCTCATCCTAGTAATATCAAAATAATTAGGAATGAGTGTTGTCCTGGTATCTTCTTCCTGCAATTGGTATTTAGTTAATATTGGTATTTAACATTGGTATTTAGTCATATATATATATATATATGAGTCATATATATGTATATATATATGAGCACATAAATGTAATAGGTTGAACTTGTGTTCATCATGTATATATTGTAATATATAGATATTTACAATAATAATGCAATATATATTGTTAAAAATAAATATAAAGGCTCTTCTGTTATTATATCTAACAATATATACATGTATGATTTATAATACTATTATATAAACCACAAAAGGGAAGTTCTTTCCCCCTGGTAATCTATCTTTTTGTTAAATAAGAATAAGTGTTATTATCCTGAAATTTTTCTCAAGGGCCAAATCTTTATATTTATATTACTTGACTACATATGTCTATGGATTTTTTTTTTTTTTTTTTTGCGGTGCTGGGGATTGAACCCAGGGCCTTGTGCTTGCGAGGCAAACACTCTACCAACTGAGCTATATCCCCAGCCCACCTATGGGTTTAATTGTGTCCCTACCAAAAAGATGTGTTGAAGTCTTAACACCTAGTGCCTTATAATTGACCTTATTTGGAGATAGGGCCTTTGCAGAGGTAATCAAGCTAATGAGACCATTATAGTAGACTCTAATCCCATATTACTATGTTCTTACAAAACGAGGCAATTTGGACACAGAGATGGACACGTGGACAGAGGGAAGATGGTATAAAGACAAGCTATGGCCATATGACTTGATATATCTATGAGGAAAGCCGAGGAGTGTTGACAAACATCAGAATTTGATATTTGAGGCTTCCCTAGAGCCGTCAGAGAACATGGCCCTGCTGAAAACCTTGATCTTGGACTCCTAGCCTCCAGAACTATAATAAATTTCTGTTATTTCAACCCATCCAGTCTGTGGAACTTTGTCCAGCAGCCCTAGAAAACTCAAAAATATATTTTCCCAACAAATTCAAGACACACATATCCCTTTCCTGAGGCAAGAGCCCCCAACTGTTCAGGTCCCAACTCTACATCTTGCTCCAACCTTAAATTCCATTTGGAAGTAGAAAAATTGTGAGACAACAAGGAATGGAGACAAAAGGAAAGAAATGAGCCTGTCATAAGGGCTGCCAGAGCTGCTCTTTGATACCTAGAGCAGAAACAGAATTAGGACATGAGATTTTAGTATAATATGAGGCAGACTTGCCTAATCCTAAAAGTTGCTCAAAAATGGATGGAGAAAACTGGTGTGGAAATTAAATTCCCTTGGTTCCCTGTAGGCATTTGGGTAGAGACTGGATGATCACTTGTCAAGGTGGCTGGAGAGGGAATAACCTGTCCTGTGTACAAGTTTCTATCACTGAATGCTCTGTGTGTGTGTGAGTGTGTGTGTGTGTGTGTGTGTGTGTGTATAGATCGGCACATAGATTAGCACCTTTATTATGAACACATGCTGGGAATACAAACATACTTACACTTTGCACGTATGCACAGTTTATTTATGTAGGTCTTCTCTTGAAAGTCTTTTGATGTCATTGATGCCTCCAGCCTCTAAATCTGATGCATAGAAGATTACATTGCCCTGCCTAACTCGGACTTGGTGCTTGTTGTAGCTGGATGTAACTGTGTACTGGTGGCAATATCAAGGGGAAGGTGGCAGGGAAGAAGGGAGAGTGTGTTATGACATAGAGGGAAATATTCAGAATGGGGCATACTACCCAACTCTGAAGGATGGGGGTTGAGATGGCTTTTCTAAGCAGCATGATTTCTGAAAGGTTCACAGTGGGCATCTCTTCATAACCTTCTTGCCCTGCCTTGAAAAGATTGGTGCTCTGCTCCTTGGAATGGCAGTCTGTGGAGACACTACCACAGCTGTAGGGCAAGTGCTCGAAAACATAAATATCTTCTGTTTTATCTAGAAAGGAGTAATAGCAATGATCTTTAGAAATATGATTCTTCGAGCTGGGCATGTTGGCTCACGCCTGTAATCCCAGCAACTGTGGAGGCTGAGGCAAGAGGATCGCAAATTTGAGGTCAGCCTCAGCAACTTGGTGAGACCATGTCTCAAAATAAAATATAAAAAGGACTGGGGATGTGGCTCAGTTGTAGAGCACACCTGGGTTCAATCCCCAGTACCCCCAAAATAAAAAATAAATAAAAAATAAAATAAAATAAATATATTATGTTTCTTTGAAATGTTTTAAACAATTACAAAATTCAGGGACGCTTTTTAAATATATATTTTTTAGTTGTAACACCTTTATTTTATTTTATTTTTATGTTGTGCTGAAGATAGAACCCGGTTTCCTCACACATGCCAGCCGAGGGTTCTACCACTGAGTTACAACCCTTGCCCAAATTCAGGATTTTTTAAAAAAAAACTCATTTGAACATATCTGGGTCACGTATGACATCAACTCTCAAAAATATGGCCTGTTTGCTTTAATTTGGACATCTTTTATTTGTACAGAGATTCCCCCTGCCAATACCGTATACTTCCTTCTGTTATCCCTCCTAATGCCTGCAGCTGTCTTATAAAGTCCCCAAAGGCAGGTGTCACATGTTAAGGCTGTGGAAATAGGGGCCCAGAAGGGCAGAGAGTCTTGACCAAGATCAAGGTTGGGTGAGTCAATTTGGGCCTCAGGCTCTTCCACCAGCCTGCCCAGTTTCTCTCCCCCTTTACAATGCACACACAATCGCAAGACATTATTGTGAGTTAGTCGTTGTGAAAGGAAGGGAAAGTCCTGAGGTAGCTTGGCCTGTGGAATACTGTTCAAGACTCATGATGGCTGCATTATTTAGGAGCAAAGCAAAGCACACAGGGGCTCTGGGAGCATTTTCCATTGCTGGGGAAAGCTGAGAAAAACTGTAAGATTGGCACTGAGGGGTGGGAACAAAACCTTCTAGAATAGACTAAACCTTGAAAACAACAAGAGGAAGAATGGAGTTTCCTCAGCTCTCTTAGGAGGGCCTCATCACATACTGGAGAGGACACACCCAGTGAGACACCAGCTGAGCATGCAGTTTGTGCCTTCCCAGAAAGTGGAGCCTGATTAGGTGGAAAACAAATACTCCAGAATGGAAAGCTCCACTGCTGGAACTCAGAACAGCACAGAATGATGCTCAGCCCTGGAAGGACAGCCATTTTCCAGAAGACCAGATGACCTCCATATTCCAGCAGCTCCGTGCACCTGTTTATGAACCTTCCCTGCTTCAACCAAACAGCAATTCCTCAGGCCTAGTCACCAGTGCTTAAATCCATCCCAGCACACTTATATCAGTATATGGAGATACAGAAGGGCCATTTAATTTCCCCCACGGCCCACCTTCCACCAAGTTGGAATGTCCTCAGCAGTGAAAGAGCAGAAGGAAGTTCAGGGCAAATAGAATATTTTGAAACCTGAATATTTTGTCTTGTATGGATATGAAGAACTTTTCCATGTTCCCTGAAAAAATTTAGCTGGCTGTGATGGCACATGCCTGAAATTCCAGTGGCTTGGGAGGCTGAGGCAGGAGGATCACAAGTTTAAGGCCAGCCTCAGCAACTTAGTGAGGCCCTAAGCAACTTAGCAAGACCCTGTCTAAAGATAAAAAGGGCTGGAAATGTAGCTCAGTGGTTAAGTGCTACTGGTTCAATCTCCGGAACAAAAAACAAAAAACAAAACCACTTTAAAATTTTTATTTTTACTTCTAGTGATGGGAACAAAGACAAGAACTGAGTCCATGCACTAGATAAGGCTACTCCTCAGGGAGCAGTTGCCTGATTGTGGAACCTGAGATTCCTCTGCAGAAGGCAGGAAGGAAGTGAACTTTTATGGAGGCACTGGGTCAAGGCCTCTGTGTGCAGTATCTCACTTTAATCTTCATCGTAACTCTGTGTGTAGGAACTATTATTACTAGAGTCATTTCATGGAAGAAGAAATTAAGAACCAGAATAGTAAGAAAACTCACTAAGCACACAAGGCTAAGTAAATGGAAAAGACAAGATGAGAAGCATGCACTATGCTCATAGAGCTTCCAGAGTTCTCTTTCTGGTATATAGCAATAAGTAGAAAGTCAACACAGGGAAAATGTTCAAAGAAAGGCAAAGAGCTGGGTACGGTGGTGCACATCTGTGATCCCAGTGGCTCAGGAGGCTGAGGCAAGAGGATCAAAGTTCAAAGTTAGCCTCAGAAACTTAGCAAGACCCTAAGCAACTCAGCAACACCCCGTCTCTAAATAAAATATTTAAAAAGGCTGGGGATGTGACTCAGTGGTTAAGTGCCCCTGGGTTCAATCCCTAGGACCAAAATAATAATAATAAAAATAATAATAATAATAAATAAAAATAAAAACAAATAAAAGAGGCAAAGGTTATTTATAGGTATTGGAGTCTAGGGTGATGGGGGATGTGGCAAAGCTAATAGCTTTTCAAGCAGGGAGATAGAGGAAAAAAGAGGCAATAAATGAGGGAGAGAAATTCAGAGGCACTTAGCATAGATCATTCTAGATCATCATTTGTATGTTATCACCCCTTATATTTTAGACTTCTTGAGAGCCAACTGCCATTCCCTATTTCAATATACACATCATTTATTCCATGAACTTCGTGCATATCTAGAATATGATGAACCTGGGGACACATGGTATATTCAGGCTCTCCTAATCTCTTTTGACAAGGGAAATGTGTATGGCTTTTGCACAAAGTCACCAGATATGGCAACTCCAAGCTATGAAGAATGTCCTGCCATCTCACCCAGTAAATCTTCCTGATGGAAAAAAGGGTACCGCACATTCTTGAAGTCTTAGAATTATTGCAGAAGTGGAGAATCACATATTCCCAATTCCACCCTGAGGACAGAGATTGTGTCTCTCTGATTTCATCATGCCTTTGAAAAAAATGCTGGTCTTCACCTACCAAACCTGGATGTTTGTGACATTGCAGGCAGAGCCTGGATGGGAGTGGGGGGTGCAGGAGAGTTCAGATAGCCAATGATCTAGTCAGTGGGTGACTTTTCATTAGCGCCATGTTTTAAATGGCCAGAGCTAGGCAGCCCTTGTGCTCTGACATCAGTTAGGTTTTTAGAGACTTTTAGTGCTCGTTTTAAAAGAAAGAACCCACTTAGTGAGTTTGAGGAAAACAGCAGGACTGAGGTGTTCTTTACTCCTGGTTGAAACCACTGACTTGTGGTACTGGAGAAAGGAATTGAGCTTATTTCCCCCAGTAATACCATCTGGTGATTTCTCAGGCTCTTTATGAAGAATCCTATATTGTTTGAGCCATGAACTTGGCTCATAATATGAGCTGAACAACTGTGGCACCCACCTGTTAGAAATCAAGACTAGGGTATTAAAACCAGAAGCGCTGGTCCATTAGAAGGGCCTGGCTGTGCTGTGTGGAAGGCGAACCCCTCCTAAATCCAGGGATTAGCATGTTCAACATTGGGGCAAGGACTGAAGCAGGTGCTCATTCTATGGGTTGTTCAGACTCATTTTTCTGAATGCCTAGAGGTAGAAGCTGAAATAGAATAAGTCCTCCAAGGGCACAACCCCATATGGGATGGGGAAGTAAGTCAGACATTCCCTGTTCTTTGCTTGCTTGGAAAATGGAAAGAGACTCTTGGCACAAAATGGCTGCCCTGGCTCTTTTGGTGGTTGTGCTATGGAACTAGGTGGGGAAGAGCTGACTAAAGAAATAGGAAGGGTTGTGTTTGTCAGGGAATATGAATTTGAAATACACCTTCACTAGTGATCTAAGTCTAAAAACACTCTCAAAAGGATCGCCCTTTGTGTGTGTGCGTGTGTGTGTGTGTGAGGGGGGGGTATGGTATAGGGTATGGAACCCAGATGTGCTTTACCACTGAGCTATATATCCTCAGCCCCTTTTGCTTTTTATTTTGAGACAAGTTCTAAGTTGCCCAGGCCGGTCTCAAACTTGCCATCCTCCTGCCTCAGCCTCACAGGTCACTGGGATTACAAGAGTGTATCACCATGCCCAGCTCAACAGATCGCCCTAACATTATTTATAAAATAACCTGTTTTTCAGGCAGGACAACTTCTCTTTAAGCCTCTTTTAGAGATTTTGCCTATGGGAGATTGTTGAAGTGGGAGGTATCTTTTAAAATACATTTAAGCAAATTTATTATTTCTTTTTTTTTTGAACCAGGGATTGAATTCAGGGATACTCGGCCACTGAGCCACATCCCCAGCCCTATTTTGTATTTTATTTAGAGACAGGGTCTCACTGAGTTGCTTAGGGCCTCGCTAAGTTGCTGAGGCTGGCTTTGAACTCGAGATCCTCCTGCCTCAGCCTCCCAAGTCACTTGGATTACAGGTGTGCACCACCACGCCCAGCCAAATTTATTATTTCTAAGTATAAGGACAGAAGTGGGTGCAATTCAGATGACCAGAAAAAGGGCAAGAAGAAAGTCAAGGGGAAGAATTTTGGAAATAATGAGGTCCTGGTGGACTGATTTTGTTGTGTCAAGAGAGACTGGAATGAAAGTGCTATTTTTTCCACTAGCTGGGTAATCGTGGGTGTTATTTTCTAAGCATCGTTTTCTTCCTTTGTAAAATGAATGACATTACAATGATAATACTTCATAAATTTGTTGTGATTATTAGATGAGGCTATGAGTGTGGAATTGTTTAGTAGAGTTCCTGACATATCAATGCTCAACCAGTGTTAATTATGACTGAAATTATTATTGAACATAGAAATCTAGCTAAACTGCATATAGAAACAGCATTCAGAGCACCTTTTAGAAGCTCTTCATCTATTTTCTCACTTATATCTATTTTTCCCCCTACTTTTTGTTTTTAGTTGTAGATGGACACAGAACCTTCATTTTATTTATTTATATGCAGTGCTGAGGATCGAACCTAGTGCCTCACCCACGAGACGCAATTGCTCTACCACTGAGCCACAACCCCAACCCTTTTCCTTATATTTTTAATATCTAAGTATTTTGTATTTCAGGTAGGAGAGATTTAGGGTTTTTTGTGGGGTTTTTTTGCAGTATGGGGGATTGAACGTGGGGGTGTTCTGCCACTGATCTATATCCCCTGTACTTTTGGTTTTTTTAAATTTTGAGACAGGGTCTCCTTAAGTTGTCCTGCTGGCCTCAAACTTGGAATCCTCCTGCTTCAGTCTTCTGAGTCACTGGAATTATAGGCATGTACCCCTGTATCTGGCTCCCTCTTACATCTAAACCACATCTGATCATGTGTATGTATGAATATATAATAACAATTCCCACCATTACATATAATTACAAATATAATTAAGAAAAAAGCCCACATCTGAATTATTCAAATGTCAAGGCACTGGGGATATAAACAGTAATATTTTTCATCATAACTAACAGTGATTGAGCACTTAGATGTCAGGAACTATACTAAACAGTTTTATGGATGGTGTAGAGGAAAATGGGACGGGAGGGGATGGGGGCAGGAAAAATAGTAGACTGAGACAGACAGTACTACCCTATGTAAATGTAAGATTATATGAACTGTGTGAATAAAAAATAAATTTAAAAAAAAAGTTTTACATTCATTGTTGTATTTATTTATTTATTTATTTATTTATTTTTGGTACTGGGATTGAACTCAGGGGCACTCGACCAGTGAGCCACATCCCCAGCCCTATTTTGTATTTTATTTAGAGACAGGGTCTCACTGAGTTGCTTAGGGTCTCGCTAAGTTGCTGAGGCTGGCTCTGAACTCAGTGATCATCCTGCCTTAGCTTCCTGAGCCGCTGGGATCACAGGAGTACACCATAGTGCCCAGCTTCATTGTTGGATTTTATAATCCTAACAACCCTATGAAGTATCATTGTTATTATAACCATCGCTCTCTTTTACACAAGAAGAAAACAATGCTTAGAAAATAACACCGGAGGTCACGTAGCTAATAAAAATGGTGCAGTTTCATTTTGGGTCTCTCGAGACACCAAAGTTTCTGAGCTACTAGACTATTATGGGCCCTATGCCTGGGGACTTAAAACACTCACATATATTAGATATACAGACCTAAACTTGAATTGGAGCTCTGTCGCTTCTTAGCTGTGTGACCCTGGGCATGTCACTTCCCCCTCCTGGTTCCAGTTTTCTCATATAAAACAGGGGACATTTGTTAACAACAGCAACCTCCTGGGACTGGAAGATTGAAGAAGGTATGAGAAACTGCACGTACAGGACCTGGCACAGAGCAAGGGTCCCATAAATGGAAGCTATAGAATAGGCGCAGGCAGACAGGCTGGCTGCAGGGCTCCTTCTGCCCCCACCTCCCTGCACTCCCTGATTAGTCCCAACTAGAGTGCCATCAATCTGCCACTCTCCTTGGGGGTTGCTGGAAATTCCTGGCGCAGATGTCTCCTACAGGGACGAATTTTGGATATTCCTGCATCCACCCCTGTTACCACTGAATTATGGGGAGAGAGAGCAGGAGAGAAGACCCATTGAGAGGGAGAGGAGAAAACAAACGTCTTCTGTATACTCCTACCCTGGCTCATGCCTGAAATAGGTGTTCGGTAAATACTTGAGGAATGTATGTACAAGTGAATGAAAAAAGAGAGACGGCGGGTAGGCATCCGGGAAGGGAAAGACAGAAATGACAGTGGTGGCGAACTTTTCCTGCCTCCATGACATCTGCCTTGGGGGCCTCCCCTGGCTTTGAATTATAGCCAACCCCAACTCTCTCCTTCCTTTTGCAAAGGTCACATGCGACATCCTACAAGCCCCCTTCAAGATACCCGGACAGAAGCTTATCGGGGGCATCCCCACTTTGGATTCAGAACACCTGACTTTCTCAGCTGGGGCAGAAAACAGAGCTTCATTCTACTGCTGGACCTAGGAAGTTCCTCCAGGGATATCCAGATATACTCCATCCATCAATCTGAGGTTCCCTTCTTGTCCTGAGGCCTGAGCAGTGGTACCGGACAACAGATACACCAGTCAGTGTCCATTTTTTATTCAGCCCCGTGTAAACAATGTGACTACCAGATTTCACTGTGAAAGACTTGCAAATGAATAAAGTCACCTGTACACACAGGTGAATGAACATGAACACTGAATGTGCGTGCTAACATTCAAAGGATCTGGGGCTGAGGATTATGTTTTTATGAGCAACATTTTCAAACCTTATGTGCCATGGTTTCTCAGTGCCCTTCAAAAACTCAACTTCTGTTCTGACATTTGTTTCAAATAAAAGCTTCCTTCCATAAAAATACCACTTAAGGACACACAAGCAGAATATGCATTTGGCTTTTCCTGGGCGTTAAATATTTTATTTCATGTGCTGATTTTCACACTACACTGCTGGAAAATTAATATACATCTAATTAGTTGCCTGTGTGACAATCTCTCCTCACCACAGAAGCAACAGTGATTTGGGTCCTGGATCCTCCATTCTTTGCCTCTTGTTTTCTGTGAGCTTCTGGCCTCGATTTCACACCCAAACTCCTGTTACCCACAAATTCTGCAAATGACACACAAAACAGGCAAAAATATGCCCCGTTCCCACCAAATAAAAACAACAAGGAATGGGAAAAAGATTGTACCCTTCAGGCTGCGATTAAAATGTTAAAAATCCTTTTAAAGGCAGCCATTCAGCCAGACCTTCCTCACACGTGTAACTTGTTGATTGCTTTCACATTCGCAGCAGTTCTGGCTGGCTCTGGTGTTAGGGTCTGACTCAGCAAACTTCTGCTTTATCTCATTCCACATGTGTTGAGGATGAGGGCTATCGAGAAACTGCCCAGCTAATGGGTTAGAGAGTGAGCCCCAGGGAGTGTGTTTATAATGTCCTGAAGTGGAGACCCTGAGGTGGGGGGAATTTTGGCCTAAGGGCAGCTGGTTAGGTAGCTGGTGGAGAGCAATTGTTGGAAGGGGACTACCTCTATGGAGGGTAGCATTTGAACTTGAACTTCCATGTGACAGTGTCCAAGTTGACCTGACCTTGGGTTGAATTCTATTCCTCAGGGCATGTTAGTAGCTTATGCTTGGACATCAGATGCACAAGGAGTTGAGGGGCATAACCAGGGGTGTCAAGAAAGGTGCTTTGCCTACTTCCTGAGTCATAGCATTATTGGGGAGAAGTTGGGACCCAAAGGTGGCAATTCCATGTGACCTCCTTCCTCCCCTTCAATATGATGTTTTGATGGAACTTGGTATTGAGAATGTACTGTGAACAGGGCTCTCATTTAAAGTTTAAAATGTCCTTTCATAACTGTTGGAAAGGAGGTTTGTATACATAGAGAGCATCTAGGATTTGCCCATTTCTGTAAAAAAAAATCCTTCCTGACTGTAAATCCTGTGCTCTGTAAATAATTTGTGGGTCCAAGAAGACCAACAACTCGCATTTTCCTACCCCACTGCCCGCCCTGTTTTTGAAGCCCACAGCCAGGGGAGGGGTAAAGGGCATCTTTGAGGGAGGAGATGACAAATGGATCCAAACCTCCATATTTATTTAGTAAACAAGCTCATCGTCTTCTATATTTTAAAATTCACTGTGAGCAAATACAAGCACAGGCTTCATTTGGGGGAAAAATGCACAGCAATACCCTTAAAGCTATTTGGTAATTGCAGGAAGGGGACAGTGACATTCCACCCAGGTCCCCAGTACAGCATACCTGTGAGTTGGGAAACAAAGTCTCAACATTAAACCTGAGGGGCCACAAAGCAGCCCTGGGATTGGGCTATGAAAAGCAGTGGCAGGGGAAGGAGAGAGATGGCAGGCAGGTCCCTTCTTTTCAGGGGAATCCAAGGTCATCTTGTCACTTTCTCCCTTTCCTCCTTCTCTTCACTGACATTTGTGGAGCACAAATATGCCAGGCACTGTACTTGGGGGTTTCTGGGCCTCACCCAGTTTAAGCTTCACAAAGGTGGACATTGTTACTACCCCCTACCAGAAGGGAGGAAACTGAGGTCCAGGAAGTTTAGATGACTTGCCCACATAAGTCACACCCTAGTGAGTGACTAGGACTTGAGGCCAGGCCCATTGGACTCCAGAGTTTATTCTCTCCCCAAATAAACCATAAATTCTCCAGTGAGGCTTCTCCCTGCAGACCCTGTTAAGGCCCCAATACTTCAGGGAGGGTACCCGTTTATTTTATTTGTGATGCTGGGGATGGAACCCAGGATCTCACCCATGCAAGGCAAGCGCTCTTCCACTCAGCTATGTGGATACACCCTTTAAATCCTCAGTTCTTCTGAACCACTTCAGAAAGACAGGGCACAGGCACAGCACAGGGGAGGGGCGTGCCCGCAGGATGGTTGCCAATGTCCCGCTATCTTTAACTTCATTCACGTGATTCTTATGATGGCCTCTGTCATATTTCTCAGGCATTCTCAGATTATTTATGAGTTGCCAGGTTTCAATGAGGCAGGCATGTGGGGAGGGGATGGGGATTAAAATAAAGGTTGTGGTTCTTTCCCTCTCCTTTCTTAGCCTCCAAGGTATAAAAGGGGGGGTGCAAATCTCATGTAGAAGAAAGCAACCGTGAACATATTTCTTGTTTTTATGAACTGGGACAGTTTTCCTCCCCACTTAGAAAAGATGTGATTGACTGTAGAAAACCCAATTTATAAAGTTCTGGTACTTGAAGTCTTTCTTGGAGGAATTTCAATGAGTTTCATATAAAAAAGTGTCATAAAATGTCCTCGAATAAATTTTCTTTGGTTATGATTTGATTAGCCACCACCAGCTCTAGCTGTTTTACTGAAAACGACTCTCACCTTAAAACTTGGTAAAATGGGGGAGGGGGAGAAAGGATGTGAAGGGAGGGTAATGGTGGGGGGAGGTGAATAGGATCAAAGAATGTTATTTGCATGTATGAATATGTCACAATGAACTCTGTATAATTAAAATGCACTAATAAAATATTGGTAATATTTGTATCTCATACTTTAAAACTTTTTAAATTTAATTATTTTTAAAGTGTACATATATATGAAGTAGAGTGTGATAATTCCATACATGTATGCCATGTATAATGATCAATTTAGGATAATCAGCATTTCCATCTCCTTAAACATGTATCATTTTTGTGTGTGTGCTGGTAAACTTCAGATTCCTGTCTTCTAGTTCTTTATAAAATATATAATAGATTGTAAACTACAGTCATCAACAAGTACCAAAATACAGTTAGGTAAGAGGAATAAGTACATATCCACACTTTTTTTTGCTCCAACCTCTTCCCTGTTCTGTGTCCTGGATTTAGCTCCTCTGTGCAGTGGAGACTGAGGTGATTTCCGGAATCTGTTGCAAATTGCTGGTGGTAAATGACCAGGATAGAGAGCAGGACTGACGCAGGGCGAGGGCATTAGGAAGAAAAGGATCAGACCAGAACACAATGGAAAGGGGAGATGGGAGCCCAGAGATTACTTAAGGATGAAGAAAGCACAAACTCAAGGAAGTGAGAAGGAAAAATTTGGGAGAAGGGATTGATTCTACCAAGAGCAGCAGAAAACAGAAAAGCAGCCCGGGGAAAGCTGACTTAGTTGGGGCCCAGGGAGAAAAGCTAATTCAAGCAACACTGGGTGTGGGAACAGGGAGGGTTGAGCAACAACTTGGTGTCAGGTGGCTGTGAAGAGAGTGATTTTCATTGTCACTTGGGGATTGAAGGTGGAACTCAGCCAGAAAGGACCTTGTGTCCCTTTAAGGGACTGGAGTGAGGATGTGGGGGAGCTGTGGTGGCCTGGGGCTGAATCATGGCATATTGAGAAGAAAAGGCAAGCTGATGTGTGATGTGCGAAGGTTGAACTTGTCCCAGAATGTACCTTCTCGTAACAGGCAACCCCTTCCCCATTTCTCCCACTGGAGGAATCTGTGCTTCCTAGTTGGCTGACAGGGAGGGCTCCAAATAGGAGTGACAGGGACTGGAAAACCTGTAGAAATATGAGGATCAGCATTTGGGCCTTAAGAGCAAAGACTGAAGTGGAGTCTCCTCTTGAATACTTTGTGCTTGTCCAACTGAGTTTTGGGGGAAATAAATACAGGTAATGGAAACCAGGATTTTTTATACATACCAGTGTTCAAACCTATCAAATGTTTCCATCAACCCATGCATGGCCTCCGCTAGCTGATTTCAAGGAATCCTTGAAGGATGGAAAAAACCCACACCCTGCAATGATGGACACATGAGCCCTAATATCCACCATTTTATATGCAGCATTTCAGGGCTTGAAATTCCATATATTAAAGAATGTCTAATGTGCCTCCAGACTCCGAGGGGAGGAAGGTATTGCTTTACTATCATTAGTCTGTGTAGGTGAACAATACTTTTTTTACAAAATATTTTTGATAGACCTTTATTTATTGTTGTTGATGGACCTTTATTTATTTATTTCTATGTGGTGCTGAGAATTGAACCCAGTGCCTCACACAAGCAGTTCAATCCCTGGTACAGAAAAAAAAAAAGGTATGACAGGAGGGATCTAGCTAGTCTTGGGGTCTGGCAAGGGCTCCCTAAGGAAGAAACACTTCTGCATCAGTTGTCAGACTGTGTTGGAGCTGCAGATGGGAAAGGGGGCAAATTACCTGCCACTGGAATGGCCAAGGCCAGTATGATGCTGTAGCCCAGTGGAAACAGTCCTCTCCCTGCATCTCTGTGGACTTTATCTTTCTCTTTCCCCTGCTACTCTTTCCCCTGTACTGCTATCAGCCATCACCCACCCCCTCATCAGAGCACAGCTCAGTATGTCATTATCTTTCATCTTAGAAAATGAGGCAAGGGGCAGGAGTCCTATTGCATGAAAATTCTGTCATCTTGGAAATGTGTGTGTATGTGTGCCTTGTAGATGGGGCATGATAGTACTTACGAAATACTGCCTTGGAGATCAACACTTCTCATACACTGCCACAAAATTGAAATCACCTGGGGTGCTTCTTTTTGCCAAATTGTCTTTGGAATCCTAAGGAATTGAATCTAGAATGTTTGCAATGATGAGGGAGCCAGAGGCAGAGATTGTGCAAATAATTTTGTCAGTCAAGATAATACCTTTGAGGTTCATCCAAGTTGTTGTCCATTCCTTTAACTGTACCATAGTTTAACTATTCACCTATCAAAGGACATTTGCATAGTTTCTAGTTTTTCTTTTCTATTAGAACTAAAACTGCTATAAACATTCATGTATGAGATTTTGTGTGGACATAGTTTTCATTTCTCTGGGATAAATGCCCAGGAGTGTGATTACTAGGTCCTATGGTAATTGCATGTTTAGTTTTGTAAGAAAATGCCAAACTGTTTTTCCAGAATGTTTTTGTAGCATTTCATATTCCCAGCAGCAATGTTTGAGAGATCCGGTTTCTCAACATTCTCATCAGCATTTGGTATTGTCACTGTTTTTTATTTCAGCTGCTTGAATAGGTGTGTGGTGATATTTCATTGTGATCTTAATTCACATTTCCCTAATAGATAGTGATGGCAAACATCTTCTCATGTCTTTACCACCCATACTTCCACTTTGGTAAAGCATATCTTCATGCTCTTTGACAATTTTCCAATTGAAATTTTGTACTCTTGAGTTTTTAAAAAGTTCTTCTTGTATTTTGGATATGACTCATTACATTAAGCAGCTTTATGGTTTGCAAATATTTTATCCCATCGTGTAGCTTGTCTTTTCATCTCTTAACAAGGTCTTTCACAAAGCAAAAGTGATAACATTTCAAAAAGTGGATCAGATCCAGTTTATTGCTTTTTCCTTTTGTGTATTGTGCTTTTGGCATCAAGTCTAAGACTTTTTTGCCTGAATCCTACATTCTGAAGTTCTTCTCTATATTTATTTTTAAAAGTTTTATAGTTTTTACATTAAAGTTCATGATCCATTTTGAGATCATTTTTATTTAAAGTTATGAGACTAAAGTTAAGGTTTGTGATGGCTAATTTTATGTATTAACTTAGCCAGGCTATAGCACCAAGGTATTTGGTGAAACATATCTGGACATTGCTGTGAAGGTATTTTTGAGATGAGATTAGCATATAAATTGGTAGACTGAGTGGAGCACATTACCTTCCATAATGTGTGTGGGCCTCATCCAATCAGTTGAAGGTATTAAGGAAATGGGAATTGCCAAGGAAGTGGAAACTGTCCTATCCAATTGCCTTCAAACTCAGACCACAATCAACTCTTTCCTGGGTCTCCAGCCTGCTTGCTTACCCTACATATTTTGAATTTTGCCATCTTCCATAATCCCATGAGCCAATTCCCTAAAATCAATCAATCAGTCTCTCTTCTCCTTCCCTCAGTATACATACACTCTATTTGTTCTGTTTCTCTGCAGAATCTTAACTACTACAAGGAACCTTATTTGCCCCCATGGATATGCAATTCCTCCATAACCATCTGTTTAAAAAGCTATTGTTTCTCTACCATTTGCATTTGTACCTTAAAAAACCAGTTGGTCATATTTTTGTGGATCTACTTCTAGGTTCTGTTATTCTACTGGTCTATGTGTCTATCCCTATGCCAACTCCATACATTCTTGATTACTGCAGATATATAATAGGGCCAACTTATTCCATTCATTTTATTCTTTTTCAAATTGTTTTTTGTCATTCTAGTTCCTTTGACTTTCTGTATAATTTTTGGATAAAACTTTACAAAAGTCTTTCTGGGATTTTCATAGGAATTATGTTAAACCTGTGTGTCAATTTTGAGAGAACTGATGTCTTTATTATGTTGAGTCTTCAAAACCATGAACATGGTATGCCTCTCCAGTTATTTAGATCTTCTTTCATTTCATTCATTAGTATTTCATAGTTTTCAACATAAAAATCCCATGCGTATTTTGCTAGATTTACACCTGATTTTTCTGAGCAAATATAAAGGCATATTTTCAATTTTGGTATCAATGTGTTCAGTATGTATTAGTATATAGGATTACAATTAATTTGTAAAGGTTTATCTTGTATATTGTGACCCTGCTATTAAAAATACTTTCCTTGGGATTCTCTATATAAACAAGGATGTCATCTGAAAATAGGGAAAGTTTTGGTTTTTGCTTTCTAATCTGTATGTCTTTATTTATTTTTCTGGCCTTATTGTACTGACCAGAACTTTTAGCACTGTGGTGAATAGAAGCAATAAAAATGGACATCCTTTCTTTCTTCCTGATCTTTTGGTGAAAACATTCAGATTTTCATCACAAATTGCAATGTTTTGTAGGTTTGGGGGTACATGCTCTTTATCAAATTGAGGATGGTCCTCTCCATTCCTTGTTTGCTGAGAGATTTTATCATGAATGAATGTTGAATTTTGTCAAATGATTTTTCTGTGTTGATTAAAATAATCATGTGATTTTTCTTCTTTAGCCTGTTAATACGATCATTGACATTGATTGATTCGTGAATATTGAATCAGAATTTCATACTGGCATAAATCTCACTTGGTCATGGTGTGTAATTACTTTGCATTGCTAATTTCTATTTGTTAATATTTTTATGAATTTTTGCATCTATATTTATGGGTGATATTGATCTGTAGCTTTCTTTTACTGTCTTTGTCTTGTTTTGGTGTCAGGGTAATATTAGCCTTACACAATGAATTGGGAAACATTCCTTCTACTTCTGTATTCTGGAAGACCTTATATAGAATTGGCATTACTTTTTCTTTAAATGTTTGGTAAAATTTTCCAGTGGTTTCTGTATGGGGGATTTCTAAATTATTAATTTAAGTTCCTTAAGTAGATACAGAGCTACTAAGTATAATTATATTGGGTGAGTTGTGGTAGTTTGTGTTTTCTAAGAAATTGGTCCATTTCACCCAACTTGCTAGATTTATGTATATAGAGTTATCCTTTAGATATCTGCAGGGGCTGAAGGATAATTTTTTCCTGATATTGGTAATTTGTTTTTTCTCCCTGTTTTGTCAGTCTTAGTAAATGTCTGTCAACTTATTGCTCTTTTGCACAGATTACACAGATTTTTGTTTCATTAATTTTTTTCTATTATTTTCCTCTTTTCAATGTCATTGATTTCTGCTCTTTATTACTTCCTTCTTTCTGCTTGTTTTATGTGCATTTTGCTCTTCTAGTTTCTTGAGGCAGGAACTTTCCTCTTTATTAATGTATGATTTAGTTATATAACTTTCCCTCTCAGTTCAGCTCTTGCTATGGTACACATATTTTGAATATTTTTTAGTTTCAATTCGGTTCAATGTATTTTAAAAATTTCTCCTGAGACTTCCTCTGCAACCCATATATTGTTTAGTTTAAGGTGTTTAGATATCTTTCTGTTACCTTTTGTCATTGATTTTGACCTTGACTCCATTATGGTCATAGAACGTACTATGTACAATGTCAATTCTTCTAAGTTTGTTCAGTTCTTCTTTTAATGGTTCAAGATGTGATCTCACTTGGGCCATGTCTTATGGATGTTTCAGAAGAATGTGTCTTCTGCTGGTGTTGGATGGATTACTCTATAAATGTTGGTTATATATTGATAGTTCATGGTATTGTTGGGGTCTACCTCTTTGCTGACTTTCAGTCTAGTTGATCTATCAATTGTTGAGAAAGGAGTGTTGAAATCTTCAATGACAATGGAGGATTTGTCTGTTTCTGCTTTCAGTTCTCTCAGTTTTTGCTTCACATATTTTTCTTCACAAACAGCTCTTTGTTTGGTGCATACACATTTAGGGTTGCTATGTCTTCTTACTGGATTGAATCTTATCATTATATAATGTCCCTCTGTCTGTGGTAATTTTCTTTTTATGGAGTCCATCTGACATTAATATAGACATTCATGCTTTCTTATGAATGTTTCTATGACATATATTTTCCCATCTTTTTTATATGTTTAGTTGTAAATGGACATAAAAAGAAATAAATAAAATAAAGGTATTGTGTAAATGGATACAATACCTTTATTTTATTTATTTCTTTTTATGTGGTGCTGAGGATGGAACCCAGTGCCTCACACATGCTAGGCAGGCGCTCTGCCACTGAGCCACAACTCCAGCTCCATATTTTCCTATCCTTTTATTTTTAACCTCCCTATACCATTATGTTTAAGGTGAATTTCTTATAGAGTGAATATCATTGAGTCATTTTTTTCTCATCCACTGTGCCTATCTGTCTTCTAATTGGTAGAGTTAGACCTTTTACATTTAATTATTGATATGCTAGGGTCTAAGTATGTCAGTTTATTTTTTGTTTTATGTTTTTTTGTTTTAATATTCCTGTCTTCATATGGATACTTGAATATTTTGGGACTACTACTTTGATTACTCTGTAATGGTTTTTGAATGTCTATCTGTATAGATTTTTAATGGTTGTTCTAGATATTACAGTGCATAAACACAACATCACAATGTACTGATAGAGTTATTTTTACCAGTTTAAGTGAATTGTAGAAATCTTTTCTTTATTAATATCCCTTTATCTCCCAGTTTTGAGTCTTAGATATTTCCTAACATACATTTGGAACCACATCAGACAGTGTTACTAGTTTTGCTTTAACCATCAAACAAAATTTTGAAGACACAAGAGGGAAAGGAAAGTCCATTGTATTCATCCATATTTTTGCCTGTTGTGTTCTTTTTCCTTTTTGATGTTCCAAGATTTATTCTTTTATAATTTCTGTTCTATTTAGAGAACTTCCTTTAGCTATTCTTTAGTGTAGGTCTGATGCAGATTTTCTTAATAATCCTTCATATAAGAATGTCTTGATTTCCCTTTCATTCCTGAAGGATATATTCGTGGAATATGGGTTTCAATTATTTTCTTCCAGCATTTGACAAATGTGCCAATTCCTTCTGGCCTATGTGGTTTCTGATGAGAAATCTACTGTCATCCAAATCATTGTTTCCCTGTTAGTAGTATCTTTTTTCCTCTGTCTGCTTTTAAAAATTTTTTTCTTTCTTTAGTTTTTAGAAGTTTGAATATGATGTATCTTAGTGTGGATTTCTTTGGCTTCTCAGCTTTTTGAATCAATATATTTATATCTTCTGCTAAATTTGGAAAAATTTCAGCATTATTTCTTCAAATAATTTTCAGCTTTACTCTCTCCTGGCATTCTGGACTCCAATGACATGAATGTTACATCTTTGTAATAGATTCGCAGCTCCCTGAACTTCTGTTCATTTTTTCCAGTCTGTTTTCTCTATGTGTTAACATCTATTACTATATATTCAAGTTGACTGATTTCTTTCCCTTGACCTTCCTATTTTTTGCTGAATCAGTTGATCCACTGAAATATTTTGGTCATTGTGTTTCTCAGTTCTAAAACTTTTATTTGGTTCTTTATGTGTTTTTATATCTTTGCTGAGTCTTTTCTTTGCTAAGATTGTGTTTTCTTTTTATTAACTTCAAATGTATATAAATGCTCATTGAAGAATTTTTATGAAAGCTGTTTTAAAATTTTTGTCAGATAATTCTAACATCTAGAATAATACATGCTTAGTGTTAGCATATATTAACTATCCTTTTCATTCAGCTTGGGATCTTCCTGGTTCTTGGTATGATGAATGATTTTCAACTGAATATTGACCATTTTGGAAATTATGTTATGAGACTCTGGATCTTATTTAAATCTCCTGTTTTAGCAGATTTCTTCTGACATGCTTTAAGGAACAAAAAAGAGAGGTGTTGCCTTTTTCTGTCTGATTTGGGTAAAAGTTCAGGTTCCTTGGTCAGCTTTTGCTAGCATGCCTAGGGGTAAGGAAGCACAGATTTCCATGTGGTGTGGCTATAATAGAGTAGTATTTGTCTAAAATTTTTCTTTTCTAGGTTGCTCCTGTCTTTGTCCTTTGTTTAGAAAGAGTAAGCATTTGTTGGGGCTTTAAAAAATATTCTCTCTTTGGTGATTTTTAAATTTATGGTTCCCCCAGAAGCCAGTCTGGGGTATATGAAACAAAAAGAAAGCCCAGGAAACTCACCACATTGCCATTCTTTGGGTCCTGAGATCCTTGGCTAGTCTGTCTTCTTCTCTCCATCTTTTTTAAAAAGATTAACACCTAGTAATTGTACATATTTATGGGGATGCAGTGTGACATTTCAATACATATAGGCAATGTGCATTGTATTTATTTTATATATAATGTCTAGGTTTTGAGTTGTACTTAATGAGAATAGGGAAAAGCATATCTATTCCATCTTCCTGGGAGCAGAATCTCGTTAACTTTTGGGATTCAACATTTTGGATTAGTTATTAAATCTTCTCACTTAGTCCTAAGGTATGGCATTAAAACCCCACATTTTAATATGCTGTCTTTGTTGATTGAGTGGATCATACTCATGTAGCTTTGAAGATGTTGTGGTATAACCACAGACTAAAGTATCCCCAGTTTTTCAGTTGTTGAGTTAGTGACAGATTCCTTGGGTTTGTACTGCTCTTGAAATAATAAATCTTCGATATTGCCTAGACTGGATATTTAAGAGGCTATTAATAAAGATGTGACCTCGACTGTCAGGGTATTTTTTGGGAGGTGGGTACCAGGGATAGACCTCAGGGGCACTTGGCCACTAAGCCACATCCCCAGCCCTACTGTGTATTTTATTTAGAGACAGGGTCTCATTGAGTTGCTTAGGGCCTCGCTAACTTGCTGAGGCTGGCTTTGAACTCGCGATCCTCTTGCCTCAGCCTCCCAAGCTACTGAGATTACAGTCATGTGCCATTGCACCTGGCTCAGGGTATTTAATATCTAGTTGGAAAGACAAGAAAAATGAATTCTCCATCTCATGGCCTCATAAATAGTAGATGTTCAGTAGGTAGTTGTTTGAGTGAAGGAATGCTGCTAATTGCCCTTGGATGACAAGTGCTAAATTGAATTGTGTGATGTAGACTAGAAGTGGTATATGAAGCCAGAAAAGAGGCGATAGTATGAACTGAAGTAGTCAAGAAGTACCAGTTGAGTTGTCTTGTCAGCAGGGCAAGATCTAGAGGTATCTTTTAAAGGAAAATTGATATGACTTGTTAAAAAGACTGGATGTTAAAAGAGAATAAAAAATCAGACTCTGGTTCAGGGCTGGGGATGTAGCTCAATAGCAGAGTACTTGCCCACCATATTTGAGGCCCTGGGTTCAATCCCTAGTACCACCAAGGGCGGGGGAAAACAAACCTAACATATCCTGGTTTAGATCCTGGATGTCAGAAAAACAAGGGGAATTCCATGAGTTTGATTTTGTATTTCATGAGCTTGAGCTATTAGCAAAACATTCAAGCAAAAGGGCACAGTAGGTATTTGTAATATTCAGAGCTGAGAGAAGGATTATACCAGAAAAATCCACCTTTTCCCCTGACAGTCTCCAGAAGATATAGAAACCAGTCCAAACTTTACAGCCAAAAAAAACATATGATTTAAAAAAATTCTTAATCTTTTTGGGTTTAGTTTCCTCATCTATAAAATGGGGTGCATTGGCAGGTTTTTTTTTTGAATTAACACTTGGATCAACATAAGTATCAGGTATTTAGAAGGAGCCCTCTACTTGTTGGAATCTTTTCTTTCTAGTTCTAGAAAGCCTAGGATTCTGTGATTTCTTTGAATCAGGAACAGTTCTTAATATGTCTGCTTTCAGTGACTGGTTTTTACTTAGTAATTCTTTTCCCTAGTGGAGCCCATCAGTTTATAGTACATGAAGCTAAGAGAGTAGGGGAGGGAGAATTATACAAGTGTGCCTCAATCTTTCCAGACTTCCTAAGTTTTTCTCTGTTTTGAACGTGTTCAGTTTTCAAGCTATACTCTACTTTGGGGAGTATGATGGGCAGGGAGCCATTAGTACACAGGAAGGGAGGGTTTTGTGGTATCTGAAAGCCATTGGATTTTATTTATTTCCAGTTTGCTCAACATTTGTTCCACAGATCTGGACAGTTTAAAAAGGGGTGGGGGGCTGGGGTTGTGGCTCAGTGGTAGAGTGCTTGCCTAGCATGTGTGAAGCACTGGGGTCCATTCTCAGCACCACATAAAAAGAGATAAATAAAATAAAGGTATTGTGTCCATCCACAACTAAAAATATTTTTTAAAAAGGGGGTGGGGATGGACAGAGGGAAGGGTAAAAATGAATTAGACATAGAGAAAAGGATGAACACCGTTGCCTTTCAATATCAAACTGGGACTCAGAGCACTTAAAGCCAGAAAGATTTTTGGGTTTTGTCTTTCTGGAAACTGAACACTGATGTGACTGTCCACACGGCATGTGAAGAGGTTTTTTTGTTTGTTCATTTTTCACTTTGGATGGAGAAACAATTCTACATATCCTTACTAAGTTTTTATGAATATATGCCCTCCATGTATTAAAAGCAGTACTTATTTCTTTCACATTAAAAATAAACTTTTTAGATTTTAAAGTAAGACAAAAATAAGAAAATGAAAATCATTCATGATCCCACCCACGGAGATAACTACAGTCATTTCTATTTATTTCTTTCCAGCCTTCTTTCTTCTTCATATAGACACACTTGAGATCATATTCCTTGTTCATTTGTATATTCCCCCTTCTCCCACCTAATTTGAGCATTTCCTCATGTCATGAAATCTAAACATGAGTTTAAACAACTACGTAGAATTCCATAATAAGATGTTACTTCCTAGGATTTCATAGTATGGAAAACTTAAGATGTTTCCACTTTTTCTCTATTTCAAATAATGCTACAGTCAATTTTCTACTATATTTTTAGTGTATCTCTTAATATTTTTAATTATTTATTTTTTAAATTGTTATTTTAATTTCATATATACTAATGGGGTATATTATGATAATTTGATAATACATGAAGTGTGTAATGATTACATCAGGTTAGTTTGCATTTCCTCCCTTTTAACATGAATTTTTTTTCTTTTTTTCTTTTTATTTGTTCTTTTTAGCTATATATCACAGTAGAATGTATTTTGACATACTATACCTACTGAAAAAAATCTTGATTAACACACAGTAATTGCATTTTTAAAAAAGAGTTAATTCCTTAGGAAGAAAATCACTGGATAAAAGGGTAATAACATTCTTAAGGCTTTGGCACATTTTGCTAAGTTGCTCTGTGGAAGTTTTACGAATTTGCATTCCCCTTAGTGTCTGCAAGGGCCTGACTCACTTCATTAACATGGAATACTTCATCATGTATACATGACACTATTTTGTATCATTTTAATTAAAAGGGCACTTACTGAACACCTACTGTGTGTACATTGCTCTGATAGGCATTGCACTCACTCCTGCTATGCTATGTAAGTGCTAGACAGCTAAAACATACACAAAGACCGTTCAAAATGCAAGCAGAATATAACAATACATACATCTCCGTGACCAGGGCTGACATCATTCAGCCTTTAAATGGCTACTCATTGACGGAAGACACCATATTAGCTAATTAAACAAATAATTTCAATCTTACAACACTTCTTTAAAAAGGAGTGGTTAATGTGAATCTTGCAAAAAAACAGAGGGTGGGTTGTGATCATTTACACTGGATTTCCTGGTGTAAATTGGAGCAGGAATGGAGAAGAAAATTACAAATCCACATCTTTCAGAAAAAGAGCAAAAACACTTCATTTGGGTGAAAGGACAATTTCTGCTTTTGTCAGTTCCCTTTAGAAACTTAACCTGTTGGTTATCGGAGAAGGGGACACAGAACACACAGAAAACTAACCTCCTTCTGGCAGCTGGGGATAATTTGTCAGTCTCTTTTGAAATGTGGCTTTGTGCTCGCTGGTGAAGGCAGCTGGAACAGAAAAAGCATGACAGACAAAAGCTGAAATCCACATGAAGAAAGGTCTTTTTCCCAAAAATTACTGCCTGAGTTAGCAACGGTCAGAACAGAAAGTACATGTATTTCTTCCCAGCTACAAGCACGTCTGGTACTAGAGAAGGTCCCCTACGCCAAAGGAGTCATTTAGAATGCCTGCAGCCCTCAATAGGGCTGCTGGATAGCATTTAATCAAGCTTTCTGACCCCCATGAAAAGACACAGCCCCAAATACACCTAAAGCTGAGACTAGAGAAACAACAGTGTCATATTTTGAAATCAGTCAAAAGCATTTTCTGTGCTGAAAAGGAAGACGTACTTAATATGCAGTAGATGATGGTAAAGATACAGAGGATTAAGTATGTGATTTCCAGTTAAAAGGGATCCATGGAATAAGTAAAAATAATACTATTAAACTGGAAACCCATATTTACTTGAACTGTTGAATGCAATAACTCTGGTACATCCATGCAATGGAATACTACTCAGCAATACAAAAGAATGAACTAATGATACGTGAACATCAAAAATCATGCTGAGTGAAAGAATGCAGTCTCAAAAGATTGCATACTGTATGATTCCATTTTTAGAACATTCTGGAAAAGGCAGAATTGTGGGAACATAAAAAAGGTCAGTGGTTTCCAAGGTTTGGATGTAAGGGAGGAGTTGATTTCAAAGGCCAGCATGAGGGTATTCCTTGGGGGTGATTGAACTGTTCCATAAGTGATTGTGGTGGGTATTACATGATTTTATGTATTTGCCTAAACTTTAGAACTACATGCCAAATATGTGGATTTTACTGGATGCTATTTTAAAAAGTGAATCAAAAGTCTCAAACATAGGGAGGTGGAGGAAAAGGGCAGTTGGGAATAATGTTAGGTAAGTGAAATTCTTAGTTTTTATAGCATAGAGTCAACAGATATGGTCCAAAATGGATAAATCAAGAAATAGCAGTAGAAACATACTAGAGATATAAAAGTAACCAAACAAATTGAAAACAGAATCTGTTAGAAATGGTTGCCTCTGAGGAGTGGGATCAGGAGTGTGAAGAGATGGGGTGAGAACAATTGTTGTATTTTAGAACCTCTTCTGTATATTTTTGATATTTTGAACTATGTTCATGTATTAATTTGATTTAAAAATAAATGTAGTGGACTGGGAGTCAAGAAACCTGATCTCTAACCCTGATTCTGCACAAATTGAACAAATTCCCTCTCTCTAGATCTTGGTTTCTACATCTGTATGAAAAAGGGGTTGAATTAGATGATCTTTACAGTCCCTTTCACACCTGAAGAAAATTTTAAATTAGATTATGTGCACAACCACAGTGATTCTTTGTTGAACATGAAGCTAAGATCTAGATTTTTAATTTCTAAATCTGGAAGGGACTAACTCACCACCTTCAACAATTTCGTTTTCTTCTTCTTCTTTTTTTTTTAGTACTGGGGATTGAACTCAGAGGTGTTTACCACTGAGTTACATCCCCAGACCTTTACATTTTTTAATTTTGAGACAGAGTCTTGCTAATGGCCCAGGCTGGCCTTGAACTTGCAGACCTTCTTCCTCAGCCTCCTGAGTTGCTGGGATTACAGGCATGCACCATTGCACCAAGTATAAACAGTTTCTTTTTAACCACGGAAGAAAGGAAGACACACATTGCTTAAAACACTCACTTGGAATGACAGCTAATTGCCAACGGAGCTAGGACCAGAGTTCAGGGCTCCTCGTGGCTCCTGCCAGTGTACCACACAGCTTTTCCAGGCCTAATGGAATCATTCCCCAGCACCAGAGCTGGCAAAAGTTCCCTGAGATGACAGCAGGGGTGTAATTCACATAAGGACATGGCTTCTTTGGCCTGGGAGATGAGTCAGACTTTTGGAAGAGGTCCCTGACATAAACATGTATGATGTAATATCAGAGGAATCCTGAAGTTGGTCAAGGCTATGCTAAAGTCCAATTTGGGGGCTCCATTCCCTGATAACTGTCCAATAAGCTGTCTTTGGTGACTTTTGCTAGCCTACCGACTTCTTTCTGTGATAGGAATACCCCCACTCAAAAATGCCACCATTGTAATTTCAAACAATGGGTTTATCACAGTTTCTGCATCACTCTTTTATTTCTATAATCTCTAAGCTCAAGACGTAGTCCACTAGAATCCATCAAGTAGGCCAGAAGAAATGTCCACTTGAAAACTTTTATCAGCCATCAATCAATTAAAGAGGTATCTCAGTGTGGTTTAGCAATTCTCTTAGGAAGAGTTGAAACAGACTCCTGACTTGGACCATACTGACTTCCTGGGGGAAGACTTCCATGATGACCAGCAAGCCGGCTGAAAGCATGCGCCTACTGCCAAACATCCCCTCCCCGTTTCTCAGGGCCTGCAGGCTCACTTGCCCCTCATCACACAAGGTCTGAGGTTTATAGAATGACACCATTATGCCGGGTTATCATTCTCCCTCAGTGGAAACAACACTGGCCTTTGTAAGCTCCCCCTAAGTTCAAAGGGTGTGGCCATCTTTCTGGGCTCCAAGGGAAGCCTCTTCAGCAAAGTGCTCCCAGTGCCTTTCTAGATCTAGAATCTTCTTTAGCTGATGGTGAATTGGAATAGGAAGTTTCCCGCCTGTTGGAGCTTTGTCTACCTTGGAAGCAAGATTGTATGTTTTAAAACCTCCTCAGAAAACAGTTGTTTGCCAACTTCTGCCCTTGCCCTCTATCAGCGCCCCACTCAAGCCTGGCTTTCTGCCCAGCTGTGAAGCATGCCTTACCTACTGCCTGGCGTTTACTTCACAACAGCTGGCCTGGGGATCTCAAGTCCTTAGCCTCAGCTGCCAGCCTAGGGAAGGAGAGGCCCCTACAGTTGAGCCTGTGACAAAGACAGCATTTGTTCCCATACTGGTATTCTCAATGTCAACAGCAGTGACAGGCTCCAAAGGGGATCATGCCCAGTCACTGCTGAGAACTCCACAAACCCAGAAATGTTCATACATCCGGCTTTGACTCCCACAATGCTGTGGGGTGACTGGAAACCAGTAATAGGATTCCCATTTTGCAGTGGGGAAAGGCAAATGCCAGGAGACCAGGGGATTGCCCAAGGGAAAGATGATCATTTTTGTTCAAACAAGAATCAGGATACCTGGGTCAACAAATGGTGGTTTCTATGATTGCCAATTGGTTTGTGTGAAAAGTGCTATGAGTTGGGTGCTTGTCACTTGGTGCCACCTAAAGTGATTGGTGATGCAGCAGAGGAGGTTACTCTGAGGGGAGAGGTGGCTCAAATCACTGCAGGGGCATGGTAAAGGGATCATGCCCAACACTGTCTTTCCCAGGGGACTGGCTGGCATTCCTGCTTTCCTTTTTCCAACAAATGCTGACTGTGCCAGACACTGGATGACAAAGATGACGTGGATAAGCTCTTGTCCTCCAGGTACCTGCAGTTGCATGAGGGTGTATCACCAGTCTTGGTGGTGGTTGGAGGCTACGACAGACAGCAGCCTCAGAGTAGAGGAGGTTCATGTTTACCCCTGGGAGGGCCAATAGAAAAGAGTATTTGTGTGTTTTTTTCCAACTATACTGATGGTTATGCATTGAACGACTCACTTTGACTCTCTTCCTTGAAAGTAGTATCTATTTGTCACTAATCTGGCCAGACTACTTATCATAATAGATAAAAAAATATGACTTCAAGATGTAACTTGTAAGGCCAGGCATGGTGGTGCATGCCTGTAATCCCTCAGGAAGCTGAGGCAGGCAGATCGCAAGTTTGAGGCCAGTCTCAGTAACTTAGCAAGGCCCTACATGACTTTGGAAGACCCTGTCTCAAAATAAAAACTAGAAAGAGCTGGGATGTGGCTCAGTGGTTAAGCACCCCTGTGTCCAATCCCCAGTACCAAAATAAATTTTAAAAAAAAGTGAGACTGAATATATACTGCTTATATTTTGCTAGAGTAGGATACAGGGAGCAACAGTGGCCAGGTTTTCTGGAAAGTTCCCCAGCCTACTTTGTGGAGGTGGCTCTGCCTACAGAGGGATAAACAGGAAAGTGGTAAAGCAGCCTAAGTTAATTCCTCAGTACAAAAGAAAAGGCATTCAAAGAAAAACTTAGACACGAATGTCTACACAATGCTCACAATATTCAGAGTGTTCATGATGACCAAATGGCCATCAACTGGCGAATAATAAACACAATGGGGTATATTCATACGATGAATATTATTTAGCCATAAAAGTACTGATACATGCTATAACATGAATGAATGAACCTGGAAAACATTATGGGAAGGGAAGGAAACCAGACATGAAAGGATAAATACTATATCATCCTCATTATATGAAATATCCGGAATATGCATAGCTCCAGAGTTAGAGAATAGATTAGTGTTTATGTAGGGCTGGGGCGGGGAAGAACAGGGAGGGACTACGTAATGGGTACAGGATATCCTTTGGGGTGATGAAAGTGTTCTGGAACTAGACGGTGGTGATGCCTGCACTACACTGGGAATGTATTTTATGCTACTGAATTGTACAGTTAAAATTGTCAGAACTAGAGAGTTGTGCGAATTTTACCAAAATCAAACAAATGTGGCACCATTCTTCCTGCCACCATTTCTCACCATGCCTGCTGCAACACACACACACACACACACACACACACACACACACGTGTGCATATGCATTTTGCCCTGATAATTCCTACTCATCCATCATGACCTGTGTTCTTCAGGGAAGCCATCTTACCTTCCTTCTCTAGGTCATGGTTGTGGAATATCCATTCATAACCCCTTGCATTTCTCCTTACTACTACCGCATAACAATTAGAATTAAATCATCCTTTATAGGATTATTCATTCAATGCATGCCTTTCCCTCTAGACTATAAAATGCAAGAAGGTAGGGATCATGTCTGCCTCAGTCATTGCCTAGAAGATATCTGGTATATAATTGGCACTTAATAATTGTTTGAGGCATTTTTATTTATTTATTTATTTGGTACCTAGGGGCGCTTAACCACTGAACCACATCCCCAGCCCTTTTATTTTTTATTTAGAGACAGGGTCCAACTGAGTTATTTAGGATCTTGCTAAGTTGTTTCGGCTGGCCTTGACCTTTTGATCCTCCTGCCTCAGCCTCTTGATTTGCTGGGATTACAGGTATGCACCACTGTGCTCTTGGTCCCTTATTTATACTGTAATATGAAGTCCTGCCAACATCAAAGGTCACTCTTGCCACTCTTATCATGCCCTTTGCTCAGCCCAGGTGCTTGCTGCATGCTTCTTATCCACATGAATAAGATGAGGGCATTCTGCATTGGCCAACTTAACAACCCATGCAGATCTCACAACTCCTAACCTGATCAGGGGTGACAGGCTGGACCACCAGCAGAGTGGCAGACTGGACTTTTTCAACTGACATGACTGCAATGTCCTGTAATCCTGGCTTCATGTAAACACAATGTATATGAAATAATCCATGTGACGGTACCTGACATAACTGCTTTCAATAGATGTTAACTAGTATCCTTTCATGACAAACTTTTTTCATGGTGCTTAGGATTGAACCCAGGGCTTCACACATGCTAGGCAAGTGCTCTACCTCTGAGTTATATGCCCAGCCCTTTTTTATTTTTTACTCTGAGACAGGGTCTCATTAAGTTACCCAGGCTGACCTCCTGTCTCAGCAACCTGCATATCTGGAATTAAAGTTGTGTGCCACCACACCCATATAGATGAAGATAGTTTGTGTCTGTTAAAATCATGTTCTTGAATAATAGGTAGGCATATAGGAAAGCTATTAAATGAAAGGAGATTAAAAACAATGTATATAGCATCCTCCCTTTTAAAAAATATAACATGGATAAAAGATATTGTATAATAATTTGGAGTTCAGGATCTGAAGTTATGCCTATTTTTTAGTCTATGCACATCATTAGCTGTGTGATCTAGAGGAAGTGACTAAACCACTCTGAACCTCAGTTTCTTTATCTGTAGAATGGGATGGTATACATTCATATATTTGCAATCATATGCTTGCATATCTAGAAAACACAAGATGTAAGTTATAATTTTTTATTGGAATTAACAAGTGAGCTAGGCTCAGTGATGCACACCTGTAACCCAACTCCTGGGAGGCTGAAATAGAAGGATGGAAAGATGAGGCCAGTCTGAGCAAAGACAGTAAAACCCAAAACAAAACAAAACAAAAAAACACCCGAGGATAATTAGAGTTCAGTACAATGCTTAGATGCACAGTGAGCATCTGGAAACCAAAACTTGCCTGTATAACAGTAACCACTAGTTTTAAAATATGAAAAAAGACACTAGTCACTAGACAGGTGTGAAGTCTAGTGCAAATGTGGGTGCCTCCTCTGCACCAGGCTTAGATGCAACTCCACTACACCAGACACCCAAGCCTATTAGCCTCTGTCGAACTTCATGCCATGGTCTCATCATCCTCCTCCCCTTCCCTTCCAGGTACAATTGCTCCAAAAGCATGCTAGCCTGCAGAAACGCCACCCAGTCGCCCAGGTAGGCTAGATGGTATAGCATCCTCCTCACAAAGACATGTTTGCTTCTTGAACCACGTTTTCATTTCACAACACAGTATTTGCTTTAAATTTGCATGAACGGGAGGCTGAGTTAGGATGATCACAAGCTCAAAGCCAGCCTCAGCAACTTAGTGAGACCCTAAGCAACTCAGTGAGAGCCTGTCTCTAAAGGAAATACAAAAGGGCTGGGAATTGGCTCAGGGGTTATGTAACCCTGGTATCAAACCAAAAGAGGAAAAAAAGTTCAGGGAGAAGATTCTAGAAGGACCATGAATGTGGCTTAATGGCATAGTGCTTGCCTAGCATGTGCAAGGCCCTGGGTTCAATTGCCAGCATCTCCTCACACACAATATGAAGAGAAGGAGGGAAGAAAAGAGGAAACTAGAGTAGCTGTTCCAGACAAGTTCTGCATAGTCATTAAGATGATGGGTTCAAATCCCAGCTATCTACTACCTAGCTGCCAAGTCCCTCAACTTTCTTTCCATTATTTTCCTTATCTGTAAAATGGGGGACAACAATGGTAACTTCCTCTTAGGGATGTTGGGAAGATTAAATGAGATTATGTAAGATATCCCACATAAAGGAAGCTCTCAATGTATAGGAGTTTTTGTCATTAAAATGGGAAGAGTTTGTCCTAAACAAATGATCAAAGGTTTTATCTCTTGTAAGTTGAAAACTGCTTTGTGGCAATTAAACAGGGTTTCCCTACCCCTAGTTTCTATCCAATAAAGAATCAAAAATATCAGTGTCTTAGTTTTAGCCTGGGGCTCCCAAACCCAATTGCACAGATGTTTGTGATATAAGGAAATATGTCTATATAGAAACACATGAGGAAATATGTGCTCTCCACACAATTGTCTCCCAGCCCTGGAGCCACAGGGCTCTATTCATCCAGCGAGGGCAACTGACAGGCAACAAAGCATTTTTATATTCCTTCAAAGTTTGTAAAAACAAATCCTCTCCTTTCAGCCAGTGCAAATGCATGGTATCCTTGCTTTGCCCTGCCCCCAAGACTGAGGAGATGAATCCAGCCTCTGTGGGCAACCTTGGTCAACTGCAGTGTCCCCTTACCCCTGGCCCAGCTGCCATTCTGTTTGCAGTTGGATTATATGGGGAAACGGATATTTCTTTTTTCTTTGTACTAGAGATTGAACCCAGGGGCACTCCACCACTGAGCCACATCCCCAGCCCTATTTTGTATTTTATTTAGAGACAGGGTCTCACTGAGTTGCTTAGGGCCTTGCTAAGTTGCTGAGGCTGGCCTTGAACTCGCAATCCTCCCATCTCAGCCTCCCAAGGGCTGGGATTACATGCGTGCACCACCGCGCCCAGCTGGCCTGGTTTTCTAAAGTAGGGCACATGCTCCCGCACTGAAAGAGGCATCATTCACACTAGTGAGATATAGAAACCCAAAATGGATTTACTTCTTCTTATGAGAAAAGTCTTCGTGTGACTTGAGGCAAAGGCTCTAGAAACCACTGAGTGCTGTCCTCCCTGTGCTCTCTTTGTTCTCATGGCCCTGTGCTTGCTCAAGCTCTGACCACTGATGGCTCTATTCTTAGTCCTGGCTTGCAGCTGACCTCTCTGACTCCATCCCTTTGCTCCACACTGTTGCCATACCTTGCTGCTCCTTGCTGCCAACCAGATCAAGTCCAGACCCCATCAAGGCTTTCCATAGCCTCACTAACTCCAAATCCCTACTACTGCCCAAAGCAATGCTCCTGAATGACCAGGAGGTAAGTCCCTCCGTTCACCCAGCACGCCCATTCCAATCCCTGTGCTCTTGTTCATCTTCCCACTTTTTTTGCTCCCATGCCATAGCTGCTCTTCCTTCCTTCCTTTCTTTTTTTTTTTCATACCAGGGATTATATCCAGGGGTACTTAACCACTGAGCCACATCCCCAGCTCTTTTTTATATTTTATTTAGAGTCAGAGTCTCACTGAGTTGCTTAGGACCTCGCTCAGTTGCTGAGGCTGGCTTTGAATTCACAATCCTCCTGCCTCAGCCTCCCAAGTGCTGGGATTACAGGCGTGTGCCACTGCACCCAGCTCATAGCTGCCTTTTCATTTTGTCAATCATTTCCTTGGGTGTACAAAGACTTTTCACTTTGTTATAGCCCCATTTGTTTCTCTTTGCTTTTGTAGTCTGAGATTGTGGTGTGGTACCCAAAAGTCATTGCCAAGGCCAATGTCAAGGAGTTTCCTCTCTATTTCGTCTAGGAGTTTTGTGATCTCAAGTCTTACATTTTTTTTAAATTTTAATTTTATTTTTTTTGGTGCTGGGGATTGAACCCAGGGCCTTGTGCTTACGAGGCAAGCACTCTACCAACTGAGCTATATCCCCAGCCCTCAAGTTTTACATTTAGATGGTTGGTTTCTGTACATGATGTAAGATAAAGGTCAAATTTCATTCTTTTGAACGTAGCACCACTTGTAGAAGAGACTATACTTTTCTCCTTGTGTCTTTTTAGCACCCTTGGGAAAAATGAGTTAACCATGTAAACTTGGGTTTCTTTCTGGGCTCTCTATGTTTCATTGGTCTACATGTCTATTTCTATGCCAGTACCATACTGTTTTGATTACTATTGCCTTGTAATATAATTGGAAACCATTCAAATTATAGTGTGATGCTTCCAACTTTGGTTTTCTTTCTGAAGACTGCTTTAGCTATTTGGAGTCTTTTGTGGTGCTATGCAAACTTTAGAATTCTTTCTATTTTGGTGAAAAATACCATTGGAATTTTGATGTGGATTGTGTTTAACCTAAAAATCACTAGGGGTAGCATGGACATTTTAACACTATTAACTTTTCCAAAGATGAATATGGGGTATCTTTATAGATCATTTGTATATTCTTCAATTTCTCACATTAGTGTTTTATAATTTTCAGTTTACAGATGTTTCACCTCCTTGGTTAAATTTATTTCTAAGTATTTCATTCATGTCAATAACTATCATACATGGAATTGCTTTCTCAATTTTTTTTTTTGTGGTGCTGGGGATTGAACCCAGGGCCTTGTGCTTGTGGGGCAGGCACTCTACCAACTGAGCTATATCCCCAGCCCATCGTTTTTTTTAATAAAGTTCCTTGTAGAGGGACACAATTGATGTCTGCATGTTTATTTATTTATTTATTTACTTTTTTTTTTTTTTTGGTACGGGTTATTGAACCCAGGGGCACTTAACCACTGAACC
Source organism: Glaucomys volans (assembly GCA_020662805.1). NCBI lineage: Eukaryota > Metazoa > Chordata > Mammalia > Rodentia > Sciuridae > Glaucomys > Glaucomys volans. The sequence goes on from JAJEJO010053630.1 coordinate 490,265, forward strand.
ACATCCCCAGCCCTGTTTTATATTTTATTTAGAGACAGGGTCTCGCTGAGTTGTTGAAGGTCTAACTTGCTGAGGGTAGCCTCGAACTCACAATCCTCCTGCCTCAGCCTCCCAAGCTGCTGGGATTATAGATGTGTACCACCATGCCCCACTGCATGTTGTTTTTATACCCTTCAACTTTTCTGAATTCACTTGTTATTAATAAGGATTGTGTGTGTGCCTGTGTGTCTAATCTTTAGGGTTTTTCTTGCTTTTTTGGTACTGGGGATTGAACCTAGGGGCATTTTACCACTGAGCTACATCCCCAGCCGTTTTAAATTTAAAAAAAAAATTTGAGACAGGGTCTTACTAAGTTATTAAGGATGGCCTCTAACTTTATCCTCATGCCTCAGCCTCCCAAGCCACTGGGATTACAGGCATGCATCACCACACCTGGCTCACATAATCTTTTTGCTGTACTGTCATTATGTGGTTCTTGATATCCTAACCTGACTTTATAAGCCTTCCCATCTGCCCAACTCTGTGATATATTCAGTTATAGTCAATAAACTCAATACTCAAAAACTAATACTCAGTAAACACTTATTTGTCAACCACTGTATTTTCAAAGTCCTCAAACCCTGAACTTGATTACATCATTACTGTGGTAAGCAACTTCTCCAACACCCACTCTACTTACTTCATCTGGGTGTTTTGAGGATCAAATAGGAAGAGGGGTGGGAAACCCTTTGGACACTGTTAACTGTTGCTAGGCCAAAGCATCAACTGGAGGTTTTGAGCTGACTTGACTGCTCCCATTCTTCTGGCCTTCTATAAACACAGCCTAAATCCTTATGTAGAACTTCTGGGTTCACTAGTCCAACATAGTTTCAGGGCTCCCCAGCTTTGAGCAGAGGGCAATTGTTGAGCAGGCCAAACTCCACGTTTTGATAAAGTAAACAAGGTCCAATCAGTTTTGTTCCCATGCTTCTGAATGGACTGCAGAGCGTGGCTCTTCACAGAGAGCGAGCTTCCCAGGCATAACTATCCATATCCTCAGAAAAATAGCTTTGGATCTATTCTACTGTCTTTCCTGTTCCTATGTGAAAACACCTACATGAACCCCACTATCATGCCCACCCACAACACTGGGATTCTAATTTGAATAAAATATAACATATTCTTGTATAATTTTATCAAAATGGATCCTACTGTCATGTATAACTAATAAGGACCAATAAAATAAAATTTAAAAAAAAACTTTGGATCTTCTTAAAGATCTGGCCATCTGCCACAGATACTCTTGGTACTGCTATTTATTGAGCACTTACTATGTGTCTAACACATCATATCCATGATTTCATTTATCTTCACAACCACCCTATTATTATTATCCCCCCTCTGTCAGGTGAGGAAAATGAGGCCCAGAGAAATTAAAAGTCACAGAGCTGTCTGATTCCAAAACTCATGCCGTACAACAAAGATGTCTGCCTGACAGGCTACACTCTGGAGCTGAGAACTGAGGACAAGAACTTAGAATTTTTTTTATCAAATACCTTATTCCAGTCTACAACTGCTACTGAACTTCTATTAGTATGGTTATAACCCTGCATGGACATGGAATCTCTCCTGACAGGTACAGACAGTTATTACTCTGTATATAAGACAGTGAGAAAGAAGGACAAAGCTTGTCCCATCAGTAAACATCTTCCACAGGGAGCAAAGGGAAGAGAATCAGACCATGCAATTGACAGAAGCAAAGTCACTTTCTGAATAAATGGCAATTGAAGTCGCATATTCTAACATTCATAAATGCAATTACAATTCCTCCTTTTTCTAAGCCAATGGTTCTTAACCTTTTTGAGTATGGACCCCTCTGAGATTTTGAGGAAAGCTGTAGACCCTCTCCTTGGAGGAATGTATAAATGCAAACCCACAATTTTGCACATAATTTTAGAGAAATTCACTGAGCTTCTTGTATCTCATCCAAGAGCAACAGACCTCAGGTTAAAAACTCCTGCTTTAAGCAAACCTAATTCTATGTTTTAAAAAGCAATAAATTAGGGAACAATGATTCCTTTAAATAGCAAGTCAACCTAGGACACAAAAATCATGATTTGCTTTATGAGAATTTTGTTTTCCATGCTTAATTGTTGGCATGAGATACATTTATAAGTAACATCTCTATCTTCTCCTAGTTTCCCGTATAGTCAGAAATGACGACGACACAGATGACCACCATCAGAAATAGCCAGAACAACACAACTGGAAACTTCACATAGGATGGTAGTATGCTTTCTGTCTCTGGAGGGTGGGAAGCCCCTTACCAGACAGGAGTGACTTCATTGGATGGGGACTGGACTATGACCTTAACAGCCCCTTCAGTGCCATGAGTCAAGTGGTGTAAGACTTATGTAAACCTGGAGACAATTTGGACCACAAGTCTGCCCCTGTTAAGCAGGGGCCCGATTCAGTATATATTGGCTCGCTCACCTGAGTACACACTCAAACTTCTTATACTGTCCCATGTTATTCTAAATAGCAACTATCAGTTCCCTGCCAACTAGAGGCCCTATTGTTCTTTTACAAAAATATTAGATAATCCCAATTCAAGCCACTCCAAGGCCATTTCCCCCTGGCCTCCTGTGCTGTGAGTTGACACAGTCTTGCTGCGATCTTGAATAGCATTGTTAGTTATAGCCTGATTTTTCTTCTAAACCCACCTCCAGTGTTCAAGCCTTCACACAAAGGATACTTAGTTGTAAGGACTAGATCTAATGCAATGGTCTGCAGCACTTTTCCTTTCAATTTGGAAGGAAGAAGTTTTTAAATTTTATTTTATTTTACTTATTTTTGGGGGTACCAGGGATTGAACCCAGGGGCGTTTAACCACTGAGTCCTTTTTATATTTTATTTAGACACAGGGTCTTGCTGAGTTGCTCAGGGGCTTGCTAAATTGCTGAGGCTGCTTTTGAACTTGTGAGCCTCCTGCCTCAGACTCCCGAGCCACTGGGATTACAGGTGTGTGCCACCACACCCAGCAGAAGAGGCTGCATGGTGTGTTTAAAGGAGTGCTGGTTCCAGAGTCCTAGTTCAGTTCTATCAGATTGCCTCCTTCCCTCTCTGAGCCTCATTTCTCTCTATTAGATAGCTAATGATTCTCGCCCTTCTTATCTGTCAGGCACGTGCCTTGCAAGATTCAACTAAAATAGTAAACATACAGATAATTGATCAACCATAAAAATGTTGAAAACATGCAAACTCATAATGATTATTTCAGTTAAGCTTCAAACCAACTCCATGAGCCACACAGATCCTTACTGTTCCATCATGGATTCATTCACTCTTTTGCTTTCTTCCTCTCTCATTCTCACTTATTCAGAAAAAGATGTATTGGGATCATTTTATGACCAGACACTGTATGTAGCTTAAGTAAGTTTTTTACAGAATTGGAAACATGCTAAGAGAAGAAAAACAACACTTCTAAGCTCACACTGCTAGATGGCAAGGAATTGGGGTGTTCCCCTCTCCTCCCCTCTCCCCAAGACAGTTTGTTTTTCATGACTCCATTGTTTACCCCACAATATTTCCCCCATTGGAATAAGAAATTGTTACTCACTTATGAACAACAAGTCCTTGATTTTCTTTGAGACCTCTGAGGCAGTTAGTCCTGTTTCCTCCTTGGGAGCACGAGGTAGAGACTGGGAAGGATGGGGAAAGGATGAGGCTGGCCCCTTGGACTTGAATCCTCAATGTCTGAGCTATGCAAGTTGTATATGGCTTTCAGAAGATGGCTGGGTATGTTCACTCTCTCCCTTTTCCCCACCCCCTTTTCTAATTCGCAAGTTGTAAAGAAAACGAGTCGCTCCCAAATGCACCAGGTGTCTCCAACTTTGTAATTGAGCAAGGCCGACTCCTTCCCAGCCAAGAGTCTTGAAATATTTATCCAAATTTTGGTTTCATTGGATTATTGCCTCAAACTTGGTGAGCAATCCAACTGAAGGTCAACGTTCGTTTCCTAAAGTTGTCCAGTGTCTGTGTGGTATTCAGACCTGAACACGATAACTTTACTCCAGATTGCAAACTCCCTAGAGTGCACCCTGGAGATGGAAGCCAGCCCACATTGTTTTATGATTGGTCAGCATAAATGATCCTCTCTTTCGAGTTCAAGGTGGGCTCAGAATTGAAATTGCCTTGAGATAAAACAGATCAGCCCCAATTCACCCTGGGGAGAAGGCCTCTGGTCAGGGGAATGTGAAAGGCCCCTCCAGTCAGGGGAGACAACCGCTCCCCTCGGCTTTGGGCTGTACCAGTTGGCAGATCAAGTTCTGTTCAAATGCTGGCCAGACCAAAATGGTGCTGCCGAGACAGCCACAATGTTGTTTAGAAGGAAAAAAAGGAAACATCTGCAAATCCTGCCTTGGTGCTGAGGGGCACAGCCTGCTGCTTTGCCTCACGGGCCCAGGGTGGGCTAGCTCCTGACTGATCAGAAAGGTTCCCTGAAACAAATGCATTTGAAAGATATTTTCCATCCCCCTCCACAGGAAATTCTTGTGTTTAGTCATCCTTACTACATGGGCTGAGTCAGCAAGCTCTGCTTAACCACAGCTGCTTTCAAATGGTAAGTTAAGAAGACCAGTTAGTTGAATGAGGAGTCTTGGCCGAAGCACTTTGACAGCCGGAGCCCCAGAATCGGATGGATAAACTAGAGGAATTGCAATTTGGGCACTGCTCAGTACCTTCGAGTCCTTCTGGGTGGGCCTCAATTCATTTTTAGTATGTTCGTACTATGGAACATTCCAGAATTAGTAAAGATAGCAATTCATTTACCTTTAAGAGACAACTACAGTGCTGTGGTGTGATCTTTGACCTAGGATTTAAATCCCAGTTCTGTCAATAATTTGCTATATGTCTATAGGGCAATTATCTCTTCTTTCTGCATCTTACCATTTCCGTTCTTAAAACAGAGGCTTGAATAAGACAACCTCTAAGGACTCTTCCTGCTTGGATGGACTATGACACAATCTAGAATAGATGATCAGCCACTCTCCTCTCAATTTACCAGGGAAAGATGCTACAGAACCTGTTTGGGGAATCTGGCCCAGCACTTTTTCTATCTGTGGTCAAATGTCTTCCCTGAGTCTAACCACAGTCTGTTTTCTTCTGTTTGGACCTCTGTAGACATGGAGAACCCCTAGGGAACATTCTTTTCTAAAGAGTCTTTGTCAACTCCAAGAGCCTTCAAGTCTGAGTTCTGTCCAATCCTCTGTAAATGTGGGAGACAATTTCTTATTGCTGAAGTTTAAATGATCACACTTTTCCCCCCATTAGATAGATTTTCACTCTTTTGGCCATTATCAGTGGCTTGTGAACCTAGGGAGATAAAGCCTGGGGTGAGCCCTCCATTGGACCTAAAGTTAGCCCTGTAGGAGGAATAAAGGCACTTATTCCAGAGCAAACGAAGGTTGTTCTGAACCACAGAGACACAGAATCTTGCATACAAGAGAGACAGGATGGCCCTGTCCAATGCAACCCTCTCACCTCCTGGGTCCACACCTGGACACAGGAGGCCAATGATGAAAATGGCTGACATTGACCAAACATTCAATAAATGCATGCTAGACATCGTTCTAAGCACTTTACATGCTCACTTGAGCTCATCTAATCCTTATAACTTTACTCTGCAATGGTAGGATTACTATTCATGTTTTTAGCTTAGGAGACTGAGGCACATGGAGGTAATTAACTTGCTCGAGGTTAAACAGCTAGTCAGCAGGCGAGCTAGTATTCTGACCCAGGACAGCTAGCTTGGTGATCTCTGCTGTGAACCAGCATATTTCTGAGTGGGGTCAATTTCCTGGGAGGAACACGAGTGGCATTGATGATTCTGGCTCCTCTAGGGACCCACAGCTCCACCTTGCTTTATGTGTCTGCATCTCTTACCAGGTCTAATTGCCTTCCCCATTTTCCATGACATTCTGTGTGCCTTCTACAGGGAAAAACCTTCCCCATGCAGACCTGCAAAGTAGTGGTTTTATGACAGTGGAAATGGGTCATGTTTTCCTCTTAAAATGGAAACATAAAGAAGGAGATTACATAAAATGGGTTTCCCCAAGCTAAAGAAAGTGTGGGAAAATAGCCACATTCTTCTCTGCTGGCAAATCCATTAGATTTGTTCAACATCAGAGTTCGTGGAGAACTACCAGTTTGTCTAGTGGGCCACCCTGACCCTTTGCATAACAGGGATTCCATAAGCACAGGCTTCAAATGCAGGGCTACCATGCAACTGCCATTTTTGGATGATCAAGGTCAGTGTCTAAACAGTAACATTCTTAGAACCTTTCTTAACACCAGATCTGCTTACCTAATGTATTGCAAACCTATCAGTCACAAATGACTTTGGGGAAAACTACCTCTGTTGAAAAAGAAGGTGCTCAAACTCTGGACTGAGGACTGGGACCTGAAGATAATTCTAGAAGCCTTCTCTAATGAAAGTTGAATGGAGCCATCTTACTTTCCAGTTTTGAGCGTGCATTGTTTGAATATTTTCGAGCCAAAGGCTTGTAAAGTATTACTTTAAAATAAATTTTATGGCAGTATAAATTTTCACTGATCCCAACACAGGAATCATTATGGAAAAACTCAAAGAAGGACCTAGGGCTTTGTATGTGGTGAAAACCTCTCAGGAATTGGCCCAAGAGAACAGTATCTTAATGGCTGTTTTCAAAGAAATACTAGTAGATCCTCTGCATTCCCCAGTGTTAATCTACAATGTATTTTCCAGTCTCTTCCTCCTAAACTCAGAAAAATAAATACCAGAGTTTAAACATAAAATGTACCAAATTGGAGATCTTGCCTGATTTGCCTGTTCACTCGGCTGATACATGTAGTAAAACCTTATTAAGTGTCATGTCTCTAGGTGCAACTAGAGCAAGACTTGAACAGATTGTTAAAAAAGACCCACATGG
>JAJEJO010053632.1:0-39248 GCA_020662805.1 Glaucomys volans
TAGTTCTATCCATTTTCCTGCAAATGACATAATTTAATTTTTCTTTATGACTGAATAAAAATAATTTTTCTTTATGACTGAATTGTGTATGTATACCACAGTTTCTTTATCCATTCATCCATTGTTGGAAACCTAGGCTGCTTCTAAGGTTTGGCTTCTGTGGATTGTGCTGCTATAAACATGGATAGGCATAGATCTCTGTAGTTTGACTTTAGAGTAGATACCAACGAGTGGTAGCACTGGGTCATATGGTAGGTCCATGCCTAGTCTTATGAGAAAACTCCGTACAGATTTTTATTGTGATTGTACTAATATACAATTCTATCAACAGTGTAAAAGTGCTGCTTTTTTTCCGTATCCTCATCAGCATCTATTGCTATTTGTGTTCCTGATGACTGCCATTCTGACTGGTGTGAGATGATCTGAGTGTAGTTTTGATTTGCATCTCCCTCATTTCTAGAGATGTTGAACATTCTTTTATATATTTGTTGACCATTTTTATTTCTTCTTTTGAGAAGTATCTGCTTAATTTGTTTGCCCATTTATTAACTAGGTTATTTAATTTTGGATTTTTTGAGTTTTTTGCTTTTTGAGTTCCTTATATATTCTAGATATTAATCCTCTGTCAGAAGAATAACTGACAAAAATTTTCTCCCATTTTGTAGGTTCTTTTCACGTTCCTCAATGTTTCCTTTGTTCTATAGAAGTTTTTGAATTTGATGTCATCCCCTTTCAACTCTTGGCATTATTTCCCAAGCTTTAGGGGTTCTATTGGGAAAGTCATTGCCTGGGCCTAAACACTGGAGTGCTGATGTTATGTTTGCTTCTGGGAGTTGCACAACTTCTGGTCTAACTCCCAGGTCTTTGGAGTTGATTTTCGTGCAGGGTGAGAATAAAGGTCTGGTTTCATTCTTCTACATAATGGATAGCAAGTTTTCCCAGCACCATTTGTTGAAAAGCTTGTCTTTTCTCCAATGTACGTTGTTGGCACCTTTGTCAAGGATCTGATGACTGTAGACGTATGGGTTGTCTCTGACTTTTATTCTGTACCACCAGTCTTTGTGTCTGTTTTTATGCCAGTACCGTACCGTGCAGTTGTTTTTTTAATAGCTCTTTAGTATAAAGTTAGGTATTATGATGCCCCCAGCACAGCTTTTTTGGCTTAGACTGCTTTGGCTATTTAGGTCTTTTATTCTTCCAAATGAATTCTAGGATTTTTTTATTTGTACTGTAAATAATGTTATAGGTATTTTGTAGGGGATTTCATTGCATGTGAATATTGGCTTTGGTAGTATGACAATTTTAACAATTTTAATTCTGTCTAGTCAAGATCACAGGAGATCTTATCATTTTCAGAGTTCTTCAATTTCTTCAATGTTGTATAGTTTTCATTGTAGAGGTCTTTCATTCAACTCTTTGATTAGATGTATTCCTAGGTATATATTTATATATGTATGTATTTATTTTTGAGGCTATTGGAAATGGAGTTGTTTTCTTGATTTTTTTTTTTTTTTTTTTTGAGACAGGTTTTCATTAAGTTGGTTAGGGTCTTGCTAAGTTGCTAAAGCTGTCTTTGAACTCATGAATCTCCTGCCACAGCCACCCAAGCTGCTGGGATTATAGGCACACATCATCAAACCTATTATTTTACTAATTTCTCTCTCAGCAGATTCATTGTTGGTATATAGGAAAGCTATTTATTATTGAATGCTGATTTTGTAACCTGCTATTTTGCCAAATTTGTGTATTAACCCTAGCAGTCTTTGGTGGAGCTTTTTGGACATTCTAGAAATATCATTTCCAAACACTGACAATTTGTCTTCTTCCTTTCTTATTTTTTTTATATTAACTATTTTTTATTTACTTATTGATTCATTGAACACAAATGGAGTACAGCTATTGTTTCACTGGTTGTACACAAAGTAGAGTCACACCATCTGTGCGTTCATGCATGTACACAGGGCAATGGTATCTGTCACACATTCTGTTATTATTCTTACCCCCACCCCTCCCTTCCCTCTATGCTATCTATCCTTCCTCCATTCTTGCCACCCTTCCCTCCCGCATTATGCATCATCATTCATTTATCAGAGAGACCATTCAGCCTTTGGATTTTTGGGATTGGCCAACATCATCCATTTACCTACAAATGCCATAATTTTATTCTTCTTTATGGCTGAGTAATATTCCATTGTGTATATATACCACAGTTTCTTTATCCATTCATCTACTGAAGGGCATCTAGGTTGATTCCATAATCTAGCTATTGTGAATTGAGCAGCTATGAACATTGATGTGGCTGCATCACTGTAGCAATCTGATTTTAAGTCCTTTGGGTATAGGCCAAGGAGTGGGATGGCAGGGTCAAATGGTGGATCCATTCCAAGTTTTCTAAGGAATCTTCACACTGCTTTCCAGAGTGGCTGCACCAACTTGCACTCCCATCAGCAATGTATGAGTGTACCCTTTTCCCCACATCCTCGCCAACACCTATTGTTGCCTGTGTTCTTAATAAAAGACATTCTAATTGGGGTAAGATGAAATCTTAAGGTGGTTTTGATTTGCATTTCTCTTATAAAGAGTGATGTTGAACATTTTTTCTTATTTTTATCCATTTTATTTCCAAACAGTGACAATTTGACTTCTTCCTTTCTTATTTTTATCCATTTTATTTCATGATCTTGACTAATTTCTCTAGCTAGAATTTCTAGCACTATAAATAGAAGTGGTGAGAATGGCCATCCTTGTTTTGTCCCAGAATTTAAAGAAAATGCTTTCAGATTTTCCCCATTTACTGTGAAGTTGGATTTGGGTTTTTCCTTCATAGCCTTTATGATATTGAGGTAGGTTACTTCTATCCCTAGTTTCTTCATTGTTTTTGTCTTGAATAGGTGCTAAATTTTGTCAAAGGCCTTCTCTGTCTGCGTTGATGACTAATTTATTTTTGTTCTTAATTATACTTATATGATAAATTGGTTATTGATTTGCATATATCAAAACATCCTTGCATCTGGAATAAAATGAACTTGTCATAATGTACAATCTTCTTAATATGTTGTTGAGCATGATTTGCTAATATTTTATTAAATATTTTTGTATCTAAGTTCCTCAGGGATAATCATCTGTACTTTTCTTTCTTTTCCTCTCATACCAAAATCCCAATCTGATTTTGATGAGTGTGGTACTGGCTTCATAGACTTTTTTTTTTATATAAACCCTGTTCACTCTCTATGAGTAGAGGCGAATTTATGTTATGAATGCCTACCTCAACAATTCCAGTAACCAAACAACCTGTTACTATACAAGTAAACTTCAGACCAAAATCAAACCACCCTAGAGATATTTATTAACAGGCATTTCACAAATGACCTATATTTTGGGAGAGATTCCACTCTTTACTCCCAAGTTACTGGCAAACAAATTACATGCTGCATCAAGGAGGCAGGTGCAGCAATGACCTTAAAGAAGGACATGCAGAACTTTTACCCAATTCTTCCGGCTTCTCTGGAGGAGTGTTACATGATTCAGAGATTTCTCCAGTGTTACATTCATTAAAGTAGAGCACACTAGAAAGGAGATGGGAAAGAGCAGCCAATGATAAAACATAAAATTCAGGTCAGTGTGGTTTAGAAGAATCTAGAAGAGTTTGAATAATGATTACAGCCTGTCATCAAACTCTCACAGTTTCACACTTTTTACCCTTTTCTTTGTCTTGAGCGTATGTTAGTCAAGCATCTCTCTGCCTCACAGTTCACTAAATTCAAAGACAGAACAGGGGACATGTTCCCTTGTCAGTTTATGTCACATATCTGCTAAGGTTAGGAGACAGATTTCCTATCAAATCATGGTAATTCTCCCTTATGAGAATTCAACTCCCCTGTAAAAGTTTCTGCTAGGAATTGGGCACCCTTTCCTGTAAAAAAAAAAAAAAAAAAACCAAAAAGAAATTGAAATACTTACAGATTTATGAGATCAGAATATTCTATTGCAATGTTCTTCCTGAATAAATTATTTTCTTAAGTCTGCATTAGTTTTTACTTAACTGTTGTCTTTATGTCTAGTGAAATGTTATACACATATAGCATAGTAAAATGTTCCCTGATGGTATATGCTGAATGGATATGTGTCAGTAACTTGCTTCTACTCAGAAACTAAAATGAGCCAGGCATTTCTCTACACCGGGGTGAATCGACAGCTAGCTACAACACATTGAGTCCCGGTGCTGTTACATCCTGATGCACGTGCAGTTGCCATAGAGACTGCACAACAAGGAAAGCTTAAATAACTTGCTACCTGACCCTTTAAGAAAACATTTGCAATCCTTGTTTTACACATTAACATATACGTGTTGTGTTAGAAAGGCTACCATGACTGTGACCAAAATACCTGACCAGAACAAATTAAAGGAGGAAAAGTTTAGTTTGGTTTCAGAGATTTCCTTCCATGTTCAACTGAGTCCATTGCTTTGGAACAGGGGTGAGACAGAAATCATAGTGGAAAGTCATGGGGGAGGAAAACTGTTCAAACTGTTTAGCTCATGACAGCTGGAACCAGGGAGAGAGAGAGAAAGAGAGAGAGGGAGAGTGTGCATGTACCCCCTGGAGGAGCTAGGGACAAAACATAATCCTTCAAGGTACATTCCTCAGTGACCTGCTTCCTCCATCCATGCTCTACCTGGAATCTGGTATCACCCAATATAGTAGTTTTTTCAAATAATTAATCCAACAAATGAGTTAATTATCACACTGGTATATAGCTTTTATCATCTAATAATTTTACCTATGAACATTTCTGCATTGTGTCACCTAAATTTTTGAGGAACATCTCATATCTCAACAATTAACACTTGTAAACAAGAGTAAGTTTCCAATCTCAAAGAGAAAATGGTCATCTTCTGTAGCACCTATACAATTTTTAATAAAATCATTATTTTCTTGAATGAAGGCTTAAGTAATAAGAGAGCTAGATGGATGTGGAAATCATGCCCATTCTTCTTTGTATTCCAAAGTATATAACTTAGTGCTTATTAAATACTAGTCCTTTCGTTTGTCAAAGGAAGAAAAGATAGAAGGAAAGTATGAAGGAAGGAGGGAGGAAAGGAAGGAAGAAGAGAAAGAAGAAAGAGGTAGAGAAAGAAGAAAAGGAAGAAGTTAAATCTAATAATAAAAAATTATTATTTAAATAAATAGTCATCCATTTGACATCTTTCATGTAGTTTTCTTGGTATCTTATATATCTGTTCACCAAATATTGTTTTTTAGGGTTATGAGTACATAATACACTCATGGACATTACAGCATGGTTATAATTTCTATATTCTGTAAATTTGACAACAGAAATTCTTTCATTATTCATATCCATCAGCTATTAAATGCCCCTTGAAAAACATTTTTGGCACTGAAGTATATTATTTTCCTACAAATGAATTCAAAGGTAAATAATTCATTGCATGTTTAATTGCATTTTGTGACATATTCATTCCTTGTGTTTAACTTTATTTCTAATGCAATAATTTTAAGCATTTTAATAAAATTATTCAGGGCTTTACCAGGGATGAGCATCATGTATTATTAATAATGTCATTAAAATCCCAATAAATCATTAAAAATAACTCCAGTAGAGATGAAATGAGTAAAAATACATCTTTTTAAAAATTCTCATTATAGAGTATAAGACACCCATAAAATTATGGGATTTTATGCAAAGGTTGATGGTAGTGCTCCAGGGTCAACTTCCTAATTATATTTTTGTAATATTAATATTAAAATCAATTTACATTCCAAGAGAATTTACCAACTAGTAGTGGAGAAAAGAGGCCTTAAGCAGGGTAGTGCCTAAGGAATTTGAAACTGGGACAATAATTTGCTGAGAATAATTAATGAAAAATCAAGGGTTGAGGGTACCTTATGAATTAATGGATAATGTTAAACTCACTGCTGTTATTTCCAGGCAGTGTGAGGAATCAGGATTAACTATTCCGAGTTATTGCTTTTATGATCCGGGTGAAAATATTAAATAATTCATTAAATTTCATAAATGTTAATTTTTATTTTTGTGAAGTTATGACATATAGCCTCTTCATATTATTTTAAAATACTAGAGGAAATATGACATTAATAACAATAACAAATAAAGAGAAAATTAGAAGTGTGTATGTGTGTTATGTATGTGTGTGTGTTTGTGTGAGTGTATTTGATATCTATCTCTATGTATTTTAAAATGGATATTTATACAGATCCTTATTCTTCAAGTTTTAAGTAATTTTGCTCATGGGAGGTGAATATGTAAGCTTGTTTTCAAACCTATGTTTTTCCTTCAACCATTCTCCATATAAAATTATAACTTCAGCTGTAATTAATTTATATTTAGTGTTTTGGTTTTTGCAACTATATAAATATTATTTAGTATAGATCCAAGTGCTCAGTATGATTATATTTTCTTTCTTGGATAACTTTTTTTTTGCCTGAGTTAGACATTAATTTTTCCTTTTGTGTCTTTTATATTTTATGATAATATTTAAATTCATCCCAGCTCTATGAAATATTTGTGAACTGAGGTCCCATGAGCTTCAAACCAGAAAAAAATACCTTTATTACATAGCCCCTGCTTGAACCTCTGATATTCTGCTCCAATTCAAATGTTTTGCTCTCTAGACCAGCTGTCCTCCAAGAACTTTTCAACATTCTAGGAAGTTCCTTTCCTATCATTTGATACGAACTCTATGCATTTAAGATTTCATGCTCTCCCCCCCCTTCCTTTAGTTATTCCTATTTGAAAGAACACATTTCCACAACACTTTTATTAGTTGTATGAAAGGTAAATGTGACATTATACACAATGATATTTTTATTATACTATCCTGTTTAGTTCATGATTTGTCCAGCTATGCTACGTGAGTATTGTTTGAAAACCATTTCTACTCAGGATGATCAGTACATTAATCAGAGTTCTCTAGGGAAACTCCACAGAAACAAGCAAAAAGAAATTTTATATGTGTGTATGTGATAAGGCATTGACTCAGAAAATTATGAAAGTTAGGAATTTCCACAATCTGCCACCTGCAAACTTGAGACCCAGGGGGGTCACTGAGTATATTTAGGAGGGCCTCAGACTGAGAACTCATAGTACAGATTCCATTCTATTCTGAGAACTAGGAGTTCTAGGGCAAGAGGAGATCAATGCTTCTCTCAATCTATAAGGCAGAGCACCAGTAATTAATCCCTTCCTTCACCTTTTTGTTCTGTTTAGTCCCTGAATGTACTGAATGCAACTCACCCACGTTAGGGAAGGTAATGGAATTACTCAGTCTACTGATGTAAATGGTCATCTTTTCCAGAAACTCCCTCACAGACACACCCATGGATATCTGGGAATCCCATGATTCAGTAAAGTCGACACGTAAAAGTAGCTACCTCTATTGTCTTTGGGATCCCAGGGATTGAGATCTTGGTTATCTTTCTTTTTTTTTTTTTTTTTTTTCCACTCTCGTAATGGTGATTGGCTTTGTTTCTGAGACATGTTAGAATCTTATTATGTGAAACAATAGAAAATCAGATAATTATTAGCATTAGCCATTAGTTCTTTTTTTATTCATTGTGCTATGTACATAGACGGCAATTTCAATCTGGAGATTCATGAATATCAGATCTAACAAACATTCCTGTTAGCTTCATTTAGAAGTTGGAGAGGTGAATGGGATGTATCATCGTTTAATATGTAGATAATTTAGCATCTCTGTTTGTAGAATGATTCTTTTCTAACTATGCTTATACATTTTGTGTCTTTCTAGATTTAATTTTCCTAGGAGAGGGATAATGGATATTAATTACATGAGTTCCTGGAGTAATTTAGTTTAGTATATTTCTTTAAAATCTGGTACTATGCACACAGACAACATTCACCAAGTCATCATTGATTTACAAAATATTTTTTTGAGAATTAACTTGACAAAATGGAAACTCAAAATATTGATTAAAAACAAGCATTTACTGTTAATTTTTACTTTGTTTATCTGGTAAATATCTTATTACCCCTTCAAATGTTTTCAGAGGCTACTGGTTTTCCCATCAGAAACTGATGATGTATGTTTTCTGTGTGTCAATTGCAATATACAAACAGAATCTCATGGTTTCCTTATTGTAGCACTAGATGAGGTCATACCATTTGGTGAGAATGCCTGATATTTCAAGAAGGTATTTGCAAGAAGTAATTATTTCTAAGGAGTTATTTCTAATTTCCTCTCTTTTTTACTACATACTAAAATTATATTATCCATTTCATGGGTTAAGATTTATATTAAATTTTTGTAAAAATTAACATGCATTATTAAAAGTGTTTTGCTCAAATTTCTGAAACATTATAATGATATATAAACATTGACAATGATATTTTATCTTCCAATTTAGAATTTTACTTCATAAAACCCATATTTTGTTACACTTTGGCATTCTAGCTGACCCTTAATTACCATATAATCAATTAGAAAATTAAAAAATAGTATATGTAATGAAAGATCAGACAATATTACCTTAACTTTTAAACATTTTTTTCAAGGTAAAAATTCAAATTGCAGCAAAAACTCTAGGATAAGAATATAGTAGTGCAATAATAGACTTTCAAAACATGTTTTCATGACATTTTTTTACATCCTAAAAATTCTGACTTATTATTTCCTAACTATCGTGATTTTATTTCAGGACATCCATGATACAATTATACTTGGGTGAGTTTAAAATTTTTTTTAGATTTAACAAAAATGCACAAAACCTTATTTTTTTTCCAAGAAGATTAATTATTATCTTAACATTATTACTTTTCCCACAATAAGGCCAATAAAGACTTTAACTTTCTTGAATAATGCATTGCTAAACCAATTTTAAAGAAATACCATTTAAACAGTGAATAAGTTTAGTCAGCAAAGATTTTGTTAGAGGAAGCTGTGCATAAAATGGAATATTTCTTCTCATAAATATGAGGGTTATCTGTGTGCAGTGAGATGTTGAAGTCACATGAATTCATAGCCTCTTATTTTAACTCAGGAAACTTGATAAATTAATAGAGTTAGTAAAATGTGGTTTGCATTCTATATTGTAGGTAACACAGAAGATAAAAGTTGAGGCAATAGAAAGTATCAGCATTCAATAACATTTGCAATAATGGTGAGACAATTTCGGTAGTGAATATTCCAAATTTGTAAAAATTTCATGCCAAGTAGACTATTTTGAAAAAAATTAAACATAAAAAAGTTTTCTTCCAGAGGTCTTCCTTTCAAAGACTTTATTTGAATTCTGTGATAAAGAAATAAATTTAAAAGGTTTGGAGGAAATATCATAATTCCCTCATTATTTCCTGCTAATTCCCAGTTGTATGGCTTCTTTAAATAAAGTTAGCTATCTATACCAAGATTTCAGAGCTGCTTTTATCTATAGGATAAAGGTGTGTATGAGTATAATTTGAGTAAGACTAAAATATCCAGTTATATCTCATTTGCCGTGATATATCTGTAAGATCATGCTATGTAACATAGCCTTAAAATACAAACATATGAAAATCCTGTTAAAATTATTGTTGCCTACTATGCATATTATTCAATTTCACTGTGAACATGTAGATAACCCAAAATAACCAAGTGATTTTAATAACAATAATCAATTAAAATTTATTAATAATGATTAGCCTAGAGAAAATGTGCCATATTCTTGTAAGTCAAGTGATAAAGGGTTCACAGGGTTTTCATGTGCTTAATTTCATGTATTCTCTATCAGGAATCTATGCTCACTGACCCCTTCTGTTTTTTATGAATATATGCCTACATGACTTCTTGGAATAGCTCACGTGTTCACTCTTCATAAAATGTTAAATTTATCAACCATCTCTGCTAAAATACAAAGTCTAGCATTTGTATTAGCTCTACTTATTAAATGTAATAGATTTTATGCAATGAAACATCTCGTCATGGAGTTGAAAAATTGATTAATTTATCTAAATAAAAGAGCTGCATTAAAGCAATTAATACAGATATTCTCATACCTTTCTTAGTTATAATCAAAGAAAATATTTATGATAGTTTTGTGTTCATATTGATATAGATAACTGTTACCATTCATAACAAATATTTGTATTCTTTGCCATAACATTTTTAAATAGAACTAGTGTAATTAGTTTTCTTCATCCTTATTCCTTTATTTTCAACTGTCCTCCATCAATGATAAAGATTACGACTTAAGATTCATCAATATTTCAATTGTCATTAACAATTGAATAGTGACAATGTCAGCTATGACAATATAGTTCTTAAGTTTTATGTGTTTGAAGACAATGGATAAATATATAGCATTTGATGCTGGTAGAAAGTTATCAACAGACTTGTTAAGATAGCAAGTGAGAATGAGATAGGATTGAAGTGCTTATAATGTAATACTAATGTATTTTGTATGATGCATCCATTGCTGAAACTTTTACTCCATTACTGAACAAGTGCTTTCAGATAGTTTAGTCATTAAAAATATTTATATTTTCTAAGTGCATTGAAATGAGAAAGCGTTCAGCACAATCTTATTATGTGTCAAGTATATTCTCAGATCTGGTGGGATGGATACTATTCCTAGGACACATTCCTTGATATTATTAACCTTATTATATAGTCAAGTAGGGGTGAATACCTTTTTCTTATGTTTTACAATACAGTGTCAAATATCTGCTCCTCAGAAGAAGCGTTACTCTTATTTGACATTTATTCTCCTTAGAGACGAAATTGTCTTTGATATAAAATTTGCCACATTTTATTGTAATTGCCTAAGCTCTTCATTTGGAAATGCTCTGTATTCTCTTCACACTTTGTGCCAGTTATCAATTTATTGCCTCTCAGCTCTGAATTTACTCTTTACTACCTGTTCTGCAATAATGGACCACTGCCATATGTACACACAATAAATCTTCCTTCTAGCCTTCCCCAAAGGGCTAAGACCATTTACAAAAGTGACTACACAGGGGAAAATAAAATACCAAGTCCTCTTGGAGATATAAGACACTGGCTTCAAATTTACCCTAATTCTTGGGAACTCAAAATTTCACTGTAGCCCACCTGTGTGGGGACTCACAGTGATCAGGTGATAGACAGATAAGGACTAAGGTCAAATTGCCAGTGGGCCCAGGGATTCATAGTTTCGCTCTGTATTCCTCCATTCCAGTTCCTGAATCTATGATTTGATTATCCATATTTAGTAACTGTAAGATTTCTCACATTGTCTTCATTCTAAAAGTAAGAACTAACTGAAATCTCCTCAAACTTCCCCGTTCTACCATGAAAGTAAATCAGAAGGAATACCACAGAAATTAATTAGGCATGAAACATTTAAAAGAAAAAGTGTTTTGATGGCATCAGTTCATCATATTTCCACTTAACTCATCCTAAAGTCAGGATAGATGCTAAAGTCATGTGGATCTTGAAAATGAGTGTGGATTATTATGAATATCATCAGGTGTTGACTCCAATTGCAGCTCTGTGTCTTATGTAGTATTTTTACTACAACCTTTGATATCTGGTATCCCGCTATTTACCTAATGTCTTTTTTTTTTTTTCATACCAATTTTCAGACACTACCAAGGGTCTCTGCAAGGGTCTCTTTCACTTTCAAGGGTCACTGCATGAACTCATATTGTTGCTTAAACACTACATAATTTCTCCTGTTCTCTGCTACAATATAGTTCCCCAAATTTTTAATCATTCTATCACTCCATAAAATTTCATATCAGTCCACTATATTGACATTATAATAACTAGAGCAGATAAGCTAGAAAAATGGATATGTTAGTTCCTTACAAAGACATTTGGAAATGAGAAGGTAAAAAACAAATACCCCCTCCCCAAAAATCAGAGGCCACAATATCAGTGACAGCTCAAGGAGAAAATGTAGTTGCTGCAATTTGTACTACCGCTAAAAATCCAGGTAACAATTTGTTGAGCCTTTTGCAATTTCAGAGGCAACAGGCAACACTTGAGTGTGCTATTTGAATCCATATGAAGAATCTCCCACTTTCAGGTGGGTATCAAAACAAGAAAAGATTCTGTAGCAATTTCAGACTACTTCATGACCACTTAGACTTTATGATTTGGTAGATCCCATGATACTTGAAAGACCTGTTACAACTATTGGTGCTCTGTTTGGACACTAGCAAGCACTAAGGATCCTAGACTTCTGGAATTTTGGAGTAAACCTATGCCCACTCCTTTAGATATCTATTCCTTTGCAAACACCTGGCCTACTATTGGGCCTCAATAAAAATCAAAGACCTGACAATCCTACATAGGTGATCTTAGAATTACATTGAGAATTCCAAAAAACTATCATAAATTCAACTTAGTCTTACATAAGAAGTCACTCATTTGGCAATTATTTATAAACTATGATATTTGAAAGCAAAGATACATCTTACTGTAGGGCCTATATTTTGTATTTTATTAACAAATTACTTTAATAACCCTCCCTTTTTTAGCCCTTAGTAAGTGCTGTTCCTTCTGAAGTCAAACATTCTTATCCAAAGGACTTTGGGAGTATTGACTCTTCTTTTTAGTTTGTTGATGATATGTAATTTGGTGTACTGAAATTGACTTAACGAATAAAAAGTAAGCATTTTAAATAAGTACTTTCAAAATATGCATACAAACATCATAGAACAAAAGTTTGATTTCTCATGTACTCGAGATTTTAGTCTCTAGGGTAAAAGGGCAATATCATAGTCAAACCTTATTCATTTTAGAATTCTTATAAGACTCTATCACTGATGTTACCAACGGATGAGCACTGCATTAGAGATATAAGATAAGACAGGAAAAAGAATTACCAAAATATGTTGCACATAATATAGCAATGCTAGTAATAGTAGCTCTGATAATGGTATTCCTAATAATGTTGTGACTTTGGCTATTGGGAGAACAGCCCCTACTATTGGGTTGCAGGGATTTTTATACCATAAATCAGTACTCAATCATAAGTGTTTGTTGCTATGATTTAAAATTACAAATTAACATCATGAGACCTAATAATCATGGGTGTTGGTATGTAGTCTTCTCTCCCATCAGTTCAACTGTTAAATAAATGCTGAAGTTGCCTTATGGATTGGATTAAATTAAGAGTCCACTACCAGGACCCTAATTATATGACATGAGGCCAAAGTAGTAACTGGTGAGCTACAATGTCAGGTGGAGAAGAGATAGCCCGTGGCCTAAAAGCATTAGATACTGAGGAGGATTACTTCTTTTCTGAAAATAGGGACAGAAAAGAATAACTGTGCTAGTAGAATAGAATTTTACTACTTATAAGTAGTAAAGCAAAATAACTTACCTGAAACATGAAGTTGTTATTGATGTAAAGATCAAGGACTACATTGATGAACAATGAACAATGAACATTTGAACATGTGTGTATGTATGCATGTATGTATACACATACAAGCAATGATGAACTGGAAAAGTGTGTGTGTGTGTGTGTGTGTGTGTATACCAGTGTCAGCAATTGTGGAAAGATTTTCAACTTAAAATAAGGAGGCCATTGCGGGCATATTGAAACTGGTGGCATTTCAGCAGTGAATGAAGTGAGAGAGGAAATTCCACAAGAAACAACTGTTTTGTTTAGGAATTCACTTTGTATACAGACAGATGAGGATCCTGGAGCAAAGTCAACATAGGTATGGGGAGAAAGCCAGCATTATGTTAAACCCTTTCTAAGAATGAGCATTTTGAAACATCAGTTTTCTTCTTATTCTTCTCAAGTGGTAGTTTCTAAGCCTCATAAGTGGACCTTCCTATTTCCTTTCCATGAAAAGGGATTTAATTGGATAATTATACTGAAGGGTTAAACCAAAAGCAACTGGTAAAAGCAAAGAAACAAAGCAAACAAACAAAGAAAAAACCAGGGATCACTTTGTTTAATTCTGTGTTGGCTATAAGCTGGAAAAGAAAATGTAGCAGAAATAACAGCACCACAGGGCAGGGAAATAGGCATAAATTAATATTTAAAAATCTTTGTATAATAATTTTTGGAATATTGTGAAGGGGAGACAGATTTGACTCCATGGAAATGTTATAGGCCAGGTTACACGGGCAATGACTAAGCAGACTCCCTTTTGCTCTGAGACTCCATGTTATGTAGGAAATGCTTCTCCCATGGGAACACCCGCCTCTGTACCCATCAACAGTTGCTTAGCATGACATGTTTGGCAACACAAAAGACAATTCTTATATAATGGAAAATTGTTCTCTTTTTGATTCCTATTTTTCCTAAACAATGTACCATGTCAACAGTGATTGTCTAGATGTTAGTAGCCATTCTTTTAATTTATACCTAATTAAGGTCATTTTGACCCACTTCCCTCTCTGCTAATTATTTTAGATCTCATGTTGTTAATTTGTAATTTTAAATCATAGCACAGACACTTATGATTGAGTACTGATTTATGGTATAAAAATCCCTGCAACCCTATGGTAGGGGCTGTTCTCCCAGTAGCCGTTTTGGGGGCATTGTATGAGACAGTAGGCTGACTGGCTAATAAAGACTCTCAAATTTGGACTTCTCAGCAGTGATGGGTCTGTTCATAAGTTGTACCCCACAACAATATATAAAATTTTAATGACTGGTCTTATCAATAGATAGTAGATTTAAAAATAGGTATAAAATGTTAGATGTTAAAGCTCATCACAGAACATTTCTTAGTTGAAAATGACATTTAAAGGCATTATTTTACTAAGCAAATTATAGAACATAGAATTTTCCCTAGCTTTTAGTCTGATTCATTTGATTAATTTTCTAAAATTTTAGGGAAAGATATGTTGCTATCAGAGTGTTTAAATCTTGCATTAAGTAGTGAAGCTCAATCACTGCTAACCTATTGATTCTGATTAATCCTGTGGTGATTAAAATGCCTTAAATGATCTTTAATACACTAAATGAGTTCTTGAATTACTAATGCAAATTCAAATTGAAAAAGAAAACTTCTAATGAGTTGTAGAAATGAACTCATTTTAGAAATTCAGAAATGAGTTTTAATAATTTTTCCTTTTCTATGTTTTGTTGAATATCAATCTATAGGTATAGTATTAAGTCTCAAACAATTAAATGTAAAGAAAATTGAAGTCAGCATTGAAAGTTATATAAAAAATCCAATAATTCATGTAAAATAAATGAAAATGCCATTGTTTAAAAATATCTATTGTAAAAAGCTGCATCATTGGTGTTATGTATACTTAAGAGTTATTTAAAAATAAATAATAGTTTGTATCTATCAAGATACAAGACTCTTAACTTTTTCAAGTGGTTATGAACATGAATGAAATAACAATATTTTTTTTCTCATACCTTGTTGAACATATTCATGAGTATAACTTAGTATTTATGTTGGAAACTATTTATTTTGAGTGCATCTGTGGGAAATTACATAAATTCTAAAAGTACCTAAATGAAAAATGGTTCAAACATTTATAATTCTTATAAGATACATTGATTGTGCATATTTTGAGATAAGCTAATTGAAATAATCATAATTTAAACTTTTTAATTAGGTGTTTTCATTGACATCTTCAGCAAATTTATTTCAGGTGTCATTCTCAGATCTCCAGAATACCCAGAGCTCCAAGTCAAAATTAATTAAAGTTAGGTTATAAAATCACAATTGAAATTGCTAGCTTAATTGGTTCTTTGGGAATAAAATATTTTACAAAAATGTTTTCTAAAGTTTTTCTTTCACCTGTTCTGACTGTAGCATTGATTTTAATGTGAAAAAAATTTTGATAAATAAGTCTGAAATTGATTATTTTATAAATGGAGTCATTTTTCTATGCAGAAAAGAGGTATTAAAAGAGATAAGTAAATCACGAGGGCTCAAATCATATTCAACATTAAATACAAAAGCAAATTGTAAAATCATGAGTCCCTAATGTGGAAACCTAATTTAGTAATATTAATGTGCAGATAAAAATAATAACCTAATTTTTCTAAAACATTTTATTTTAAACCAATTTCTTTAAATTTGCATAAACAGTTTCCGTATATTCCTCACCAGCTTCCCTAATACTTATAATCTATTTGATAATAGTGTAATTATTAAGAATAAGATATTAACATTAGTAAGCTGTTTAAATTTGATTTTTTAATTTTGTTTTATTTGCTCTAGGATTCTATTCTTCTACTTAATCTCTTCTATATTAGAGCATTATTTTCAGGCTTTCCTTGTCTTTTATGATCCTGACATATCAGAAGAATACTAATTTTACAATGACCATCAACTTGTGTGGGCCTGGTCCCTTGGAAGGAGGCCTATGTGGCCTTCTATCACAAGACAGAGGCACCAGCCAGGATCCTTGAGTACTAGGGCCCCATACCCCTGTCCAGTGCTCTGTGAAGAGGATGTTCTTCTGCTGTCAGTAAAGCAGTTCTTCTGTGGCTTATGAGCCTGTCATCTCCTGGATTCGCAGAATCGCTTGTCACTTTCTGTTACTGACTGATAATTTGCCAAATAGGCTAGTAACTTCTTATGCAAGGCTTGACCTTTAAGATGTATGGCTAGCTTAACTGCAAGCATATAAAAGACAGTGTTATATGCAATAAACACAGAAGCAGCTTCCTATGTGAACAAGTGCTCCATCTCTCCTGAATAAAGCTCTTCTCCTCGGACCTCAGTGCACAGAGTCTGAGTTTTCCTTTTCCCATCAGTGCCCAGTGTTGCAGATCCGGAGAGTGCAACACATTAGGCTTGCCTTCTTCATTGCAGACCTGATAGTGCAATCCTAGCTCCTCCATTTCTGCAGTCAGTGCAACGAACCTGCATTTGTCAGATAGTTTCTTGTGACAAAACATGCCAGAATCATGCCCTTTCCCTGGGATTAACTAACTTTTCCAGGAACCCATGTTCCTTTTATTGAATATCTTTAGTTTTTAGAAATTAAGATTGATTGCTGGGTATGGTCATTGTTATTATTAAGCTTTGTTTATTTGGGGGATATGTGAAGAGTAAATGAAACATTACCATAGCAAAAGAGTAATGACTATATAAGAAAAGATGCAATTAGAGATGTTCAGTCGCTTTACATTCCTGACACCCTTTTTCCACTCTTCTTCCCACCTTTGTCTTAACTGCTCCTGGTGGGTAACTAATCTTATTCAGTTCTTGTTTATTCTTCCTTACCATTTGGATAAGTTTGGGTAATCTTTTTATCTCCTTAAAATATCAGCCATTTTATTGAAGTTTTCAAATTTGTTTAACAGAGACCTGCACAGTCTTCTCTTGTGATTTAGGACACATTTCTTCTGTTTCAATGGTCATTCCCCTTTGCCATTCCTTATTTTGTATCATCAAGCTTCCACCTCATCTGCAGGCAAGTTCCTCTGTGGTTTTATTTATGTTAGCTGTTCTGAAATTATGATTTTGAATTTTTAATCAAATCTATTACTAATATTCGTTACTTTATTTATTTATTTTTTAAATTTACTTAATTTTGATTCATTGAACCCGAATGGAGTACAGCTATTGTTTCACTGGTTGCACTGGTTGTACACAAAGTAGAGTCACACCATCTGTGCATTCATACATGGACACAGGGCAATGGTGTCTGTCACATTCTGTGGGCATATAGCTCAGTTGGTAGAGTGCCTGCCTTGTAAGCACAAGGTCCTGGGTTCAATCCCCAGCACCACAAAAAAATAAGTAAATAAATAAATAAATTACAGTTGTTATTTTCTTTATTTATATTATTTCTGTATTAAAGATACTTTTATTATTTTACTAGAAATTTTACTGATATATTTTCTCATCTTTCAGTATAAAAGTACTTAATGCTATAAATTTTTCTCTGAGAACTGCTTTAAATGAATCCCATTGATTCTGATATATAGGGTTTTTGCTGTCATTATTTATGAAAAGTTGCTTAATTTTGGGTTATTTCTAGCTTTTCATTAAAAAGTTGCTTAATAAAAGCATTCTTATCATTTGTTATTTCTTTTAAACTCCAAGAGAGCCTAGCTGTCTGCTTTGTTTCTGTTTGCAGATTCAATTTTTATTGTACTGTGTTCAGTGAGCATTTTTGTAATATATTTACTTTATGATAATTATGGATTTTTTGTAATATATGTGGTCAACTTATTTTGTGATGTTTGCAATCAATTGACTGTGAAAATTCTGTGTACCCTTTAGAATTACATTTTTTTCCTACTAAAAAGACTTGAAATTTGATGTATTTTTATTAGAGCCACTCTATTTATTATATTGATTAGATCCTTTATCTTCTCAATTGTATTTGTCTTGTGCTGAGAATGATGTGTTAAAGACTTTTTTAAAAAAATAGTGTGTTTAAGTCATTATCTGCTTGAATCTCCTGCAACTTTAGCTTTATGACGTTAGTTGCTGTGCTTTTATAACTAGTAACAAATGTTGCATCTTCATCTTAGGTTTTAGTTTTGCAATTAAATTTGTCCTTCCTTATCATGATTAAGGGGGTGAGGCTTAAGATCTACTTCATCTATTACCTACATTAATAACTCCATTCACATTTTGTTATAATTTGCCTGATACACTTTTGCCACCCCTGTCTTTGTAGCCTTTTTAAACACTTTATTTTAGAGTTGGTCCTTGGAAAAGCTGAAACATGGGCCCATTTTATGGTTTGATGCATTATTTATTTTTAGTGCTGGATAATATTCCTTTGTCTGGACATACCACAGTTTTTCTATTCACCTTCTGGAGGACACATACTGTTTCCGTCTTTTCTCCCAACCTGTAGCTTTTCATTCCTTTGCCAGTGTTTCCCCAGAGCAGAAATATTTAATTTTAATGAAATTTAGTTTATCAGTTCTGCCTTTTATGGATTGCATTTTTTTATTTTATTTACTTATTGATTCATTGAACACAAATGGAATCCAGCTATTGTTTCACTGGTTGTACACAAAGTAGAGTCACACCATCTGTGCGTTCATGCATGTACACAGGGCAATGGTATCTGTCTATCTGTCACAATTTCTGTTATTACTTTTACCCCCCCACCCCGACCCCACCCCTCCCTTCCCTCCATGCTATCTATCCTTCCTCCCTTCTTGCCACCCTTCCCCCCCGCAATATGCATCATCATTCATTTATCAGTGAGACCATTCGGCCTTTGG
Source organism: Glaucomys volans (assembly GCA_020662805.1). Taxonomy (NCBI): domain Eukaryota; kingdom Metazoa; phylum Chordata; class Mammalia; order Rodentia; family Sciuridae; genus Glaucomys; species Glaucomys volans. The sequence goes on from JAJEJO010053632.1 coordinate 19,146, forward strand.
ATTTTTGGAATTGGCTGATCTCACTTAGCATAACAGTCTCCAACATCATCCATTTACCTACAAATGCCATAATTTTATTCTTCTTTATGGCTGAGTAATATTCCATTGTGTATATATACCACAATTTCTTTATCCATTCATCTACTGAAGGGCATCTAGGTTGATTCCATAATCTAGCTATTGTGAATCGAGCAGCTATGAACATTGATGTGGCTGCATCAAATGCAAATCAAAACCACCTTAAGATTTCATCTTACCCCAATTAGAATGTCTTTTATTAAGAACACAGGCAACAACAGGTGTTGGCGAGGATGTGGGGAAAAGGGTACACTCATGCATTGCTGGTGGGAGTGCAAGTTGTTGCAGCCACTCTGGAAAGCAGTGTGGAGATTCCTTAGAAAACTTGGAATGGATCCACCATTTGACCCAGCTATCCCACTCCTTGGCCTATACCCAAAGGACTTAAAATCAGATTGCTACAGTGATGGATTGTATTTTTGTTGGAAATCCTAAAAAGTCGTGCAAAACCCATAATGGTCTATGTGTTCTCCTAGTTTAGCTTTTAAACATTGTGTGGTTTTGCATTTCACAATTCCACAGTTTATTTTGTAAAGAATTTAAGGTCTGTGTTCAGATTCAGTTTTTGCATGCACATGTCTAGTTGTTTCATTTGTTGAAAAGGCCACTTTGCTGCAAGGAATTTGCTCCTCTGTCACAGACCTGTTGATGCTGTTTATGTGGGTCCATTTCAGGGCTCTTTATTCTGTGCCATTGATCAAGTGTCTCTTCTTTCATGAGCACCACACTGTCTTGATGTCTGTGCTTGTCTTCTTCACCTGGACTTGCACTAGTACTTGTGCTTATTCATTCTTAACTCTCTGTTGCCTCTATAATGTTCTTTAATATTAGTTTTATTATTTGTCCACAAATTTAATGAAATTTATCTTATGCCTTATAAAATATGGAAGAATCCATCTATTTGTGATGAGGAAGGTGGTTTATGTGCTTAAGAGCAAAAATTAAAAATAATCGATCATAATTACAACTACCTAATAAACCACAGATCATTTTGACAACCCAAAGTGAATTTTTTATATCTGAAATGAAGTATATATTTTTCCTATTCTTATGTGAAGACAAAAATTTAAAAATTACAAGTTGTGGAAAGTTACATTAAAGATAAAGTTAATCAAACTTATAAAAATGAGATTTTCACTCTTTAAAATAATTCAGCATTATTTTGAGTAATATTCTGATAACACATTTTTTTAGAATGATTTTTTTTTCCAAATTGATAACTGTTCTGGGCATTGATGTAGAGGCACTGATATTGATGCTTAATGAAACCACTGAACTTGGGTTGGTTTCACATATAATTCCAGAAATTTTGCATATTATAAAAGATAAAAGTGTTTGTCATAAGGCATATATAGAAGTAAATTCACATTTTAGTTTATAAACTGTAGAATAATAGGTATATAGAAAGAGTAAATATTACAAATGCTAATATTTGATCAGAAATAGCTATTAAAATTAAAACTAAACTAAACATTATCTAAACTTTTTGCTAATGAATTTGTTTTATTTCCTACTCTTCCTGACACAAATATAAATAAAGTTTTAACTATTTGGACAAATTTAAGTATCTCATATTTAATTGACTGAAAGATTGAATATCCTTATGTTCATATGTATTGCCTTCCAATCCAGTTTCTGCTAATTACCTACTACATAGAACACAATTAAAACTATTTGAGACTTAGGCTTCTTATTTGAAAAAAGTGAAATAACAATAGAAACGTCTCATTTGTTAGAATTAAACAAAACGGTACACGTAACTTAGCTAGTGGAGCCTACTGCTTAGTAGATTTAAGTCACTGTTACCAATGAAAATCTCTAGCTTGTGTTCTAAAATTCCTGTCAAGGTGGGATGGGTAAGGAATAAGCAATCTTAGGAAAAGTAAAATTTTTAAGGAGGAAGATAGGTGCAATATGAGCAATTCTAAAGAATTTTTAAAACCTAGATTCCAGAATATGGCCCTTAGAGAAAAAATGGTCTATACACCAAAATCTACTGGAGAGGTCCCTAGGAGGATGATCACCCAAAACAAACAACCATCTATAACAACTGTGAATCTAAAAAGAAAACATTTGACATCTATTCTCTCTTTCTTTCTCCCCTCTCTTTTTATGGCTAAATAATACTCCATTATGTATATATACCACATTTTTTTAAATCTGTTCATCTGTGAAGGTCATTTAGTTTGGCTCCATAGTTTGGCTATTGTGAATTGTGCTGATATAAATGTTGATATGGTGGCATCACAGTAGTAAGCTGATTTTAAATCCTGTGGATATACACTGAGGATTGGGATAGATGGGTCATATGGTCATTTCATTCCTAGTTTTATAGGGAATCAGTATTCTTCTTTCCAGAGTGGTTACACTCATTGGCAGTCCTACCAACAATGTATTAGAGTACCCCTTTCCCCATATCCTTGACAATATTTATTGTTACTTGTATTGATAATTGTCATTCCGACTGGAATAGGAAGAAATCTCAGTGTAATTTTACTTTGCATTTCTCTAATTGCTAGAGATGTTGAACATTTTTTCATGTTCTTTTTTTTTACAAATTGTATTTCTCCTTTTAAGAAGAGTCTTTTTAGTTCCTTTTCCCATTTATTGACTGGGTTTTTTCTTTGTTTTTGGTGTTTTTTTGAGTTCTTTGTATATGGTGGAAATCAATGTCCTATCTGAGGAGTAGGTAACAAAGATTTTCTCCCATTCTGTAGGTTTTCTTTTTCCTTTTTTGCTTTCTTTGTTGTGAGAAAGTTTTTTAATTTGATGTCATCCATTTATTAGTTTTTATTTTACTTCTTGCATTTTAGGAGGCTTGTTGATAAAGTTGGTTCCTACATTGGAGTTTTGAGCCTACATTTTCTCTTAGAAGTTGCGGGGTTTCTGTTTAATACTTAGATCTCTCCATTTTGAGTTGAGTTGAGTTTTTTTCCCAGGGTGATAATGGTTAAATTTCTTTCAGCTACATATGGATTTCCAGTTTTCCCAACACCATTTCTTAAAAAGGGTTATCTTTTCTCCAACGGAAGTTTTTGGCACCTTTTTCTAGTGTCAGATAATGGTATTTATGTGGGATTGTCTCTGTGTTTTCAATTCTATTTCATTGGTCTTCATGCCTCTTTTGGTGCCAGTGTTATGCTGTTTTTGTTGCTATAGTTGTGTGGTAAAACTGAGGTCCCGTATTGCAATGCATCTTGCTTTGCTCTTCTTACTAAGAATTGGTTGTCTATTCTGGACCTTTAATTTTCCCAAATGGATTTCATAATTGCTTCTTCTAGTTCTGTGAAGAACATTACTGGAATTTCTACGGGAATTGCATTGAATCTGTATAGCACTTCTGGTAGTATGGCCATTTTGACAATATTTATTCAGCCTATTCAAGAACTTGGTAAGTCTTCCCATCTTCTAAGGTCTTCTGCAATTTCCTTCTATAATGCTCTATAGTTTTGTAGATGTCCTTTACCTCTTATTAGATTGATACCCAAGTTTTTGTTTTTTTAGGCTACTGTAAATGGGATAGTTTTGCTAATTTCTTTTATAGCAGATTAGTCATTGAATCATAAGAATACAATAATTTGAGTGTTGATCCCATGTCCTCATACTTTGCTGAGTTTAATTATGAACTCTAGAAGTCTTCCGGTGGAGTTTTGAGGGTCTTCAAAATGTAGAAACATGTAATCAGCAAATACAGATAATTTGAATTCTTTTCCTATTTGTATCCCTTTAATTTCCTCTTCTTTCCTTATTGCTATGATTAGAGTTTCAGAGACTATGTTGAATAGGAGTGGTGAAAGTGAGCATCCTTGTCTTTATTCTATTTTGAGAGTAAACACTTTACCAATCATCTTCAAACAGTTGATAAAATAGGAAAGGAGGGAACTCTGCCAAACTCATTCTATGAAGCCAGTATCACCCTGATATCAAACCCAGACAAAGACACATCAGGGAAAGAAAACTTCAGACTGATATCCTGGATGAACATAGGTGCAAAAATTCTTAATAAAATATTGGCAAATGTATACAAACACATTAAAAAGATAGTGCACCATGATTGCAAGATTGGTTCAACATACAGAAATCAATAAATGTAAATCATCACATAAATAGACTCAAGGACAAGAATCACATGATTATCTGAATAGATGTAGAAAATGTATTTGACAAATTATAGTACACATTCATGTTTAAAATACTAGCAAGATTTAGGAATAGAAGGAACTTGCCTCAACATTGTAAAGGCTATAAATGATAAACCCAAGCCTACATTATGCTGAATGGAGAAAAACTGAAATCATTTCCCATAAAAACAGAAATAAGATGCCCACTTTCTGTTTTTAAAGTTCAATTGCTTCCTCTGTCTGCTCTCCCAGAGCTTCCACCTCAGCTGAGCTGTGAGGGTCTATTAATCTCTGTCCCCCTACCCTGAGTAGAATTGAGCTTGTGTGTATGTGTAGGGGATTATCACTTGGGTGATCAAGGTGGCATGGTATCTGCCCTAGCAATTCTTGACTCCTTACGCCCACAGAACCTGTAGGAAGGTTAACCCCAGCCTGGGGAGGCCACGGTTCATCACAAGTATATTGGAAGGTAGCTTTGGATTTCCTGAGCTGCCAAGCCAGGTTGACCAGAGATCAATAAGTGAGAGCTTAAGAACCAGCCAGATGATTGAGGTTGAGGATTGATTCCCTAAAGGGCTTTGCTGCACAGCACATCCTGCACTCACTACGGGCTGACTGCCAGTCCCTCCTGTCCCCGGGGCCTCCCTCTGCCACATCCCCCTGCTCCATCTCTCTTTCCTCCTCGTTATAACCCTCTTCCATCCTCATTATAACAAACCCTTCTTCCCCAAAACTCTCCTTGTAATCCTCTCCATCTATTATCCCTTTCATGAATCCTCCTGAAAACATGAGGCTAGTACACTATTTTCAAGGTCCAACTCAAATGTCTCTAAACAGAGGATATTTTAAAAAATCTCCCCAATGTATCACTAAGCATCTTGTTCTCTTAATTGTCAATTTTTATCAGAACCTTCATTTTCTTCCTCTGCTACCTTGAAACTTGCCCACAAGCAACCATCTGGTGTCTTCATCTGCTCTTTGAGATTTACCAGAGGCATAGTGATCCTTTATCATGGTTAAGCCATGTTTCCTTATATTATGTTGAACATATTTAATTCTAGCATGCCATAACTTTTATCTGCATCCTCGCTCCCTGTGCAGCTAGTTAACTTCATAATGTACATTAAATAATTTAAAACATGGGTATCTGTATATTTAGCCAAAATTTTAGATAATTTTTGTTTAAAGTATGTTCAAAATTGTTTGAATATTTTATTGATAGGATTAGTATTGATATGATTCTTTTGTCTTTCATAGCTTATCACTATTTTATGTGATGAGTGGCTTGAGAGGTACTGATTTATTCTGATTAAACATATATACTCAGTATTTCTGTTTTTCTTGTTTTATCATTGTAAATTGGCTGTAGGAGAGCACCCTCCTAGGTGGTTATGGACATTTGAGACACAGATGTCCTGTAGGTGATTCCAGACTGGAAGTTCTATCAATTTATCAGCTTCTCTCTGTTGTCTGTATGATGCTGATTGTCACCACCTGAAATCTTTCCTGCACACTCTGTTTCCATTAATTTATTACAAGTATTTTCTTTCTGTGAATTTTGGAAAATAATCTCTTGGCTTAATTGTCTCTCTAGCTACTGGGCATTGATATGAAAAGCTATTCAGAGCATTTCTTTCTTTTAAATCAATAGAGCAGGCTTTCTTTGTTCATGATGTGCCTATGTGAAATCTTTGACAAATTTTTCATTTGTACATTGTTTAAATCAGTAATTTTTAAATTTTTTTAAATGAAATCTCTGTCACCCCAGACCTTTAAGCATTATATCTATGCTGGGATTTTGTCCTCGGGATCTTCCTTACTTTTTTGTACTACTGATTGGAAACAGGGCTTAGTACATGCCGGGCAAGTGCTCTACCAACTAAAATTCACCCCGGTCCTCCTGTACTCTTGAACTCCAATTATATTTTCCAATTTGTTTTTTTGATCACTTTTCCTTTTTTTCTCATTTCTTTTGACAACTACTTATTGTGATGCCTTCTAGACAATTTTTAAGGAAAATATAATACAGTGTTTATTCTCTTCCATCACAAATACTCATTTCTTTCTTGACACTTTAATTTATGTATAATTTTCCTCTGCTTTTGAATTTTGTACCCAAATTTTGGTTTCATAATCATTTGATTGAGTTACAGGGACCTGGGGGTTGCCTCTTTTACCATTTACTACTTCCCATATATTTTATTTTTAACTCTTTTGACTTTTTCTTTGAAATTCTTATTTATTTCCCTCCTCTTCCTACATATCTTTTTCTGGAAATTTTTATTCCAGATTGTTTTCCTACAGCACTTAGCTTTTGATGTTCTACTGAGGTATCACTTGAGTTTCCAACACTGTTCTTTTCATTCTTAGGGTTAGATACATTTTTCAACATAATTGTCCAATAGCTTCATTAAAGTATTATTGATCTATAAAGAACTGCATATAGTTAATATTTACAATGGATAAATTTGGACATGAGCTTGCAACTGTGATACCATCACCACAGTCAAGGTAGAGCACATATTGAATTCTTCCCAAAGTTTTCTTGTGTCCAGCGTGTGTGAATGTGTTTGTGTGTGTGTGTGTGTGTGTGTATGTGCACATGAGTGCTTGTGTGTAGTGAGAACTCTTAACATAAGTCCTACTCTCTTAACAAATTTTGAAGTGCACAATCCAGTATTGTTGTACAACAAATCCTAGAATTTATTGAATTAAATTTATAAATTAAAATTGTCTACCCATTGAATAACTTCTCTTTCTATTAACCTACTCCAGGTCCCTGAAATTTAATAGTATATTCTCTGCTTCTATGAGTTTTCTTAAAATTAGTTTTTATTTCAGAACACATAAGAGAAAAGCTTCTTGACATTTGTCTTGGCAATGATTTCTTGACTGTGAAATCATATGCACCAGCAGAAAAAGACAAGTGGACTGCATAAAACTAAGAGCTTTCACACAACAGAGACAATCAAAAGGGTGAAAGGGCAACCTATGGAATGAGAAACATACACATGTAAAACAAGCATCTGCAAGGGACCAGTTCCTAAAATATATCAAGAACACCTACAACAATAGCAACAAAAAACATAATAAAACATGTAGCAAAAGAATATCTCCATTTAAAAATGTACTTAGGGTATTTCCTTGATGTCAGGGGAAATAAGTTTCTCAAAACTATAATTGAAAGTACTTATAATACAAACCAGCTTATTTCAAAGTTTTAGATGCATTTCTTTTTCATTTTTTTTTTCTATTCCTCTAACATCCAACTAACATTCCTACTATGGTTTATTTTTCCTCTTTTGAATCTTGAATCCCCAGTTTTTTCTGTTCCTATCATTTAACTTATAGAGTAGTAGTTCTCAGTACCTTTCCTCCCAAATCTCTGTAATAAGCCATCTTTGTTGTAGAGGACATAACAGATGTGAGGAAGAATATTCAACCAATATCTGAAGCATTGAAAAGATGTACATGCCAATATTATTGTTTCTTAGGAATTCCAGCTTTCAAATAGAGATCAGGGAATAAATAATATACAATTTTGCAAACAAATAATCTTCTGATTTACTCCCATGTAATACCAACAATTTTATCATTAATGGGCATTTATTTTTTCCTCTAGAATTCTAGAAATATTGTCCATTATACTTGCAATTTGATTATTTTATGCTTCTACAAATTTTTCCCAAAGTATTTTTGTGTCAGTAGAAATATCACATTCAACAATAAACTTTTATATTTGTGTTTCCTTCACTAAAAATCATTCAATAAAGTGATAAATTTGTTCCATTTTTCCACTCTTACTGATTTACTCTAACTAGACATCTTTGAATGCTGTATTTTAGTCTTTACCACATTAAAGGGTGGTGTGAAAGCACTCAAAAATTTCTCTTGGTTCCATTGCACATTGAAGCTTGGTAGAAAATATAATTATTACAAATATATTAATATATACTTTCAATCAACAACTGAATAGAGGCATGCTGTGCTAATTATTTCTGGTACATGAAGACTGATTACATTTTCCTAATTAAACATTTTTTCTTAGTACTTTTTACATTTACATATTCACTGAATCATGACAAGTATTAATAGAATTTACTTAGCTGTTTCTTAAACTTGTATTTAGAAATTTGAAAGTAAAATATATAATTTTTCTTTCTATAACAAGTAGTAAAAATATCTAGAAACTGATAACTACCATAAATATCAGATGAAATATACATGTGGGTCAAATTAAAGTCATTGTAAAGAAATTTGCAATTTTTCTTAAGTCTTAATTCCAAGTGGTGGTAAAAGAAATAATTCATAAGATTCTGGTCAGAAGTAAATACATGAGATTAATTAATTGATTTTATGTCACCCACATAACAACTAGTTTTTGGAAAATGTAATTAGTCTAGCTGTGAGAATTCAAAAATAAAATTTGTACCTCAATAACTAGACAAATTATATTTTCAGAAATATTTATTTTGTGGATGATGGGAAAAATGAATTGATTATTCTCATATATAAAATGAAATTAAGTTATTATAAAGTCATTAATTATTGTATACAATACAAAAATAGTAAAATCCTATGTTTCCATGAGGGTAAAACTGAAAGGTTCCAAAATTTATAGCCTATAGGCTGAGACTGAAACCATAAATAGGATTCAATAATGACAAAAGATGTTGGAAGGAAGATTTCAAGATAGAACCAATTTTATGCAAACAAGCACAGGAATATGTAACTGAAGAAAAGTTCCTGAAACTTGAGCATTACAGTTTGACTAAAAGATTAATCCCATAAAGAAATAAGAAATGCTGGATGCAGTGGCACCTGGGGAGGCTGAAGCAGGAGAGGATCACTAACTCAAAGCCAGCCTCAGCAAAAGGGAGGCGCTAAGCAACTTATTGAGACCCTGTCTCTAGATAAAATACAAGATATGGCTGGGGTTGTGACTCAGTGCTTGAGTGTCCCTGAGTTCAATCCCCAGTATTGGAAAAATATATAGTCCATGTGCATATATGGACTACATGATTGGTGTGATCCTACATCATGTACTATCAGAAGAATGAAAAGTTATATTACATTTGTGTATGATGTGTAAAAATGCATTCTACAGTCATGTATAACTAATTAGAACAAATAAAAGAACAATAAGAATTGTAAGAGTTGAAAGAAATAAAATTAGAGACCAGGTCATCAAACTCCTTTGAAATTAGCAGCAGTTAAGGATTCTCATCATATGCAGAATTAAAGGAAGGAGCACCTTCAAAAATCTTTCATTTGATAACTGTCCTGATAAAAACTGTTCATACTAAGTGCAATTTCTTCCAAGAAAGATAGGAAAGGAGGAAGGCCTGTGGAAAAGAATAGGCAAGAGGAAGAAAAGAAGAAATGTCACTGTAAAATCATTGACCAGAAAAAAATGTAGCCAAGCCAGATCAGTGAAGATGGTGAGAAGACAGTAGGAGAAGTAGTACACATTTCAGAACAATCAATAACTCTTAGCAACAGGAACACTATAGGATGCACAGGGTAATGGAGAACCCAGTATGGTACTTATATTAAAAATAATTTAACAATTTATTTGCATGTGGATATTCAGTTTTCCCTATAGTATTTGTTGAAGAGACTATTTTTCCTTATTGTGTATTCTTGGCACCCTTGTCAAAGATCACATGATCATCTCTTCTTGACGATATTTCTGGGCTTTTAATCTAATCTCTTCTAATGGTTAATATGTCTGTTTTTATACTGGCACTATACTCTTTGAATTACATTAGTTTTGCATAGTTTTAAATTGGAAGTATGATGTCTTCAGTTTTGTTTTCCTTTCTCAAGAATGATTTAGCTATTTTGGGTCTTTTGTGAATCCATATGAATTTTAAAATTCCCATTTTCTATTTCTCTAAAAACTATCATTGGGATAGTTTTGACTGGAATATATTCAATCTGCAGGTTGCTCTGGACAATATGAATACCTTAATGATTTTAAGTCTTCCAGTCCATGAATGTTGGATGTTTTTCTGTGTGTGTGTATCCTTTCATCTTTCAATCATATTTTAAAATTTTATTATATGTCATTCATTTTATTTAAATTTATTCCTAAGTTTTTATTATAATTTAGTATTTTTAACCATTTTATTATTTTTATAAATAATATATTTTATTAATTGCTTTTGCAATTCCTTATTGGAGGATGAAAACACCACAGATTTTTATGTTTGTTTTGTATTCTATAACTGAAGTCATTTACTAGTTCTGGCAACTTTATGTGTTCATATAATCCCAGAGCAGCCGGGATTTTCTTTTTATTATTTGTCAAAGGTGTTCTTATTTCATCAGATATTATTACTCTTCCACATATGTATTTATGTATGTCTTTACAGTTTCACTCATGTAAGATTTTGTTATCTGCAACCAGAGATAAGTTACTTTTCCTTTCCAGTTTGGGTGCCTTTAATGTCTATCTCTTGCAATTGGTGTACCTAAAACATTCAGTATCATGTGAGCAACAGTGGTGGGAGTCAGCATCCTTTCCTCATTCCCAGTCTTAGAGGGGTGATTTCAGTTTTCCACAGCTGAGTGTGATGATAGCCTCGCAAGTTTCATATATGACCTTTATTTTGTTGAGGTACTTCTTTCCATGCCTACTTTTTGGGGTGATTTTTATCATGAAAATGTACTAAATTTGTCAAATACTTTTTCTGAACCTATTGCAAGGATGTGTTTCTTATTATTCACTCTGTTTATGTGGTCTATCACATTAATTGATTTTCATTAATGTACCATTCCTGTGTGATCTTTTAATGTGCTGTTGAGTTCAATTGACTAGTATTTTGTTGAGGATTTTTGCACTATTGCAAAAATATCAATTGGAGATATTGCCCTATAGTTTCTTTACTTGTGATCTATCTATTGTCTTACTCCAAAAACAAAAATCAAGTAGAAACATATTAAAGACTTGAATACAAGATCTGAAACTACACACCTTCTAAAGAAACAAAGGATAAGCTTGGTGAAATTGGTTTTGGCAATGGTTTCCTGGCTGTGACACCAAAAGCACAGGCAACAAAAGCAAAGCTTTACAAGTGAGATTGCACCAATTAAAAAGCTTCTGCACAGCAAGGAAAACAATTAATAGTGTGAAAAGGCCATTTACAGAATGGGAGAAAATATTTGCAAATCAATAACTGGTAAGGGTTTAATACCCAAAATACAGAAAGAAGTACAACTCAATTGGGAAATCAAAACAACTATCACCACACCATCACAACTATAAGTAACCCAATTAGAAATGGACCCAAGACTTGAACATTTCTCTAAAGATGACATTAAAACCAGCTTGAAAAAATGTTCATAATCACTAAGTATGTGGAAAATGCAAACCAAACTCACTATGGATATCCTTTATATCTGATAGAAAAAAAAAAAAGAAAAGAAGAAGTAAAGGAGTTAAAGTGAAAGAGGAAGAGAAGGAAGAGAGGGAGGAAGAGGAAAAGCAGGAGAAGGAAAATAAGAAAAGTGTTTCCCAACTTGTGGAGAAATAGTTAACTTTTACACTTTTGATGGGATTGAAAAACAATGCTGCCTATATAGAAAAAAGTATAAAATATCCTCAAAAAATTAAAATATAGAATTGCCATAGGATCCAGCAGTTACACTCCTGAGTATTTAAAAGAATTTAAATTAGGATCTCAAAAAAATGTTTTGTTCTTTCATGTTCATTGCAGCTTTATTTGCAATAGCCAAGACATGGTATAAAAATTTAAATTTTACAGATAGATGATGGATAAAAAATTTGGCATGAGCATAAAACCAAATATTACTAAGTCTTTGCAACTTAGAAAATTCTGTAATATAAAATCACGTGAGTGAACTCTGAGGATATTATGCTAGGTAAGATAAGCCAGTCACAGAGTGTCAAATATTATATGTTTAGATATGAAATATCTAAATAGTAAAATTCATAATAATAGAGTATAGACTCTTGGCCACCAGGGATTGGGAGGATGAGAAGGAGAAATTCTATTCTATGGGTATAAAATTTCAGTTATGCCAAGTTCTAGAGATCTGTTGTACAATATCATGCCTTTTTTGGCACTAATGTACACTTACACGTTTCTTAAAAGAGTGTATTTTACACTGTTCTTACTACAATAAAAAATCTAAAAACATTTAAGTATTCCAATTGATGTACAAATTTAGGAAATCTTTAGTAGATAAGAATTTCACAAATAGCAGTTTTTTATAATTTTACATGAATTGGAAAAATAATTGCCCAGGAAGTTGAATATAATGACTGAACTATTCCATTGGAATTAGAAACTGGATAGAAAAATGATGATGTTAATTAGCACATTTCCTTTGAAGCAGCTTCTTGATTGAAAGGGATTAGAGAATGGAAGCTGAGGGATTGGAAATGAAAATATTAGGATACATTTTCAAAAATCTTGAAAGATATGTGAAATACAAAGAAGGGTAATATTTACAGGGAAATATACATCAAAGAATTTTTTTAAGGATAGCAGGAAGTGAATTTTATTTAAAGTTTTCAGTACTCCACTTGTATCAATCATTACTAAGACAAATTTGAATATATTGTTAATTCTATCACATTCAAGAGTCTGTGTGTTTTTAAACATTGTCTATCCTTTATTTTCAATGACCCATCTTGAAGAAATCATATAGGAAACTCAGATTGCCAGATATTCTGGAATTACAAAGTTTCCTCCCTACAGAAGGAAAATGTACACACCCAAAGACAATTCCGTGAATCAAGGAGGTCCTTCATATTCACACTAATTTGTGTTCTGTCCAAGATAATTAATTCCTTCTCGAGCCTTATAGTTTCAGATGGCTCTGGGCGCAGCCAGAATTTTCTTTTTATTATTCATCAAAGCTGTTCTTACTGCCTCAGATATTAATCTCCTAGATATTTCCAAACCTTTATACTTTTCTTTCCCACTCAAACCTTGCTAGATAAGGAATTCCGTAAAAAACATGAAGAAGTTCAGTGCAACTCACGATTTTACAGAGGCAGAAAGTAAAAATGTACATATTACATATTTGGACATAAGTACATGTTTTGGTCAGCTTTTTCACTGCTGTGACCAAAAGAGCTGACAAGAACAGTTTTACAGGAGGGTCTATTTGGTGCTCACAGTTTCAGAGGTCACAGTTCTTGGATGGACAAACTATTGTTTGTCATGGTGGAAGAGCATGGCAGAGGAAAGTAGCTCAGGGCACTGCACCAGGAAAGAGAGAGAAAACTTCACTCACCAAGACCAAAATACATACCCCAAAGACAGACCAATGTCTCACCTCCTCTAACCACAGCCTTCTTGCCTACAGTTACCACCCATTCCATTCCTTAGTAGATCAATGAACCGATTAGATTAAACCTCCCATAACCAGTCATTTCACCTCTAAACTTTCTTGTTTTGTCTCACACATGAGCTTCTGGGGGATTACTCATGTCTAAACCATAAGGCCACATTATTGAAACCTTGTTTATTAGTAATAGAACTGACTGGAATTTTTATCCTTTCCTGCCTCTACTGCTCAGGGCCTCTACATCCTGAGACACCTCACTTAATAAAACTAAAGTTCAATTTTCTCTTTTATAAATGCAGGATTCAGCACATCTCCCTTCAACATTGTTTGCCAACTTATTCCTTGTCATGGTGTTTGTGTAGACAGAAACAATGATAATAAAGATTTTTAAAAGTGAATTAGTAAGCTGTTATTTAATAAAGATAACAATATTAGTTCTAGGTTGTGATTTATTTAATCCTAGAGTGTTACTTCTTGCCTTTTCTGTAAAACAGATTATGAGAATAAAAAGTCAAGCTGAATTTTATATCCTTTATAATGTGAAAAGTAGTTTATATTCACAAGACTGAAGCAAAAGGGACAGATTTATGTTTTATCACAATGCAAACACCTGGGTTAGCATTAATTAAACCAAAGAACATTACTAACTACTTTAAAACTCCCTCACATTTTCTCCCAATCACAAATATCTCTTGCTTCCTTTTTCATTCTTTCTCTTCCTTTCTTTCTTCTTTCACTACTCCCTTCCTTCCCTTCTTCATCATTTCCTTTTATTCTTTTCTCAATACTGAGGAATACAAGTGGGGATTGGTACCAAAGCAAAGCATTTGATTTTTATTTTTTTAATAAATAATGATCATTGTCTACTTGGATATTGTTATGGTTTGGATATGAGGTGTCCCCCAAAAGCTCATGTATGAGATAATGCAAGAAGGTTCAGAGGAGAAATGATTGTGTTGTGAGAGTATTAAACTAATCAGGGAACTAATCCTTAATGGGATAAACTGAGTGGTAACTGGAGGCAGGTGAGGTATCACTGAATGGAGTGCTTCATTGGAAGCATGGCTATGGAGTATATATTTTGTATCTGAAAACTGGAGTCTCTCTCTCTCTCTCTCTCTCTCTCTCTCTCTCTCTCTCTCTCTCTCTCTCTCTCTCTCTGTTTCCTGATGATGCAAGCTGCTTCCCTCTGCCACACTCCTCCGCCATGATGTTCGGCCTCACCTTGAGCTCCTAGGAATGGAGCCAACCTTCTATGGACTAAGACATCTGAAACCATGAGCCCTCAAATAAACTTTTCCTCCTCTATAATTATGCAGGTTGGGTCCTTTTAGTCACAGCAATGAAACAGTTGACTAAAACAGATGTCTTTTTTTATTGGCTCTTTTTAGTTATACATGGCACTAGACTTCATTTTTATATAATGATACAAGCCTGGAATATATCTTATTCTAGTTGGGACTCCATTCTTATGGATATACCTGATAGTGGATTCTCTAAGGTGCATTCACATAGGTACACAAGAAATTGCTTTGCATTCATTCTACTATCTTTCCTTTTCCTACCCATCTCCCCTTCCGTCATTCCCCTTTGTCTAATTTACTGATTATCTATTCTTCCCCTTTTCCCCCTTTATTGTGGGTTACCTTCAGATATCTTATTATTTGACATGCCTATTTAAGGTTTTCAAATATTTCTTTTCTATTTTTGCATCTGTCTTATTGTAGATTTGTAGAATTTTTAAAATTCTTAGATATAAGATTTTCTTTTATTTTTTGTTACAAATATCATTCACTTTTCAGTACATACCATTTCAACAACATTATCTGATGAACAGAAAGTCTTCCTTTTATTGTTTCTCCCTTTTTTATTTTTTAAATGCAAGTGATGGTTTAAGACTTGGAGTCATTGGATTTCTCCTTAGAGGATTTGGTATCCTACTGTTACAACACAAAAGAGAATTAGCAGCAAAGAGATAATTCCAAAAATGTATCAAACTGTGTGTTTTAACATATTTCAAGTATTAAAGACATTTAAATCATTAAGTATTTGTTTAGTAAGCCATGTGGGATCCACAGAATTAATTTGACTTTCTTGAATGTTCTGGATATGATGATGTAACTCCCTAAGATCCAGGCTATCATTAAATCTCTGCCTAATGCCCGTTAAATGATTTTTAACTTTCTCCCAATCCCATTTAAAAGCATTATACTTAGCTGATTTGACCCATACATATCTGTCGTTTGCATGGCAGCAAAGTTTTTGTCTAAATTTAAGGGTGGCAAGTTCATTTCCAATATCAATAACTGTAGCTTCTAAAGCATTTAATTTTGCCTCTAACACATCATAGATATTTGCCTGATTTTGCAAAGCATTAGAAATATTCTGAGCCAGGTGATTAACAAATTGAACATTTAGTATACCTTTGGATAAAGCTATAGCAGTAATCTTCACAGAAACTAAAGCAGGCTATCAAGGCGACTATTCCAGTTAGAACAAGACCAAGAGCATGATGGTTTCTATCTAACTGGGCATGAATCTGTTGTAGAACTTGAACTCCAGTGTTGGAATACTAGGGCTCTGAAATATTAGCTGGAGTCATAATAAAAGAAAGTTGTCTTAACACAAGTGTTCCTTATCCTCTAGTATATCTAGTAATGCAGTTAGTCAAATTACAGTTATAACAAGTTACACAATACTTTCCTCTTATCCTGTTTATTTTTCTATTTCCAGTAATTAAAACACAAGGGGATTGTACACAGGCTCACAAGTCATTACAAGGAGCCACTTTACAATCCATGGTGATGGCAAATAGTACATTCAGGTACCCAAACAGAATGAGCTGCACTTTCTGGAAAAATACAAGCATGACCTCTGTCCCACATAATCACTGGATTTGGTTCATTCCATTTTCCTGTTTGTGAGCCTTACCACCAGACCAGACCTGTTGAACCTACTGTTGTGTGAGCCATATGTCACTCAGCTACAGTGTGATCCTCAGTATCACAGTTCAAAATATTTATTATGAAAAGAGCATTATTTAAACAACTTTGCAGGGTTTTATTTTCCCTGTTTTGTTTTTTTAGTTGTAACTTCAGAGATAAATGAGTTCGCTGTACAATGACCTGGCCTTGAGGATTATAAGGCATTTCACCACCTACCTTGTCCAACCTGACCAAACTTGTGGTGTTCCAGTGAGTTGTAATGGGGGTTTAGAAAATACTCACCAATGCAGATTTTGGAGATAAATAGCTGGGATCAGGTGGAGTGCTTCTCTCTGATGGAGATGCATTTCGAGAGAGTTAAGCTGTGGCTCAGTGGTAGAGACCTAGTCTGGCATGTGTGAGGCCCTGGGTTTGATCCTCAGCACCACATATAAATAAATAAATAAAATAAAAAGATCCATTGACAACTAAAAGATATATTTTTAAAAATATATAAAAAAAGTGTTATGCCAGCAATCTTTATACATGTCTCATTGTCAGGTTAAAGACTAGGCAAGTATTATTCTTTGTATTCAGGAAAGTTACAGAAACTACAAACATCTATGTAACTTCTCTGCAATTGAAATGCACAGTTGCAAAGTGCAATGTTAAGAGCTTTGTGTAGCTCTCAAGAAAGTCCATTTTTTAAAGTTATTGTTAAGTGGGCAGGCTCAGGAGTAGCAGAGTTGGTGAAACATGGTGGTTGTCTAGCCTAAGAACCCGGAGCTCTGTGCCTGAGATCTAGGTAAGAGCTGATAGGACTCTTGCACAGAGCCTCCTCATACAGGATGTTACCACAGTAGCTAAGCATCCTGTGCCCTTGCACAGGACATTCCCAGGCACCAGCCATGTCACAGCCATGAGGTCATCAGAGACCACCCAATCACAGTCACTGCTCTCCCATCCTGTTACTGCCCTCCACAATTGTGTTCAATTTTTCAATCTTCCATCAAGAAGTAATTTTTTTACCTTCTTTAAAAGATTTTGCTACACAAACATCATGAGATATTTTCTCTATTATTTCTAAAACTGCAATTTTTAGTTTTTAATATTTAGAAATACAGTTCACCTGGGCTTGATTTTTAAGTACGGTGTGAGCTAAAGGACATATGCATTCCCTTCCTCTAGTTGGGAATTAGCTCATTCACAATTATTCACTCATTTTCCCACTATTCTTTAGATCCAATTTTGTTATCTTTATATCTTCATGTATGTAATTCTCTATCATTATTTTTAAATGTTTATAAAATTTTCCATTTGATTTTAGTATCATTATTTATTACCTCATTCACTTCTTGGTAATGATTTGAATAGTATTTATTCTGAATACACTATCAAAACTAATGTTTTGTAAACATATAGTAACCTATGAGATGATGTCTGTCTATACAATAAATTTATGAATAGGATTCTTTGATAAAAATTTGAGTTTGAAAAAAAAATCCTAGTTTGAATTTTAATATGTATAGAATTTCTTTTAAAAGAGTTTTTTTAGCCATTTATATTCCCATTAATATGGTAAGAATATGTATGAGATCACTATTTTTACAATTTCCCTATGTTCATTAGGAGATTATTTAGTTTTTCTCATTTGAAATTGACATGCCATTTCCTCAATCTGAATTTCAGCAACTTCTAATAAGGTTGAAAAATATTTCCATTTGTTCTCACCTGTATTTCTTTTTCTACAAGTATTCTAGAATATTAGTATTCTCTAATTAAAACATTTTTTTCTCTTTCTAACTTAGGAATTTCATGTATATTAAGGATATTAAACTTTTATATGGTATATAAAATGCACATATTGCTGTGGTAAATTGCCTGCAAAAATGTCCCTGATTCTTCACCCTTTCTCTAGCCATACTCCTTGCAATCTGGCTTGCAATTTTTCCATTAATGGGTAGAGCATATTTCCCTATGCTTTGCATCTGGGTTCACTTGGTAACTTCTTTTGGCTAATGCATTTCCTTAGAAAGAATGATGTGCCACACTGCTGCGTATTCTTCTACCAACCTGCTACCACTATGTGAGCAAGCCTCAACCACCTTCTGAATGAAGAAACTCAGCAGCCCAGGTAACAGTGTTGCTTGAGCCAATACATATCTCCTGACATATGAATGGGGCTACTAGGTTGAGGCAGGCCCAGATCATTCAGTATTTGACCAAAGACACAGAAGCAAGTTGACTCAAAATCAATTGAGCCTGGTTGAGACGAGCAGATCTATCAGACAGCAACTAATCATGAACAGTAATAATTTTTTTAAAGACCCTATAATTTGAGTTACTTTGTTATATAAACATAGAAGTGTTATAGAATTTTCAATCCTTTAATTTTTATCACATTCTTATGGTTTTATATTTAAATCTTTAGGAAGCCTAGAATACCTCTACATGGTTTGTAAAAACATTTTCTGATAATTTGTTCTAAATTCAAAGATTAGATTTTTAGGTATACCTGGCTATTTCCTGAACAGAGGGTCAATTCAGTATCACATGTGAGTGAATCCTATTCAACTGAATTGAAATGCTGCCTATAATCATGCTGTTTATGATATGATCAGATGCTAGCACCATTCTATTTTAACTGTCCTATTTCAAGATTGTACAGAAATCACATATTATTATATTCCAAAAATGTAAACATACATGTTTTTAAATTTGGAATTTTTTTCAGAATTTAAAAAATTATGAATATTTCAGTAACTTTCCACAAAAGTTATTAAAATAAAATTTTAGATTATATTAAAATGCTATTACTGGATTTAGCCGGGACCGGAGCTGCTTGCCGGGTCCAGCGGCGCCAGTCTACAGCTTCCCTGGCGGAGAGGCGCCATCCTCAGCTATCTGAGCCCTCAGACCTAAGCCCACCCCTTCCCACGGGGACACGGTGCTGCGGCTCCAGGTGAGATCTGGCTGGGAGCAGAGCTACTTGCCGGCTCCAGCGGGGAATTTGGGCCCGTTGGCGCCATTCTACACCTTCCCTGGCAGAGAGACACCATCTTTGGCTGTCTGAGCCCTCGGACCTAAGCTCAGCCCTTCCCGCAGGGACACGGTGCTGCGGCTCCAGGGCCATGGTGCTGTGTCTCCTGGTTGCTTCTGCCCAGAAGCATTGATCATTCCCAACCTGGAGGTTGTGAGACAGCAGCTATCTTGGGTCACCACTTGATCAAGCACCTCTCAAACATCTGGTGAGTTACTGGAAATCTGCAGGGAGGCCCTAGGTCTTTACAGGGAATTTGCAATCCCTCTGATTTGCACTACTAGAGGGGAAGATACATGAGCAGCATGAGAAAACAAGGGAAGAAAGAGTCCCAAACAAACCTAGATGATACATCAAGAGATCCCAAACACAGCACAGTAGAAGGAATGACAGAAATGGAGTTCAGAATGTTAATAATTAAAATGATCCGAGAAGAGAATGAGGTGACGAGAGTGCAGATTCAGGCTATGAATAACCAGCTAATAGAGCAATTTCAGGAAGCAAAAAATCATTTCAATAAAGAGATAGAAGTTCTGAGAAAAAAACAAACAGAAATCCTTGAAGGAAACAAGGAAATGAAGGAAACAATCAACCAAGTGAAAAACTCAATAGAAAG